>OX155969.1:25161317-25732317 GCA_944548615.1 Micropterix aruncella
ATAAACAGACCATTTTTTGATAATTTCTTGCATTATCCGGACAAAAATTTTAAGAAAAAAAGGAAAGTTTAAATATGGCGTCCCTCGTGTTCAAGAAGAATGTGGTGGATGGGATAACACAAACGTCAAGTAGGAAAATCTGAACGTTTCGTAAACTTCGCAGAAATATTTTACTTGGCTAACCAAAAATAATAATAATAATAATTTTATTAATTCAAAAACATAAATTTACAATAGTATTAGTTGCAGAATCTGCCTAACTAGGCCATAGCCCGTACCAAGGAAAACTCTATGTATGGCAAAGATTTATTCACGTGCACATAATATTAAAATGTAAATACAAAATATGATAAAATATAAAATAGATACGCGAATGCAAATTAAACTTATAATTATATTTAAAATATTGATATAGCATGGTCATGTAAATAAATATTAATATAAAATGTTGTAATATGAAGTTTGTAAAACAAATAAATTAATAGTATTAAAATATAAAGTGTAGTGCAATGTATGACAATAATAATAAAGCAGACCTTTACTTTAAAATATGACTTATTGCCTTTTCCACCTCATTTCTACCAAGTTGAAGTAAATGTTGTGTAATTTTAGATTTTAATTGGATTGACTTAGTGTTTTGGCATGTTTTTATAGATTCTTTTAGATGGTTATAAATTTTTGGTCCTATAAAGCCAAAGTGTCTTTGGGCGAAGGATGTTCGGGTTTTCTGTACAATATGTTTACAGGTTGTGGCGCTCCTCGTTGAAATTTTATGCTCAGCTTTAACGTGAATACCAAGATGGGTTCAGGTTATTTATTTACTTATTAGCCGTCTGGCGTTCGACGCTGATTGACAAATTAATTAAATGCCAGAACGGTCCACTCGAGCGACTGTGTCGGTTCAACGGTAATATCATGTAAGCGAGCTCTCTGCGATATTGATTTTGTAATTATACCTAATCAGAAATTCCCCGAGTGTGAATAAGCAAACAGTTGAAATTACAGGAGTCTATGAAATTATATGGGCGTGAAACAGCCACTATAAAATAAACAAACCTGATTGTTTGTATTTTGAAGAGGAGTGCTATGCAAGTTATTTAGGTTGTTTACTAAACAATAGAGGCCCTGAAATATTATTATTTTAATTGGTCATTGAGGAATTGTCTAAAAATAGTGTTAATTATAACAATGTTTGTATCAGATGATTGCATAAGTTCGTGCCCAATTCAAACGTAGTAGTAGTAGTAGTAGTAAACGGAGTGGGGGGGCTTGTTTCCAGCCCTTGATGTCACCTGAATCTATAAGATCTTTTGTAAGTACCCACTTTGTGGTTGGGTCAGTGGTCTGCTAGTAGCCCGGTACTGCTTACCAGTGTATGCAAGTCACTGACCTTCAAGTTGGTCAGATCCCTGTGTTCGAGGAAAGCTCGTCCCAGAAAACTGTGTCTTTTTGCGGCGAGACCTGGGCAGCGACCAACGATGTGTATGCTGTCTTCAGGGTTTTCGCCACATATTCGGCAGTCCTTGCTCTTGGTCAAGCCAAGGAGACATTAATAACATATAAGGGTAAAGCCAAAATTTTCGACACTTTCTTTTTTTTTTCGTCTGGCGTCATACAAAGAAATATATCACGATTCTATTGAGTTTTCGTTTTGGATCGTGGGCATTGATATATTGGCCTGCTAAATGTATACGTTAATTCAACAGTAATCATTGCATTTGATAAAAATTAAAAGTCAGGATGAAAAAAATTATTTTCAAACCAAAAAGTAATGTTCATTTTTGACACCCAGCTGTTTTTATAGTCCTAGTGAAATTCAACACGTGTCTATGCTAATTGATTTGATTCGTATTATGAGATGAGGTTACTGGGCTGTCGATTTTATAATAGAGACTATAAATATCAATAATAGAACTTGGGTTTTTTTGTTTTATTCGTCTGTCTTCAGCTTTAGCACTTTTACGTTACTCTATTTATGCTATTGATTTTTAATACACATTCCTAATGAAATGTACTGGTGATTATTCTATTCACACTGTCAACCCTTATTCTATCTGTCATTGTCAAAATAAGGTTAAAATTAAATCTGCCATTTTGTTTGTGGTTGTCACTGAAGAAGTAGGGTGCGTCAGATTTGTTTTAAACCTTTTTAAACGTTTACGTGTGATTTCCAAGGTACGTTTGTGTATCTATATTTATGTTTCTTTATGTAATATCAATATTTAAACACTTTAGTTTCAAACAAATCTTGAAACGGCTCACAATTCCATCTCGTTTTAACATGAAGTTATCGGAAAGCTATAGATAGTAACTTTTTATGTTACTTTTGCGTTATTTTTACGTTACCGCTTGCAAAATATTATGTTACCTAACATAAAAAGAGAATAAAACCAAAAAAACCCTAGTTCTATTATTGCTAGTAATGGCCCTATAATAAAATCGTCATTCCAGTAACCTAACCTCATAATACGAACCAAATCAATAAGTTTAGACACGCGTTGAATTTCAGTAGGACTACAAACACAGCTGGGTGTTCAAAAATAGACATTATTTTTTGTATGAAAGTATATAATTTTTTAACAATGACTTTTAATTTATAAGTTTAAAATGCAACGATTACTGTTGAATCAACGTATACATTTAGCAAGCCAACTCAAACTCAATAGAATAGTGATATATTTCTTTCCATGACGCCAGACGAAAAAATTTTTGGCTTTACCCATATATTAAAATGGAGCATGATTTGTGAGATATATGCATACATATATCGTATTGTTTTATATTTATCTCTAAAGTATATATTTATTTATGTATGTATGTGTATATTTATATGTAGGTATATAGTTAAATTTAATATTTTTACGCTTTATTATTTTGGAGACATATCTATCTTCTTGAATTTAACATAATAATATACAAAGATATGAAAACCACTATACCTTCTCTTATATTAAGCCTACCTTAGTACAGTCGAGGCCTAGTTAGGACGGCTTTGAATTTAAAAATATATGTAACATTATAGATTAATACACAATTTTGAATTTGAATTTGATGGTTGAATAGATTTGTCCTAAGGCGTTCGGTGAAGAGACCATAGTGCTTCTAAGGTAAACTTCAACAGGTTTTAAATTTGTCGATTAGTTGGTAAACTCCAACAGGTTTAAAATTTTAAAAATAAAAGTTTTATTAATCAAGTTTAACGTCAAGGTCCATACGGATCCTCACCGTTAATTTATTGTTCTTTAAGGTTGCGATACCTTACCGAATCTACTATTGCAGCACACTCAGGCGGCCACACCTACAAAGTAATAAATAACAGAGAATTTGCTTTTTGGGAGCTTTAATAAAGACTGTTGTCGCGAGCCATTGCTCGCGCTGATTATACATTTTTGCATTTGGTAACGATTACTGTTTTAATTACTCTGTCTGCTTTATGCGTATGCCAACATTGATTGCCGCTGTGCAAGCGCAGGCTTTTTGAATCTGAACCATACAATTTATTATGGCATACTTGCTACAAAAGTATATAATCTTTATTCTCCTCTGTAATTGTTTTCGAAAGATCGACATACATGTGGATTCCGATTTTTGAAGAAATTCTTTGTTTTTCCTTAAAAAAGGGTTTATTAGGTGGTTTTCTACAGCGTTTATGGACCAAAGATTTTCGCTATTCAAACTGTTCCGCAAAAACCCAAACAGTTACTTTACAGGGTCAGTTTATCATCGCCTGTTACGATTCTATCCAAAAACGGTTAACTTTCGTTTCGTACTAGTAGATAAATGGCCACATTCATGCGATTTAGCTTATTCATTTCAGCAAGGAGATGCGTCACCCAAGTATAGAGCTAATAAATGTGTCCAAGCTTTTTAAATGGCGAAAAGCAGTCGAATTTTGAATATTTAATATTCAGCAATTTTGTCAGCTGTATATGGATTGTTGGATTTTGCTTGTTGGATTGTTGGATTATTGGATTTTGGATGTTGGGTGTATGGATTGTTGGTTGGACAGCTGTATATGGAATGTTGGATTTTCTTAGACTATAATCATAATCATAAGTTTTTTATTCAAAATATTACGAAATCGTAACTTTTTGACGTCAATAATGCATACAAACATACATAAATGATATAAAAATTAAATTATTGTTTCATTATAACCAATTATTGTGACATATAACGTGATACAAATCATCGAGGTAACCATTTTATTTCCAAGGGTCTTTGTCGTCTAGATAATCATTTATTTTATAGTAGCCCTTTGAGTACAGTTTCTTCTTAATAAATGACTTAAATTGTATCACAGATACATTTTACATATTTTCTGGGACTTTATTGTAGAAGCGTATACATTGATTGCCCTTTGAATGAATTTGTGGTTTTGGAGAGTCGACTTTTATAGTCAGCAAGTTTATTTTTATTTCTAGTATTGACACCATGCCTATCAGAGTTTTTTAAAAACAGTTCTTTATTTTTATGCACATACATTAAGTTTTAATAGATGTAATGAGATGCAAGTGTCAAAATATTGATTTCTTTAAATTTTCCGCGTAACGACTGTCTAGCACCTAATTTATAAGTAGCGCGGATGGCTCGTTTCTGTAGTATAAATATTTTATCAGCGTCAGCAGCATGACCCCACAGCAAGATGCCATACGACATCAATCTGTAAAAATAGCTGAAGTAAACCAGCCTCGCGGTGTCTATATCTGTTAAATTACGATTTTTTTTACAGCATATGCCGCAGAACTTAGCCTGTCTGCCAATTTCTTAATGTGTGGGTCCCATTGTAGCTTTTTATCTAAAGTAATACCAAGGAATACAGTGGAATCGACCAGCTCTAGGCGCTCATTTTGTATAATAATATTTGGCCATATCTGCTTTACATTTGGAAGTGAGAATTTTATACATTTTGTTTTCTTTTCATTTAGTAGCAGATTGTTTGCTGTGGACAATTCCACAACATTCGAGATAGAATCATTCACATCGTCATAAAGACATCTATCATAAGACTATCGAAATCTCTTCATAAGACTATCGAAAAGACAGTGACGTTATCAATACCAGAAGGTCGCTCAGAGCTAGGCTGATCTTCCAAGTTGAAATCACCATGTCAGAATCTTTAAACTTTTTATTAGACCGGAATGCATAGTCGGGGAGCCAGCGACAAAAAAGTGCAAGAGTTTTGTAAAAACTGATACTTTCAGATCAGACAGTATTTTGGCCATAGAATGCTGGGGTAGAGTGCTGACTCTACCCGCTGGCGTACTAGGAAAGGTGTAATTTTAATCAGTACCCCTAAAGTGTTTTGGAAAAGCTGTAAATTTATCAGTAGACAGTGGATGCAATACAGAACTCGAAACAAACGACCAGACTGCTTAGCAAAAGAAAGCGTGGAGGCGGCATTACTCTATACATGTCACAAAAACTAAGTTCCTGCAAATACGCCGGTACGTATTTGTCGGCAACTATTACGCATCGGTCTAATAGCGTAATATAATTACTTATTTTCATTTTATTTTTATTTATTTTTATATTGTATTATTTTGTACCTCAATTTATTTTAAATTTAACTTTTCTACTACTTTATTATTTAATGGTTATTCAGATTTTAATGATTATCTTGTATGTTTTATTATTTTATTTTTTTTTAATTAATAATAACAATTTCTTAACATCTTCATAAAATAAAACTTTAAATTTTTTATTTAATATAATATTATATGAATTTGGCGTTTTCCTTGGAACAGGCACTGCCTAGTTAGGGTGATGCAAAATCATTCTGTAAAAATAGTTCTTAAATATTTTTTTTGTAACTAAATAAAAATAAAAAAGAATGGACCTTATCTTTGTGACATGTGTGGAGTAATGCTGACGCTACGCATTTTATTGTTAAACAGACTGACCATTTGTTTGGAGTTATGTATTGCGTACACTGTCTATCGATGAATTTTCAGCTTTTCCAAAATACTTTTAAACTGGGGGTACTAATAAAAATTACACAATTTCTAGTACGCCAGCGCCAGGTGTCCCGGAGTCTGGCCTGCTGACTGCCCCAGCAATCTATGGCCAAAATACTGTCTGATCTGAAAGTATCATCTATTACAAAACTCGCGCTTTTTTGTCGCTGCCTCTTGGACTAGCAGGATGATGGATCTAATAAACACCTTAAATGTTTTCTTGCCCAAATTCTAACACTCGCGCCTTTCCAAAAGTCGTATAGCATTACATGCTACATGCAGGTTTAATTTAAAAAAATGTTCCAAATTCACAATTTTGGTAGAAATTTTTTAAAAAATCGGCCATTGCACCAAGTCTTCAACAGGTAATGTTGCATTGGAAATTGTGTTTGGGAAAAGCATATCGATAATCGTCTGGTTCATTTAAGTCTTTCAACAGCCAGCAATACTGACTGTATTTTTTTTAATTTTTAATCAGATTCAGATCTATTTTCAAAAAAGAAATTATTAATTTAAACATTATTTTTAACAGTTCTAACTAGGCAAGGATTGAAATAACCTAATTGCTAGTTTCCTTCAGTTGAAGGGCCAGGTTCTATACACGAGGCAAATATAGTTGGAATTTACAACGCTTGTTGTGAGATTACTTTTCTCTAAATACACCAACTGTAACGCCAGCACAATCTCACAGGTTTTAGAGCCAGTAAATCCGACTATGATTCGTCTAGTTCGACTCAGCCATCGAAGATCCAAACAGAAACAAGTACGAAATTGGTTGCCTGAACACGAGGCTAGCTCGAAGCGTCTTGCAATTACTTAAATAAATCACAAATACATTTCGCTCAAAATATAATTTCTTCACGTTTTAAAATATTAAGAACCATAAAAACGAAAGATGTATTTACCCGATTGCAAAAAAAAATATTCGCCCATCGCCCATTTATTCGTTTTATTCATAATAAAAGCTGACATACAAACGGATGATTTAACATCTAAGAAATCTGACTTTGTGTTCTTGAGTTAGGATGATAAGCTTCACCTTTTTTTACACACCAGACTGAAAGGAGGGTTGCGCGCCGCGCCGTGGATATTCTTTTTTTCTAAGTGATTCGTTTTTCAAAACTTTTTTTAAAGTGTATT
The DNA here is from genome assembly GCA_944548615.1 of Micropterix aruncella. Lineage (NCBI taxonomy): Eukaryota > Metazoa > Arthropoda > Insecta > Lepidoptera > Micropterigidae > Micropterix > Micropterix aruncella. Next base: position 25,168,415 of record OX155969.1, read on the forward strand.
TACTAACGTATTCAATTGTTTACGTATTTATAAAACAGTTTTATTGATATTTTGGTAAAGCTGGTAGGCGCTCCATAGACTAAAAATAAATCGTATAATATTATGGTACAAATTGGAAGTGTAATATCACATTCAAACGACTCAAAAATGAAGACTATCAATTAGTAAATAAACCAAACAAGCAAAGGGTAATAACAATAATATTTGAGAGATTCGATAACCAACAACAAAATACAAATTATTGCAGTGGACCACAGACAAATATTCAGAAGCAAAATTCAGAAATAAAAAAATATCCTAATGTATTTCTAAATAAATTGTGTATGCACCTGATTATTACATTGTCTTTACGAATGATTTCAATGGACACAGGGCTTTATTTCATTTGTATATAAAGTTAGTTTTATACATAAAATATGAAATTAAATGTTTTCTTTCAAGGTTTTTGTCACATTAGGTAGTTTTTGTTTATACGAAGTTATTCTACTTAAATACAAAGTGATGCATATAATATCCCTAATATAATTTTGTTTGTATGCCTGTACCTATTGAAATATTTTAGGACTTTACTTTTATTTATCTCAAACGGTTCAGTTGTCGATTTACCTGATAATATGTGTAATTATGGAACATCCTCTACATAATCGTATTGAGTTTGCGGATTGCTGCAGAACAATGGAATTTTGCAGGAAATTACTAGTAAAACTTGCGGTTAATATACGTCATCGTCATTTACGACAACTCTTTCGATTGCTGGTTTTATTAGCACTCTATTCCATTTGATTACGATGGTAATAACTCATAAAGTAGAATACAATAATACTTCAAAAAAATAAAAAATCACGCTTTTATAAGTATTTTTATTATACTCTTTATAATACTCTGTATAAAAAACAGTTTTATAATAAAACGCTCTTAAAACAAACAAATATTAACCACTATATTCTTACTGTTTACCCCGTAATGGACTTAGTATAAGCTATTTATATATTGTGTTATACTATTTGATTGGGGCGTTGTTTTTCAAAACAAACCACAATAATGCTTTTTATTGAAATGTTTCTAAAAAGCATTTGCTTATGTACGTAATATTTCATAATGGTTTACTTTTTACGCTTATGTTTTGGATCTCTTCAATAAACGATGGTAAACAGTTTATCCTAAATTTATTTTAAATTGTGAAATAAGATTTATAGGTGTACGCAATCTTCGTTTGCCGGGGCTATCAAAAACATAAGAGATCTTAAAAATAAACCATTATGAAATTCTTATAATATGAAACAAATGCTTTTAGGAAACATTTCAATGAGAGGCATTATGATGGTTTTGATTTGAAAAAAAAACGCTCCAAGCTTTTACACTCGAATAGAATAATTAATTAGAAACAGTGTTTATACCCTTACGGGTAAACAATAAAAAAAGACAGTTTTATTACTTTCTACTTTTTAACGCACTAGGTACTTATGACTTATAAGGGCATGTTTTTTTTAGTTTTTTGTACTATCATTTTATGTACATTTACTTCTTATATGAGAATTAGGTGATGCTTGCGATCTGATACACAATGAAACGACCATTTAACAGTAAAATTATTACTAGTATTATTTATTCGGTAGCCTACGATTGGGGAGGGGGTTATCCTCGCAGTCAATACGCTGCTGTTGGTGCCGATGGATCTCGTACTCCATTCACGATTTGCTTCCATTCTTGACGATTTTTTTGCCACGTCTTGAGCATCCCTATCTGATAACCGTTGATTCGTGATTCGGTCGTCTTTGATGTTATTTAGCCAGATTTTCTTCGGTGCCGATCGCTGAATTCTCCGTTCTGTCGGACGGTCTTGCCAAAGAAGTTTACGTGGCAAGCGATTATCGTTCATTCGGCAAACATGGCCGAACCATCGTAGTTGACGTTTCTGTACTTCTTCTTCGATCGTTGTTAGTAGATCGCATCTTTCTCTAATGGTCTCGTTTCGAATTCGGTCCCGGAGTGAGACAATGAGAATCTGCCTCAAGCATCGCATTTGGAAGACTTCAAACTTTTTGAGGTCCGATTGTAGTAACGTCCACGTTTCCGATCCATAAAGAAGAATGAGAAGAACCAACATTCGGTATAGTCGTACTTTGGTTTTGACGGTAATATTCGTTCGCTTCCATATGCACCACTTGGGCGAGGCGAATGTTGCTGTTGCCTGACCGCTCCGGCTATGGACACCGGCCGTCGATGCCACTTTCTTTTTCGTAACCAACGATCCTAAATACTTGAATTGTGGGACCTGTTCGATTTGGGTTCCATCGAGGTAAACGCTGGCCTTCGAACCATCCGTAGTGAGCACTTTGGTCTTATCCGCATTGATTTTTAATCCGTATGATTGAGCAATTCCGGATATGTCGTATAAAATGTCCGTTGCTTCGGCATCAGTGTCTGCGAAAACGGCGCTATCATCGGCGAACATCAAATCGGTTATGAAGATTGATTCGTCGTATTTAACTTCGCGTCGACCGTCAAATGCTTTCCGCATAATCGGGTCGATCACTACGTTAAAAAGTAGCGGCGATGCGACATCTCCTTATCTAAAACCAGTTTAAATCGGGAATTCCTCAAAACAAATCGTTACGGATTCGAACGCTGCTGGTTAAGCCATCGTACGATGATTGGATATAAAATAAAATACATGAAAAATAACACAGAGTAGTTATAAATCACATATATTCATAAAGACGCATAGCAGCTGTGAGCCCAGATTTGTATTCAGTAATAATCTTATCTATAAACAAGAATATAAACTATTGGAAAAACCTACCTTTACAGGAAACTATATTCTGGCTCTCCAATACAATAATACTACAATTGAAAAATATTATGGCCCATTTTGTGATTCAGTCGACGGGCATTGTTCACTGCCAGTGACCTCTTTAGCTTGTCAATTGCCCTTTAGCTGAGTTTCTCGTGAGCCAGGCCCATCGACACGGCTTTCTGTGTATGGTGACTGTCCCGAGTGATCCAGTGCTATGATAGGAGGAGCAACCTCAAAACTTGTTCTTCATGGGGTGCTTTACTATCTGTTCCAAATTAGCAGGTGATATGGGATCACCAGCTTCTCGCCGCACGTACTGGACATGCTGTCCCTGCACAACAAAATGTGTTTCATCGGAGAAAAGGACTTTATGCCAGTATTTAGTTGTCCAGTGCTGGTATTTCTTGGCCCAAGCTAGACGCTTCTTCATCATGACAGTGGTCAGAAGCTGCTTCTTAATTGGCTTCCTAAAAATCCTGCCAGATTAAGGAAGCCGTCGTCGCACTCTAGTGACGTCAATATTTATTCTAGATTGATGAAGTTCTTTGTTTAGGTCGACTGAACTCATGAGTGGATATATTTTGCTTTTAAGCACCAGAAGTTGATCATCTTTGAGTATTGTTACCACTCTTCCTCATTTTCCCTTTCGTTTGATTTACAACGCTCCAGTCGTTTTTTTTCTGGATCACAGTCCTGCTGACGGATGCGAGGCCAACTTCAACATTCTCCGCTATCTGCCGGTACTTCATAAAATAGTGCTCAGCAAGCTTAATTATTCGTTCCCGCTTTCTTGGAGTGATATCCATGCTTGCAATGTCACTCAAATTACGCATTCAAAATCTGCTCTTTACCAAAACAACAACAAATTTCCTGCTGAAAACACACCAACATAACTGTTGGGTTTAAGTTTATATATATAGAGTTAACTAAGAGGAAGGTTGGTTATTTTAAAGGGATTATTGGCATCATTGTGGAGAGGAGAAGGAATCAAATTTACGCACCTTTCTATTTTTCGCGTAAATTCCTTGCTGCAATTTCACTCCAAAATATCTCCAAATCTTCGGCTGGCCAGCTCACGGATGCGATAATTACTATCACAGAACGATAACGAGAACACTCACAGGAGCACGTCTGTTTCGGCCTGCGCGTAAATTCTCACTGATTGGGAATTGGGAGGTAGGTAGGATATAAATATATATTATACGGTATAATTGAAAATGGCCTAACCAATAACCTAGAATAGGTTTTCTGACATTTCATATGTGCTCGAATGACTGACAGGTTAAGAAACATTGCCATGATTAATACATCTCAGATAGTTTCCAGAAACAAAAGTTGAAATTTATTGCTTGTTCCAATTAATTCCCACGGTACTGTATATGGTAGCGAATAACTATGCCTGTGATATGGAAATACCTATGTCGAATGACTATATCATGTTAAACCGTTACTGCGTCTGGCTGACAAAATGACCCTTATGTCACTTAGGTATATAAGAGCCACTTGCAGTTGAGTAGTAAAGTATAGGATTCCCATAAAATGCAAACACAATACTTATCGAATACTATCGCGGTTGTTTGACATTATAAATAGAATAGATAATCGATCGGTGATTCGGCGATCTGCGAACATATATTGGATAGCGAAAGTAACCACTGGATGCAGTTTCAAAATCCTATTGTGCTATCCAAAGAACAATTCTACTTTCCTCGCATGATCCGGGAAGCCATTGAAATAAGAAGAACCCCGAACTTCAATAGAGACGAAGCGACGGTTACAAACTCTCTTCTACGTGGAACCCTCTTTTTAAAATGTTCCCGCCGCCGAGCGCTGAACGCAAAGACGTGAAACAGGATACATATTGAGTTGTCAACCACAACGGGCGAACCCGTCACCGCAGGACGTTTTAACGATTGTTCGTTCTATCGACCGTGCAGTGAGCGTAGAAGACTTTGGACATAACAAATCCGACGTCTAGCTACGCCACAACCCGTTAGAGACCAACGCCTTACCGCAAGTAGCCAGGTATGTTACCTGGCGGGCGGCACTCGCGCCCTAACTACCAATTGTGACCAGATTTCTCCGGTCTCTCGATTGGTTCCGAGTTCGAGGTCGCTTGCGCGGTCCTCTCCCTTACGAAGCGGTGAAACGGAGTGCACCGAATCTGTCGCGGACCAAGGCGTCCTTTGCCCGACTCTGAACCGGGATCGGATGGCCAATGGTCATTTCAAGAGCAGTCGCCGTAAGGTAGACAACTACCCCCGCTCTATAGGAAACAATACAGTTCCCAGACTCCCCCGATTGTTAGTCGGAGAGCACAATCGATTGGCTTGCGCCGCTCGGTGCGCAGACCGTCCAGGAGCGCCAGAGGATTGTTCCCAGGGGAGAGTGGTTGACCCAGTGTCCTACCCAGGCTCGCACCCCATGCGTGGAGGCCATCGGATGGGTGTTGACCCGTGAGTGTGACCGACCCTGAAACAGAATGGGTCTTCGTGGCCAACTCAGCAAGGGCCCATTAGCTCCAAAATGAAACAGGGTAGCTCCAAGCTGAAACAGGATACAGTGAGTGTTGTGTGCAAGACGGATTTTCGAAATTCCCGCGCTCCGAGCCCGCCCCCCCCCCACGACCGTTATAACCTACGCAGTGGCGGAAGCGGTATGCGACCTACCCGCAAAACAACGGATTGACAGCTCTTCAGTCTACTCTGGACAACGGCGGCTGCAACGTCACCGAAACGTCGGGTGCTACAAATTTCACGCCGTAAATTCGGTATCTATCCTATTTATAATACAATACTTATCTTTTAAACAATACGTCATTAAACTTCAAAGAATTCATAAAAATATTAGAGATTTATAATTACACAAGGCATGAACGCCTCTCAAGGAATTCATATTATTTGACTTCAATTAATTATTACTGCAAAATCTTCTATAAACTGGCTAAATTTTCAGTTTTCCTTTTACTCTGTAAATTAAAGTTTTCACCTTTTTGACTGCGAATACAATTAACACCACCCACCCAATTAACACCAACCTATCTCCAGGAGCTTTTTGAACCACTAAGTTCCCACGGTCTCGTACTTCGGTCAGCCTCTGACAGTTTATTAAAAATTCCGAGTCATAATAGTGATTTCTATTCCTATTCTTTCTGTGTCCATGGTGCAATCCTCTGGAACGATCTCCCAGCAAATATACGAAACTCGCCTTCTTTACCATCGTTTAAGACTCACCTTAAGGATTACTACCTTTCTAAGAAGTAACCAGTTCTTCCCTTTCTCTCCTGTTCCTCTCCCAATTTCCTCTCCTCGGGCATTATTAGTCTTAAATTCTTCCACTTGTCTGTATGTTATGTAATAATCTTTATTTTCACAATGCGCGCATGTACCACTATGTTTAGGTTAGCTGTAAGACATTGCCATGTGGCAATAAGCTCGCCTTTTTTGTATATTTATTAAGTGCAAATAAAGAGTTTATTATTATTATTATTACAATTGCTTTTTATGTTATAATGACTAATAGCTATTATAAAACCCCTCTTTGTAAGTTTATTGTTTTTTTTTTCATAATTTTAGACTGCGTAGTGTACTGTGTAGTGTAGTGTACTGTACTGTGTATACTAAGTTTTAATAAAAAAAAGCAGAAGCTCCATTGCACCCCAGGACTGTGTCTTCAAGTAGTCACTGCTCAGTTCCTTTTATAGAGATATTGGTGTGTTTTACAGTTTAACATTATAACAGAAATTCGACTAAGTTTCATGAAATCTCAAGTTTCTACAGAAACTTGGCCTAACGATCTGAGAAAAGTGCAACGAAATCGGTCCAGTAGTTCTTGAGTCTATCACGATCAAACCGAATTACAGATGAACAGACGCTTTTTGGGAGCTTTGCTTTAATTTTTTTTAGATACACTGTACTGTTCATTTGGACAAGTAACCGGATTTAATAAATAAAAATAAATAGATAAATCTGACCTGTCATGTGATTAACATTTTCCTCGTACCGTTGCCGCTCCCAGCGTTTACGCAACATTGTTTTCAAATGTGACACCCTTAATCTCTGACAAAGCCAGGCGACACTGTCGTCATAAGCCAGTCAGGCGAAGTGTTTGCATAAACAAACGTGGCTAGCGCGCCTCATTTAAACATTCACGTTTACATTTTTTTAAATAAAATGAGCCTATTGAACAGGAGTCTGACTGATAATGTATGTTATTTTTCAAGAGTGATAAGTAGCTTTCGTTTCGACATGGAAAGGTATATTTATATGGATTTTTTTCCCTATATAACTAAGTTTATCAACGAGCTGTTAGCACTCAAATAAGCAACATTACATTTGTATCCAATTGGTGATTTACCGCCCTTGGACGTGTCACAATAACTATACTATAGGTAGTAGATTATATACAACCTACTGTATGTACAGGTAGGGTAGAGCGGGGTCACTTGAACCACCCATATTATAAAGCAAACTGTATACCTAATGGAAATTTCGGGGACGCCTGCTGAGCCCCCGCTCAATCAAATTCGATCAAGTTCGCAAGTTCCCCGATCAAGTTCTCAAATCCGCCGCGGCACCAGTTGCCAAGTCGCATTCATTGCGATGCCATGTATCATTTTTTGCGCTCAAAGTAAAAAATCGATTTCTTCACATTTTTGGTCTCACGCACAATACCTTGCTACAAAGTAAGTTTATTTTGACTACATATTAAATGTATTAACCAATCACAATGCCAGAAATTTGTTGTATTTCACAAATTTAAGATAAATCGTAAATAAATGTGGATGGGGGTCAGTTGAGCCGAAACAAAAGAGGTCATTTGAGCATGGCTCAATTGACCCCGCCTTTTTTTTAGCTTATTTACATGTTACTTTTATTTTATTAGAATGAGGACTTACACAAGTAAAGGAATTGAAAGGGCGAATATCTCGAAAGATCACCTAAAAGAGACTGCAGCAGATGTTGTGAAACCGCTTCTAAAGCAAATATAGCTTCGACGAAAATGTAAAAAAGAAGGAAAAGACAGTGAGAAAAACGATTCTGCCTTCTAAGAAATTTTCTGATGATGAGCCTAAAGACGAGGAATACTTCTGCCTTATTTGTGTCAAGGCTTTTTCAGACAGCTTTCCAGGCGAAGAATGGATTTAATGCCACGATTACCGACAATGTGCTGATACCAAATGCATTCTTGGGTCTGGTGCATATATATTTTATATGCCAAAATTGTGACAGTGATTGAGTTTTTTTTATTATTATGTAGTAGTGATTAGCTTTAGTTTAATATGACGTATTTTAATTAAAGGAGTAAACAGCTATTATTGGTTTTATTCAATTATTTTAAAGTATTACACAGAAATTATGTAGGTTCAACTGACCCCGAAGGGTGGCTCACATGACCCAACATATAGGGTCAGATGAGCCATGCGATTTTTGCTAGTAAAATCGTTATTTCATCCTCTTATGAATATATTTATTTGAGTTGTTTGAGATGATTATGTAGCCATGAAAGTAACCTGACTCTTTTAAATAGAAACATTTCTCTACTTTAAATAAAATAAAGTACACTGTTTCGAATAAACTCCGATTCAACTGACCCCGCTCTACCCTCTAGTTTATCTTATCTATTTGATAGATAAATAGTTAATCGAATAACTTCAGTATTATAACTGAAAAAATATATTAAAATAAATCGTTAATTATTAGAAACAGATCATACAAACAGTCAAAATAATTTAAAATACAAAATCAAAAAATCAAAATCAAAATCAAAATGTTCTTTATTCATATAGACACAATTAAATATTATTTTTAATTTATGTTCTTATGATGCGTCCAAGCCTTACTCCCAAGCCGTTTTGTCATTTACATAATCAGATATTGTATAGTATGCTTTTTTATACAATTTTGCTTTGATGGTAGCTTTAAACTTATTTACAGATAGTTCTCTAATAGTATGAGGAAGTTTGTTATAGAAGCGTATACATTGTCCCAAAAAAGAATTGCTTATTTTGTGGAGACGAGTAGCACGTACAACAAGGTTATGCTTATGTCTAGTATTAAAATTATGAGTGTCGCTTTTTATTTTAAACTTGTCAATATTCTTGTGGACATACAACAGATTTTCGTATATATATTGTGATGCAACAGTAAGAATATTTATCTCTTTGAATTTTTCTCTAAGTGAAACTCGAGGACCAAGTTTATATATAGCTCTTACAGCACGTTTCTGTAGTATAAAGATGTTATTGATGTCCAATAAAAAAAATACAATGCATACAATCCAAATAAAATATCTAATAATTTATTTATTTATTTTATTCTAAACATAATGAGAAAACACATAAAAATGGTCATACCAAGTAATGGTGCAAAGTAAACAACGGCCCACATTCACTTGGCCATGCTCAGCGCATACCCAACTAGACCGAATATAGCCTATATCTGGGCATACGACTTATTTACTGACTTGGGTGGAGAAGCCCAACTGACGTAGGCACTGGGAGCTAACGGGCCCATGATGAGTTGGTCACGATGACCCATGTGTTCAGGGTCGGTCACACTCACGGGTCAACACCCATCCGACGGCCTCCACGCACGGGGTGCGAACCTGGGTAGGACTCTGGAATCAGTTTCCCCTAGGAATCAAACCTCTGGCGCTCCTGGACGGTCTGCGTGGTTGTGCACTCTCACTAACAGTCGGGGGAGTCTGGAAACTGTATTGTTTCCTATAGAGCGGGGGTGGTTGCGTACCTTACGGCGACTGCTCTTGAAATGACCATTGGCCATCCGATCCCGGTTCAGAGCTGGGCAAAGGTCGCCTTGGTCCGCGATAGATTCGGTATACACCGTTTCTCCGCTTCGTAAGGGAGAGGACCGCGCAAGCGACCTCGAACTCGGAACCAATCGAGAGACCGGAGAAATCTGGTTACAATTTGAAGTAAGGGCGCGAGTGTCTCGAGCCGCCGGGTGTATTCCTGGCTATCTCGCGGTGATGCGTTGGACTCTTACGGGTTGTGGCGTAGCTAGACGTCGGATTGTTATGTCCAAAGTCTTCTACGCTCACTGCAGGTCGATAGAACGACTAATCGTTAAAACGTCCTGTGGTGACGGGCTCGCCCGTTGTAGTTGACAACTCAATACATGACGTAGGCACTCATATAGATACATATACACATACACACATACATATACATACATATACACATATACATACACAAACATATAAATATAACGATCTAGATATATTATTATATACTATGAAAGAATATACTATAAAGAATAATACATATTATATAGTGTAATAGTAAAGTTATCCAGGGATATATTTTTTTTAAGATATGACTTGCAGAAGTTCGTTCTCTGTCCTTGAAAGACCTATGTCGTCAAGAAGCCATTTTATATATTTTTTACACTTTCTATTTCTTTTATTTTGTCATCAAGACGGTTCAATATTGTCGGTGCTACATAGTTGAATTGTCTTTAGGCAAATTATGAAGAATTAACTCGAGGAACGACATAATTCAGAACTGCAGATGCTATTGTAGTTCGGTGTTGCAGGCTAAGTGGTCGTTTATCTGAGGTTCGATGGAAAAACATGAGTGACTGTTTCACAAACAGCTGGCGTAGGTATATCTAACACCTTACTTTCTTTGAATAGGAATCATATCTTGGGGGCCTTTTATTGATTACCCTCAACAAAAGCTTTTGGACTTTCACTAGAGGATCCAAGAGAGATTTCGCACATGCTCCCCAAGCTATTATTCCGTGTCTAAAATATAATGTCTAAAATATTAAAAAAAAATAAATTTCGTCAATAGGTGCCTATCTACTTTTATAGATGCTGCTTTTCAATTACTGGTGCTATGAAAGCAATATAATCAGACAATGAATCCATGACTATTTATATAAAACAATCATTTAAATGGGTGTGTAGAAAAGCCATTACGGCAGAAAATAGTATAAGGTCAACGTTTGCAACAGTAGGTAGTTTCAATTCTGATAGATGGCGTTGATCGCAATTTTAACTCTCTATGTCGCGGTATCGATATGAATTACTTATGCGTTTCTGTGAATTGTCAATAAATCGGCATTCCATTCAGTGCCCGGCGTCCGTCCCGAATGGTCGTCGCTCCGCTCCGCCGCCCGCGCTGAATATCGCCGCCGCGAGTCGACCGTCGAGCGCCGTCTCCGGTCCTCGCCGTGAAGTTCGTGCCGTCGAGTATCTCCGGTTCGAAATGAAGTCTGCTGCCAACTTCACCGAAGCTGCTGCCGCTCCGCACTGCCCACCAGTGACTAGCGGCCTGGACATGCCGCTCATTCCGATCGCGACACCGAGGAAACGCTTGAGAGACCCCGCGTCTCCAGAAGATGAGCGGCAGAGGGAGTCGCAGCGCCGCCGAGCCGACTCCCCTGACTCCTTCGTCGATCATCAACAGATCTTCGACTCGCCGGAACCCTCGGACTCCGAAGACGTGCCTACCTACGCCCAACTAGCGGCTAGGAAAAGCCCGACGCCGTGCCGCAGTGCCGCAGCACCATCACCACAGCCGCCCGCGCCGCTTCTGCTGAAGCAGGCGCCGCGCCCCCGACCCATTGTCGTGGACAAGCTCGATAGGTGGCCCGACCAACTGAAGGCTCTCCGCACGAAGTTGGGGCGCGCGCCAAACGTCGCACCGCTCGGACGCGGCGGTGGCCTCAGATTCCGCCCGGCCGACGACGCAGAGTACCGCGTCGTCCAGGCCTACCTTCACACCCTTGGCAGCTCGGTGGCGTGGCACACCTACACGCCGCCGTATGAAAACGACGCCAAGATAGCCATTCGGGGCCTCCGGGCTAACACGACCCAGCAGGAGGTCATCGAAGGGCTGGCGGCCAAAGACATCGAAGCGACGTACGCGCGCCTGATCCATGGAGGGCGGCGCGCGCTTTTCTTCGTTGTCATTCGGAAGAACGTGGGCTGGCGCAAGGTATTCAGTCTCCCGGACAGTCACCGCCGAGAGTTGGAGAGGCCGAAACGGGCCCAAACAATGCCACCGATGCCAAAAATTCCGGCACAGCAGTCATCAGTTTTTTTTTTGCAAAAAATTGCCCAAGGTTCTTTAGATTGTACCGAACTTTTATCATACCTATCTTTGAATGCCCCGGTTAAATCCATGAGACACACCATCCCAATTCGCCTACCTGTTGTTACATCTAATTACATGCAAAACACCTATATGTGGCGTGCGAGTAACAACCTCAATAAACTGATTTGCGGCGACGTTGATATCGATCTATTTAGCACTAGTGTTGTATCAGCGAGACGTATCCTCAGCAACAATTTCTTTTAGTACCTACTCTTCTGCTTTTCTTTATTGTTATTATTTTTTTGTATTCGATTTCTCGATATTGTTTTTTTTTGCCTTCTTGTCCCTTTTTGTTTAATTTTTATTTGCGTTTTGTAAATTTATAGTACCGGACCCTGCCAAGCGTTTTTGCTGGCAATTCCATATTCTCCAAACTGTTTCTATATGTGAGAACCTGTTATTGGCTATCATTTATTATTTAAGTTGTTATTTAATATTTTATATGGCTGTTGGTTTTCCTTAAAATAAATAAATAAATAAATAAATAAATAAATAAATAACTGCCACCGGCCGCAGGTATGCGTCTGCTGCGGCGAGGAGCACGCTGCCAAAGACTGCCCTCGGCCGAAGACCGCCCGTGCAACCTGCGGAAACTGCGGGCAGGAGCACCCAGCCAACAACCGGCGCTGCCCCAGTTTCCTAGCGGAAATCCGCCAGACGACGCGGAAGCAACAGGGTGCTCCGCGTGCAGCAGCCACCGCTCCTCCGCGAGCCCCACCGCGAAGCGCCTCACCGGGCGCCTCGACGCCCAGCTCCGAGGAAGACGCAGGCGAAGTCTCAGCCTGCCGCCGCCCCTACGGAGCCCTTGTCGTGGAGGAAAAAGCCGGCGCCGCCGGCCACTCCACAGCAGCCAGCTGTGGAGAGGAAGAACCGGCGACGCCGCTCGAAGCCACTGCAGCAGCAGTCAACAGGGCCCCATCCGCAGCAGGAGGAGGGGATGGAGGTCGAGGCGACCGCCCAGTCCACCAGCTCTCAAACGCCCACAGCAACCACAGCGTCCGCATGCACGCAAACGGACGAAGAAAGTGCGACTACACCACCCCCACAACCCCAGCCAGAAAAATCAGAATATCCAGAATACCTGGACGAGATGCGCTGCCTCGAGAGCGACGAGCTGGTCTTGTTGAACGTAATTCAGCTGCTGGAACTCGTTCGCGCATGCCAAATCGGCACGAAGGAGGAGAATACCATGCTGCTGAATGCGTGCCTTCAAACAGACCTGCCTCGTGCCTCGAGAGTAGCATACATATTGAAGTCTGCCTCAGGGTGAATAGCCCTGAGACGCCATACTCATGAAAGCCGGCCCGGCTCAAGAGAAGCCCGATTCAAGAGAAGCCCCACGAAAAGGCAAAAGGTCTAGTGGTAGACGTCAGAGGCCGTTCTAAATGGCCTGTCGACTGATTTCGTTGATTCGTTGATTCAATAAATCGAGTCATACCTATTAGCAGTGTTTTATTTGAGGATATAGTGAACAGTGAACATAGCGAAGTCACAGATAAGGTTGGCAATGGGTACTGGGTTTGAAAAGTGATAGCTGTCAAATTCTGTCAGATCATAAATAGGGCTATTGCATATTATCTTTATTATTTATTTTATATATACGTATTCCATGTTTTTAATAGTGGAATACGTATATATAAAATAATAATATGTTTTTAATAGTGGAATTTAATTCTAAGGTATAAATAGCTTTTTTGTGCCTTGCCAGTCGTATTTAATCCGCGTATTGCTCTCCTATTTAATCCGCGTATTGCTCTCACGGCTCTTTTTTGTAAAATAAATACCTCTTTAATATCAGTGGCATTTGCCCGCAATAGGATCCGATGTCCCAAGTGGGATTCGGCCGGAGAATGGTATGCACTCTCAATTTCCTTTTCGTCCAATATCTTTCTCGATCTGGATACTGCATAGCGGGCTTAACACAATTTTGGTTTGGGCTGATCTATGTGGGTTTTCCGTGACACGTTTTCGTCGGTGTAAGTTCCTGGAAATTTAGTGGACTTGGCAATCTCGACAGAGTAATTTAACTGTTTTTCTTTTTTATTTGAGAAGTTTATCAACACTGCTTTGCTTAAATTGGCGACATCGGGTTCACTCTAAACTAATCATTGACTTCAAAAAGTGTTTCGCTTGTTGGATCCTCCATTTTTGTTCTATAGTCACTTTCAAGAATGCGCGTGGTGTCATCTGCAAGTTGGACAGTCTTGGCACAAGTTATGTTAGTTGCTAAATCACAATAGAGTTTAAAGAGGAGAGGTCCTAATGTTGAGCCCTGAGGCACACCGATGTTTACTATTTCACAACTCGATTGCTCAGCCTTTTCCTCAATTCCATCAATTATTTTAATCTCCACCACTTGCTGCCTGTTTTGTGGGTACGATTTAATGAGTGAATTGGCCACTCCTCTAATTCCATAATGGTTTAGCTTGTCTACCAGGGTATTGATGTTTATACAGTAGAATGCTTTGCTTAGATCGCAGAATATTTAGACACTTTTTTATACACTGTTAGCTTAGATCGCAGAACTTTTTAAACACTTTTTTATAATTTGAAATGTAATTTCATTTGTAGAAATACTATTTTTTGTAATTTCGTAATGTTATTATATATATAATAATTTTTTGTAATGTAATTTCTATACCCAGATCGGGTTTATGAAAATAAACTTTTCTTATTCTTATTCTTATTCTTATTCGTATTCGGGGTGCGCTTAAATGGAAGCTACTATTGGAGAGAGGGAATGACAGTATTAGTTGCAGTTTCTGTTAGGTGCTGTCTGGCATACATTAGGAACTGTTATATGAACGCCGAGTACATAGTCCTTGCATCACTGAAATGTTTTCCGCATGAGGTTTTGGTTATTACCTGATACATGCTGCGCAGTGTTTCTATATAATGGATATTTGAATTTTTCGAGGTTTTACTTGATGAATACAACTTTTAGACACACATATATGAATAATTTTATTCCTTTTCTTTTTGCCAATGAAGCATAGGGGCTCTCTAGACTATCAAGCATGCTTGTCAAGTCAAGATCGTAAACAGCAGGATATATGCGAATATATTTTTAATATTTACCAGAAATACCTAATTTTGTTGTTGTATACCAGTAAGGGTAATTAGACGCAATTGATTGATGAATGACGCGATTCCCTGGTATAAACTACAAAATTAGACATTTTTGGTAAATATACAAAAATATATATTTGCATATTTCCTGCGGTTTAAGATCCCTTCTCAGACCGCGAAGCGATGCTTGACAAGCATGCTTGATCATCTAGAGAGCTCCATTTATAGCTTTGTTTGCTGGACAATGTCTGTGATTTTATAAACATGAAGCAAAAGTAAAAATATCCAATGTTCACTTTTATTAGTAGCTTTCCTCATTCTCAACAATTATTATGCCAATCAATTCTCTAACGGCAATTTTTTTGGTCTAAACCTGCACGAAAATAGCGCAGTGCCGCGCCGAAGATAGCATCCTAAAGTGTTTTTTGCACTTACCGTCTTTAAACACTTTACAAACGCTGGGTTTACGATTCTTCACATTTTCCGAAAATTTACTTTATTACGTAATCTCGGGGAGAGGGAAGGGGGATCAGGCCGCTGATTACGTCTGTTGACAAGGGGGATGGGGGGGGGGGGGGAGGGGTTGAAAATCTTAAAAACGTGATTACGTAATATGTGGATAGCCCCTTATATCACTAAATTCGTGATTATTCCCTATGCAGTCGGCAAAATCTTAGGGCCAGTTTACATTCAGCCACTGCTAATGCTACTCCCGCTGCTGTTGTTACTTCCCAAAATACTTGCATATGAGAAAAAATACAGGTATATTGTGTCCACTCTGGTTCTAATGGTGTTTCTCTTTCGGCCTAATGGGCCCTTGCTGAGTTGGCCTCGAAGACCCATTTGTTTAGGGTTAGTCACACTCACGGGTCAACACCCATCCGGCGGCCTACACGCATGAAGTACGAGCCCGGGTAGGACTCTGGCCTTGGGGCTTTTTACCCCGTAAATTGTCCTTTATAAATAAGATAAAAAGCAAATTTACCGCGTGAATCCGCCAGCCGCCGTTGTCTAGGGTAGACTGAAAGAGCTATCAATCCGTTGTTCCGCGGGTAGGCCGCATACCGCTGCCGCTACTGCGTAAATTATAAGGGTAGTGGGGGTGCAGGCTCGGCGCGCGCGAATTTCGAAAATCCGTCGTGCATACAACACTCACTGTATCCTGTCTTACGTCCTTGCGTTCGGCTTTTGGCGGTGGGGACATTTTCACGCGGTAAATTCGCTTTTTATCTTATTTATAATGTCAAACAACCGCCATAGTCTCCGATTTCAAATTGTCTTTTTTTATAAAAACAGTGTAATATTCATTATGTAATGTTTTTATAGTACGATAAAATTCTATTCTATTCTACTATTAAGACATAGGATTAATCGTTTATTGAGATAGATTATTAAGACTAATATTAATACCGATTATTAAGAGTTTGCCAAGCACCAGAGTTAAAGTATAATAACGTGAGTATTATATTAATTATGAGTACACAATTATTTAATAAATGTTAATATTTTGAAAGTCTATTGTAATCAAGACTGCTTCGTCGATTTTTCCACGTGCTCTTTTAAATATTCTCTTAGTTTTCCAATTCGGACATGCGCGTTTAAAATGTTGCTTTGGAAATACACCATGCAGCTCCGCGAGAGCAGACTGAAAAATAAAAATGAAATTAAATATTTCAAATTATATTTAGTTTAATTGATAAAATTTGTATCGGCGAAAAATTTGTAACATTTAACTGTCGCAGCTGCGATACGTTCCTAACGATTGATAAGGAAATATCTTTAGATATTTAGGAGCTTGGTGCAGACAGTCCTATCTCTTGGGCAACAGAAAATGTGAATTGGTAGGATAGTACCGTTTTAGAAACTTCGCTAAACAATATAAAATCGAAGACTATCGCGGTTGTTTGACATTATAAATAGGATAGAAAACGAATTTACCGCGTGAAATTTGTAGGACCCGACGTTTCGGTGACGTTGCAGCCGCCGTTGTCTAGGGTAGACTGAAGAGCTGTCAGTCCGTTGTTTTGCGGGTAGGCCGCAAACCGCTGCCGCCACTGCGTAGGTTATAACGGTGGTGGGGGCCGGGCTCGGAGCGCGGGAATTTTTAGCCGAGAGTTTGTAGCCGTCATCTCTATTGAAGTTCGGAGTTCTTCTTATTTCAATGGCTTCCCGGATCATGCGAGGAAAGTAGAATTGAAAGTAGGAAAGTAGAACAATTCTACTTTCCTCGCATGATCCGGGAAGCCATTGAAATAAGAAGAACTCCGAACTTCAATAGAGATGACGGCTACAAACTCTCTTCTACGTGGAACCCTCTTCTTAAAATGTTCCCGCCGCCGAACGCCGAACGCAAAGACGTAAAACAGGATACAGTGAGTGTTGTGTGCAAGACGGATTTTAAAAATTCCCGCGCTCCGAGCCCGGCCCCCCACCACCGTTATAACCTACGCAGTGGCGGCAGCGGTTTGCGGCCTACCCGCTAAACAACGGACTGACAGCTCTTCAGTCTACCCTAGACAACGGCGGCTGCAACGTCACCGAAACGTCGGGTCCTACAAATTTCACGCGGTAAATTCGTTTTCTATCCTATTCGCTAAACAAGCTTGAAAACCAGTCATTTTCCTGTTAGGAAACACTAAAATGTTTCGAAATCGCTATTTCAAAACAAATAAATGTATTAAAAATAATAGAAACATGACTGCCGTTACAGAAAGCAAACTATTATACTTATAATTATTTTTACTACTGTTTTTATTTAATGAAAAATTTGTGGATTATATAGAGACATGTATAGTTCTGGAATGTACACAATCAGACCGTTCATTTGATACTAAAGACCACATATTTATGTCAATTGATTGACATTTGGCCATTTACACAACTGCTCAATTGATATTTGGACAGTTAAGGTATCATATGACACTCGGGATGACATAATGATTATTCTAGATCGGTTCAAGCGTTTAGAAATTATACTGGAATAAAGAAACGGAAAACGTACATAGATGAACCCTGAACACATTACACTCCTTTTTTGTTCCCCAGTCGTGTAATAAAGTAATATCACAAATCATACCGGTATGTTAATGTTGGTTGTTATTCGACCTCACGCCTTAAAAAAGAGTTGGGATTAGGCAACAATAGAAGTTAGAAGTTGACAAGTTGCTTAGGTTTTATTTCTGATGCTTATTTTTCGACAGAAGCGACGCTCTTTAGTGTGAATTAATGACACAGAACGACGTAGAATAGCACTAAATGGCGTATGTTGTTAGTCCGGAAGGAAGTAACATAACCCAAAAAATGTGATGGGGGTTCGCCCGTTTTAGTTGACAACTCAAGTTGTCTCTTTGACTTTGTCTGGTAGCGAATGGTTTCGTGAAGTTCGGGCCATAAGATCCACTCTGTTTCTAGGGTGAAATCCACCCACGATTCAGCCGTTATTCAGTAGCCACCTCGAGTGAGGGACTACCCCGGCAAGGACTCTCGCGTTCTAGGTCTCACGGCTGGTGGATAGGTTTCCCCCGGGTATTGCACTCCGGCGCTACTGTACAGTTTGCTCACCGAAGGTCGTCAGCCAATTGTTTATGCACTCTGACTAATTACTAAATGAGTGAGGAAACTATAGAAATGTAATGTCTCCTAAGCAGCGGTGGTGGATTTTAACCTGCTGTCATGCCACTCTTGGAAGGACCTATTGGTCACCTGATTCCGAGTGATATGACGGGCAAAGGACATTCAGGTTCACGACAAATTCATACTGAATTTTCGGTGTAATACAACAGGTACAGGCCGCGCAAGCGACTTGGAATATGTTACCATTTTGGAGGTGCGAGGTATCCTGATGGCTAATTCCAGACGGAGATATACTGCCAATACTGGTATGATGGAGATATACTGCCAATACCTTTATGGATTTTATCGCGCTTTCTAAGACAGTAGACTATCCGTTATCCAGGGATTGATTTTAATTTTTGATCGACTAATTTTAATTGTTTTATCTGTAGACGCAAGTTTGATGGCAAGGGTAATATTATTCAGAAAGAGTTCAGTTGCTACGTAAGTGTTGTTATTCTGAAGGACTAGATTCCCATCAATAGTTTTAATTAATTTATTTATTTATTAAAGGTAAAGCACAAAATATAATTTACTGCAGCATTACAAAAAAAAAAATGTGTTTGGACCAGTAGCGAAAAATAGAGCACACTGCAGTATCTTGGTCACTGCGTCAACACCGCCTAACTAGGCCTAGGCCTGTACTAAGGCAGGTGTACCAGAAAATATTTTACCTGTGCACACAAAAAAAATAAAAAATTAACAAATAAACTTAAAAAATATGTTAAAAAAATAAATTAAAATATCATCAAGAAGTATTTGAAATTATAATCATAGAATTATCGAGTAAATAAATAAAAATCGAAATCATAATAATAGTAAATAGATAGATAGATACCTACTCAGTAAAATAAACAAATAAAAATAAAATAAGAATAAAAATAAAAATCATACTAGATAGTCAAATAATTTGTGGCTCTTTTCACGGCCTTCATTTATTAGCCACATATGGCTCTGTTTCTTAAAGGAATCTATAGACTGAATTGTTTTAATTCCATCTTCTAAAAGGTTATATGTCCTGGGGCCCTTGTTATATGTCCTGTTTATATGTCCTGGGGCAATTGTTTCTATAAAAAAGACTTTATTAGTAATTCTTTTTGTAATATTTTTCATTGTTGGTTTATTCATGTTTTTTGATATACATACATATACCAATTGCAATGTGGTCAGTTAATACATGTTTCATAAATAAAATATTTTACCGGAAGTTTCGACTTTACCATAAAATGGTGCGTCATATGAGGATTGTAATTTTATAACTAAATTATATTTTGTAACTAAATTGTTTTTTTTTATGACGGCCCACACAAACTCAATGGGGTTGAGGTCGGGGTGATATGGCGGAAGCTACTAATTTATTAATGTTCTTATCACATTTTGTTCCATAATTTCATTGTCACCTTTTCTTCTGAGGAGAAATCTGTGCACATTGTAAATATTTTATTTCACCTGTCGTGTTATTGGCGGATATATAATGGGATATTTTATCTCATGTGCGTTTGACACGACTGACGTGGACTATGATGAAAAAATACGCCAGTACATATGAGGCGCGCCAGATAAACTGATATTTAAAAAAATCTTGGAGGGCTTTACAAAAGCGGGCTGCGGGCCGGATATGGCCCGCGGGACGTACGATGCACATGCCTGGTCTAATTCCACTCTATGAGAATCCGTTTTGGTTCAATTAAAAGAACTTGAGCAAAATTGCAAGTTTTTGTGAATGGAGCCTGTGTACGTTTTTATTTGTCAGTTACTATTGTAACGATCCTTAAGTATCGTACATGCCAGTCAACACACGCATTGAATTCCAGTGAAATGTACTGACGTCAATACAGCCATTGTTCCACCTCGTGGAGCGCTGAATTAGCACGAATTTTAACTACTTTGTCAAATCAGTTACATTGAACAATATTTTTACTCGGAATATTTTGGATTGCGTCATTTTTCGGCCTTTATAAGGCGGCGACAACAGCACCAGGGTATCATTTCTCGAATTATAACTCCCCAAAGACAGCGGCGGAACCAACCCGGTACTACTCTCACGAGTTAGGTCAACGGGTCCGACCATTTTGGGTACCTCTTCCTTCCTTCCTCATATCGAGACGAGCAAGCATCAGTCTGAACTCCTACAGACTCAAGCCGTGTCGAGTACGAGATACTATGAGCAGAAACTATAATCCTTATCCATGCACCCTTGTAACTTCATGCACCCTCCTAACCCATTCGCGTCAAACCCTGACATATCCGGGAAGCGTTAACAAACATGGCAATATAAATCACTACAAATTCCTTCTGATACAATAAATACCTTCTGATATACTTTAAATCGACTTTCAATACGGAGATAACCCACAAGTTGACACCACCTCCTCATATAAAACAACTTGGAGTCTAGTGAGGGGTAGCCCGTCACACTATTATTTGAGCGAAAATGACATACTGTTATAATCGTCATTGTGTCTGGCTGAATTATTGTTAGCTTATCGATCTTTCCAAATAGAAACTTCATTAAGAATCTTATATCTTTACGAATATGAACTTTAACAATGCACTTTTTAAGTAAAAATTTAGAGGATACATTCATAAAAATACAGTATTTTAATTAATATACGTAGACTAATTTTAGGCAGTCATCCTATGGCTTACAAAAAAAACTAATATTGCTATACACAAGTAAATAAAGGTGAAAATATATGTTTTAAAAATATATAAATTCTTACCTTGAAAGCATAAACAAATAATAGAAATACCACTGTAAGGTGACTATTTCATAGTTCCTAGCCATTGCATCAACAGCATGAAAAGCAGCATATTCTGGGGTCATTGGTGATATACTGAAAAAATAGCAGATTATGATAATTTTAAATATAACTGACATTATATGTATAAATGACATAGAAAAAGTTGTAGTGACTTATGATAATGAACCATGTAATATTTAAATCAACAAATATTTCTATTTCCGAGATTACATCCAAGATGCTACTCCGTTCCTAAGTTTCATAACGCCGCGTGGTCAAAATGTATATATCCGTCTTCAACATGAAAAAAAAGTCTGTCCACTGTGTGTGATGATTGCTAATGGAACTTGTCTAGGGCCTCCATTGATGGACAGCTTCAAGCAGTCGTGGTCAACTGCTCGAGAGCAGTCGTGTTGCGGTCGGCTTCGACTGCAACATGACTGCTTCAAGCAGTCAGGTTGGAACCCAACACGACTGCTTCTAGCAGTCGGGTTCGGCCGCATCGCGACTGATTCTTCCGCTATTATTGAACAATCAAGGCTTAGAAAACGGCGTAGTACGTGTAATTATTATGAAAATAGCAGTAATTGCTATCATAAGCTCTTTTTGTAGCAATTTTAATAAAAATAAAACTTTCAAATTTTACCTTATTTTTTCAGTTTTTTTTATTTTTTTCACATTTTTTTGTCAAAACTTGCTTATGTGTTTGTACTAATTGACCCACTTCAAAGATGCCGATTAATTAAAACTCATCCCCTGTACAGTGTTGCGCAACACTATACGAAGTGGCGTGCAGTTGGAGGCGACTGCTTGAAGCGGTCGGGCAGCACTCTGCTGCCGGCAGCACGGCGAAACTCATCCGCACGCGGACCGCATTTTTTGGTGGCGACCCTAAGCGAACTACTCGAGCGATCCGTACATGGCGAACGAGAATATTGTATTGAAACTGCAGATCGTTCAAAACGACAGCTTGAAGCTGTCGGCCACGACCGCTTCAAGCTGCCCATTTATGGGCACCCTAACACGCCCCGTTTTTGGGTCGAGCTAAGACCGTTCTTGGGTCGGCTTAACTCATGTTTCAGTCCTCTTCCGGTAGCCTCTAAGTAGAAGTTCGAACCTGGTGAGGACTCTTGTTCCCCCTTCCACTGTCACGGCAGGTTAGTCAGTTTTTCCTGGGTGATGCTCTTGCGGTGTCAGCCAATCGAATGTGCACTCCGGAGAATAACCGGAGGGAGAGTGGAAACGACACAAGGTTTCCTATGAAGCGGGGGTTGTTGTTGATCTAATGTCAGCCGCTCTTGAAACGACTCGTTGGTCACCCGATCCCGAATGAAAAGACAGACATAAGACGCAACTGACCGCGAACAATTTAAACCGAATTACCACTAACATTAGGTAGAGGACTCGCATGCGACTTCTGACCCGGAACCAGGGAGAAATAGGACGGAGAAATCCAGGTAAATCTGATAGTCAAGGCGCGAGGCTCCCGCGTTTTAACTACCTGGGTCCACGCGGTATTGCGTTGGTCTCTGACGAGCTAGTTGGCATAGCTAGATGGTGTACTGTATTCGCCCCCAAGTCTAGACGTTCACTCTAAGTCGAAAGAAAGATCGATATCTTTAGCCCCTAAACTTGTGAAGTAAAAACTAGGCCGTACCTTTTGCATCCCGGAAGGGACGTTACACATTCTAGGGGACCTTCCTATAGTTAAGGGTGCGCCCGCTCTAGTTAACGACACTCTCCTGTCCACTGTGTGTCTTCAAACGCCATTTCAAAGTCATACATAAAATAACTTTAACTTCCACTTACTTGGTATTGATGAAATCTGTCAAATATTTTCTAGTGGCTGTAAAGTACGGGTTGACGCAGGTCAGGTGGATCCCTGAGAACTTTTCGTTACTTAGTTCTAACCGCAAAGCTTCCATCATTCCTCTGACCCCCCACTTTGTGGCGCAGTACGCTGTTGCATATTCGAACCCGACGAATGATCCTGTTGAAGACATGGTCACAATGTGACCATGGTTGTTGGCGCACATGTCTGGTAGAAAGGTTTTTATGGTCTGTAAATTAATCAGTTATCGTTGAAAAAACAAGGAAATATTTTCGTGATTATTCGCGAGGACGTCCATTGAAAAGAAGGCGTTCGTCAAAAAGCTGCGATAATGATTTATATAAATTAATACTTTATTTTTTAAATGCAACTCGAGATTTTGACTCCTCTGGATAGATTAACTAGCAAATAAAAATTTCTTTCAAATTACAGTTCGCAAACTATTGCAAACTCAATCTCTCTTGTCCCGCTTAATTTTTCGCAAGCCAGAAATTTAACGTCATGCCGCGATCGCCGCGCCGTTAGGCTAAGCGTATGCTGAGACGCAGGTGACGCAGCGCAACATAGTAGAGATTTTGTAAGGCAGGCCAGTTGAGGCAGACATAGGCCGCAAGCGTATGATGCGACGAAGCTAATCACATAGATACATTAATTCGCGTCATAGCTAGTACAAAGAATCTACAGTTCTCGAGAAAAATGTTTTCAGAGCCAGGGTATGATTATAAAACTAATGAATTATTGCTACTTTACAGTTTATCAAAGCGTAGAAAAACTATTTGGAAAAGTAATCATATGAAAAATCGCTCTAGTTATGCAGAATTTGTACTCTCGAGAGAGTTATCAGACAAAAAATTTAAGAATTTAATTAAATGCTCTCCCATTCTTGCAGAAAATTTATAAAATCTACCTAAAATCTTGTTTCGACCTGTACGCTTTGCGCAGAAATCTGTGCCGGCATTACAATGATGCGCAGAGCATGATATACTCATGCCTACGTTATAAATACCTGCGCCGCAGCGTAAGCAGCTCTCGGCTTATTCATGCACTACCTGACCCGTACCCACTTCGTTGGACGGTAAACATTTTTACTTGTGATGAAATTATGAGTGTGGTTCGGTTAGTACTGAGAGCTATGATTTATTTCCTGACTGCCAAAAGGAGGGTTATATTTTTAGTGCATATGTATGTATGTATTTGCATGCCAATTTGGCTATATTACCGGGTTTCAAATGAGTGAATGAAATGATTATGATTGAATAAATTATGTTTATTTTAATTGTTAAAAACAAAACTCTGTATATAGATGTAATATTATTATTTGTTACCAAAATATATTGTCTTTCAGGAGGTCCAACCCGAGATACGGCTGCGGTGCCATACCTATGTCGTATTATCTCTTTAACCATTTATGCAGTAAAAGGGAAATTATATACCATAAAAGGGAAAACTCTTTTGTTTTAAACACTTGAGACAATACATTTACTTATTTTGATAAGAATTCATAATTGTTGATAATATGACCAATAAACATGACCTAACGATTTAAAGTATTTTTTAATATACAAAACTACTTTTTGTGACTTAAATATAGAAGTTAGACATATGCTGTCGTTGATTTTTTTGTAGGTATTATCAAGCTCTACAACTTTCTTCTAGAACTCAATCATATCTCTCATCGTTAAGGCAGCGTTCGTAAAAAACGTTTTGATTCGACCGTTTTTTTTCCGACTTACTTTGCAAATCCGACTAGCACGAAAAAGTCGTTTCATTTTTCGGATTAATACATAGCCTATGATACTCACAAATAACGTGGCTTTCTATTGGCGAAAGAAATTACAAAATCGGTTCTGTAGATCCAGAGATTACTCCCTACAACCCCACAAACTAACAAACTTTACCTCTTTATAATATTAGTATAGATTACAAAATCTGCTATGCCCTGCGTTGCGAGTTCAGTTCTCGTGGAACAGCGTCACCTGCAGCTCAGCATGCTTGCTTAGCCTGTAGCTTACGCGATATAAAGTGATCAAACAAACCCCACGTTTCTTTTGTGTGTAGACTCAGCTTAAGTCTCGAGTACCTACTTAGCGTGCTGCCTCATTCATTTTAATACTATTGATCGCAAAGTTTGCTTTTTCGGTAAAATATGATTTATATCGAGAGTAGATAGGTAGATAGATAAATTCTTTATTGCACGTTAAAAAAAACTTACTACGGACTGACTTATTGCTTAAATGACAGTCACTTAATGTCAACCTTCTTGAAATTGTAATAGTTTATTGCCAGTAGAGTAAAATAAATTAAAAACTTCGTAATAACCAAAAAATAATCAAATAAGAAAAATTATGATTTATGTTCTACTAGCTGCGCCTCGCGGTTTCACCCGCGTGGTGATGGAAAATTGTGATAATACTACTAATAGAAACATAAAATTATGCATAATATACGTGTAAGTCCAACGGTTTTTGCGGCGCACGCCAGAATAGCTCGCAGATGGCAGATTTTTTTCTACTTACTTGACACATATTTTTATATTTAGGAAAATTCATACTATATCTTTATAAATTATAGCCTATGTCTTATTATGATGTGTAAGCTATATTATTGTAAGGTTTCATCAAAATCCATATAGTAGTTTTTGCGTGAAAGAGTAACAAACATCCATACATACATTGTTACAAACTTTCACGTTTATAATAGTAGTAGGATGTTAAGTTAAAAATTAATGAATGATAAATTAATAACCTTTATTTTTACCAAGAAATTGACAAAAATAGCTATTCTTCTATACCCGATTATTGTTTAAATTTTCCTATTTTACAGTGCTCAAATTTAATCCCTCGAATGAATGGCGACCAGCTCGGGTTGCCTACTGCAAAATGTATATAAATGTATATTTACACACACATTTACATTTACATAGAGCGGGGTTTACTATAGAGCTATACTATTACTGTAGAGCGGATTACTATAGAGCGGCGCACATTTACATTTATATTTACATTTATATAAATTTATATACATTTTGTATACATTTTGCCGTAGGCAACCCGAGATGGTCGCCTGACATTCATTAGCATTTTTATTTAATTCCAGGTAGCTCCGCACGAAGGGTTTTATCGTTACAACGAAATATCTTGGATCTGTGAGGACTTCGCCCACATTCAGTCAACAAAAGAAGCAATTTCTATTGAATCGAAACCGCAAATACGCTCAAATATACACGAGTCAACTGCAATTGAATGCCAACTAAATTCGGCATTTTATGCACAGTCAACCGATGACTAATGCCATTTCTTCTGATCGATCCAATTTGACACAATTAATTTCCCCCACACAGTGACCATTGCATCATTCACACGATATAAAACGCAGTACATTTCGATCGATCAATATCATTCCCCTGGTGGACGACATTCCGCGACAGTTACCGCGGCTACGCATCAATCATCCTCCAGTGGGCACACATCGCGACTACACCTCGTTATCAAGCAGTACCTACATTATCCGCGATACCGATCATCAAACCTCACTCCGCGACTACACAACTACGACATCACCTCGAGCCCACACTACCTACACACCGGCGAAATATCAAACAAGGCGTTACGAACTGGCAACCGATCACACACCTTCTGAATAAATACTTCAACTCCAACTACAACGACTTTCAATACGGAGAACACTTATTGATGAGAACCACCCTTCGCTCTCGAGAATTTCGAGTCTAGTGGAGGGTGGTCACCTTCATAGATCCAAGATATGCCCACTATATAATTTCCGTGAATTATATTCACATCTAGGAGTTTTCCGGCTAGATTATTTTCTATTATATATTGAATTCTTCTTGCATCTGATAGTGATTTTCGGGTCAGTGTCGTCGGCACAACTTTAGTTAAAAATCCTTCTGTCACCTATGGCGAAACCTCCTTTCCAATTTTCTAGTGTCTTATCGTATGATATTGCTATACTACCAGAAAATTTTGACTATGAAGGATAAGATGGTCTTAATGAAGGTCTAGATGAATAATAAAATGGAAAACTGGTTTACCCAAAATTGCGACAGCAAATTGATGTCGACCACTTTCTTGACGTCATCGGGCGTCATCGACATCATTTCTATGGCAATCATAACTCCAGCGTTGTTGACCAAAATCGTGACGTGTTTTCCAAAATCTCTGATTATCTGAAAATTTAAATCTGTTTAATTCTTTCGATAGTGGTTTGTACAGTTAGGAATTTCACGTCTATATTCTAAGGTTCAAGAAATTGCCATTAATAAATAAGATATAATGGAGTTAGCGAGTTCAGTTTATAGCAACCAATGTTTCGGCGATGTTGCAACCCTCGTTGTCCAGGATAGACATTGTCCAGGAGAATCTACCCTGTACAACATCGGTTGCAACAACGCCAAAACAACGGGTGCAACAAACTTCACGCCTAATATTTTATTTTTATTTATAATGTTAACAAAAACAATAGTCTCGATTTCGTAATTCAATAATTATATACAGAGTGAGTTTTAATTAACCGGTATCCTTGGAAGGTATGAATCAGTACTAGCAGGTATGCAACTTAAAATTTAATAAATGGAAAAAATCAAAAAATAAAAGTTATTTTTAAAAAATAAACTGTTAAGAACTTGACTGTTAAATAAATGTTTGACGAGCGTTAAACGCGAAGCGCCATCTAGCGGGAGGTGAAATATTGCAAATAAACAAAATTAGCGATATTTTAAGTACCGCTAGATGGCGTTTCGTGTTTGACTCTTTTTATTTGTATAAAAACATCAATTTTTCAAATTAAAAAAAAAAAGTTTTTTTCTACAATTTTTTATTAAAAGTTGCTTTTTTGTTCGTACTGATTCACCCTATTTAAGGATGCCGGTTAATTTAACTTCACATATATTTTTATATTATTTGATTTTTTTCTTCACCTTTCTTTAGTAGTTTTTTCATTAATACATTTCATTACTAGTTTTTTAACAAAATAAATCTCGAAAAATACTATAAAGATCAGAGGCCGAAGCGCTGTTAAGACTTGCCTTCATTGAAAGTGCGAAAGTGAAAGATTAAACTGACTACGATACACTAACTGTCCTATCTTATGATAGACTAGGCAAACCTAGGTTTCATCGCGATTCATCCTTGTCCTATATCAATTACACTAACCTTTACTCTCAATTCTTCCAGCGCATTAATATCAGTGACATCAGCCTTATATGCAATGCAAGCATTGTCGTTTTTTGCTATGAGATTAGCCTGTTTTTCGGTTTCTTTGGTATTGTCCAAACTTAAGCCGCATATGGCAACACGTGCACCTCTTCTTACTAGCTCATATGCCATTTCACGGCCTATGCCATTCCCTCCTCCTGTAACCTGGAATTATAAAATTGATTATATTATAGTTTTTACGTCTAGTTGCAGAAATTTCGGGGGGGGGGGGGGGTAATCTGAGGTACATGCTTTGGGCGGCAATTTCAAGGGGCGCTAAATTAATGTGTCTGGAAAAAACTTGTTTCTCTTAAGCGCCTAGCATCCAGGACGCTTCTGACTATCGATTATTATTTTGATTTTGGAATGCATCCTAAGTTGATTTTTGAACGCGTACGCAGTGCACGTGTGATATCTCTGCCAGGGGAATTCTCGGTAATTCAGAGGAGGACGGGGCTAAACGAGCGAAGCCGAACAATTCCGATCGGCTGATTAGCAGGCGACAGTCGGTACCTATGTATGTGGCTGATCAGGTGCGCGAGTAAATTGGTTTACTTTGTTGACAACTACTCTTTCAAACGTGTCTATAAAATTATTAGTCTATGCAGTAATATAATCTTTCGCAAAAAGGAAAGCTCGAAGTGTGAAGCTGTAGCAAGATTAGATAGTAAAATCTGGATTGTGCGTTGTCCACACAGGTTGTATGTATTATATATTAATGTCACAGATAAAGAAAGGTTATTAGCAAATAGTAATTGAAGAGTGCAATTTCATTAAAGGGTTCTTGTTCGCCAGTCACAAAAATTCCATCAAGTAAATTTGTTTTTTGGTTTGTATAGAATCATTAACCTCAAATGCTTGAAAAGAAGGCGTCAATGATATAAAGTTTTAGCACCGGCTCGAAGAAATCATAGATCCGGGGCTGTGAAAGTCAGCATATTGAAGAAGAGGAGTATTTAAGGAGTTCACTCAATTCCTCATAGATCCCATTATCAGAACAGGAATTCGATAAAAATAGGACCAATCTGTAAGTATATCCTTTTTTTTAAAAAAGAATTTTCCAAATCGGTTCATAAATGGCAGAGTTCTGAGGTAACAAACATTTAAAAGAAAGATACAATCCAATTGATACGCTCCTCCTTTTTTTGATGTCGATTAAATATCACTTTTGTCAACATGCATATTTGGTCAAGTCATTTCTCCCCCCCTCTCTCTCTCTCTCTCTCTCTCTTTATATTATTAAAACGATTCAAATATTTACATTGTGTTTTTCTACTCTGTATTTCGTCGAGGTACCAGGACAACAAAAATAATGACTCTGGACGGATATAAAGGGTCCCAGCCTCCATTGAAAACAATGGACAATATTGTGAACCGAATTCCTACCGAGGCTAGTGCCTTGTCAATAGGTAACTAGTAATGAATGTTTGTTTAAATTTTACTTATATTAACTAGCTTTACAATTAATATCAATACTTGCTTAATTAAGCTACTAATTAAAATATGATTACAATTAGTATTAATGTTGTTTAGTTTAATGTTGTTTATTAGCAATAGCATTAGTATTGATGTTGTTTAGTAGCAACGTTTTCTTACGCTAATCGATTTCTCTATTTTTACTGAAAAGTTAAATGTCTTACAGTTGTGGTTGTGTGTCTGTCATATTAAAAAAATAAAATATTGTATTGTCCTCTTTCTTTCCTATATTGTGTACCTAGTGACCTAGACATCATTATCAAAAAAAGTTTTTCGACAAAATGGCAATTAGTTTACTAATTAGGCAGGCCCCCAAGTAATAGTTAGCCCAAGGCCCCACAAACGCACGGTCCGCTCCTGGCGGCCAGACTACCTATAAATTCAAATGATCAGGATCTGTTTGGAAGCTAATACTAACCTGAATCGATGTAATATTACAAGCATTATCTCAAGCACTACACTAAATGGCACTCACTTATGACACTAAACTAAAATAAATGTCTTAACTTGTCTAAAATAAAAATATTGCAGGCTTACCAAAACCACCTCATTGCTGATATCTTTAGGCTGTCTGAACCAGTAATCATAGAATGCTTTCACAGACAGCGGTCCCACGATAAATATGAAAAAGTACGCCCATTGAAATATAACTCTTGAATAGTAAAAAACTGCGCTTCTCCTAGGTTTTATGTGTGAGTTATCAGCAGCTTCATAGTTATTTATAATACTCCAGTAATCACTGATTTGGTGATTTTTTGAAAGACCATCTTTTGATGGAATTTTATTGCTGTTCTTTTTCCTATTTTTGTCCGATGTATCCAAGCTATCCAAGTCCATTTTTGATTACACCAAGGGTAATCTAAAGAAACACATAAAATGCTACATTATGTATATTTAAAAAAAAGTCATCGACGTGAAGCCTTATCGTGAAAGATATTCTACGAAGCAGGAGTAAATATAATAAAAAATGATAATGCACAGAGAAAAGAATACGTAGGTACATTGACTCCTTAAATAACGGTCCACATTACTGTAATAATAGTCAAACAAGGACACGGTTTCATGAAGACGCCATGTTTGATAATATATCGTCGCCTTACAATTATAACTCGATAACCTGAGTTTAGTAGTGCTGAGATAAAGGCGTTTGAATGTTATTTTAAAGTTTCAACTCGTCCACCATTTTAGATATGTGAAAACTAATAAGTGGACCTAAATGATCATCTAAAGCTAGATAAGTGGAGATATCGAGTTTTTTTGCGCTACGATAGCAGACAGTGCTGCTAACTTTCAGCTAGATAAGTCTATATATCGATTTTTAGTATTATAGCTGGAGGTGATTTTCAACTTCTTCCACCGTTAACACCCAAGGGCGGGGCAATTTTAGTTACCTGGTTTTTAAGGAATATACACTTGATATTTATACATCTTCTGGCATATATTTTTAAAATTTTTGTAACGGCAGTCAAGTTTTTTTTTTTTAAATATTATCTTGAAGCCGTGCCGGCCGTGGCGCCAAAAGCTATATGAAGCATAATTTTGTGGCCTGTTTGTGAGAACACGAAAAAGAACTTTAATACAATTATACCGGAATTTAAAAACCCAGTCCTTAAGCTATCATTTCGCTAAAACGAAATTGGAAAATTATTTCCATATTAATTGTAAATTATCTTTATTCTGTTATATTACTGTTTTCCAAAAAAATAAAAACGAGCGAGATTTGTCTTCAGTTTTTGAAAAACCTAGATATGATTCTCAATAATAAAAAATACTATTTATCCCACCGTATGGTCTATTTGCATAGTACCAAAAGAGAGTTTTTGAAACTTCCATACAAAAAATATAATTAAAAAAATGTTTGAAATTAGGTAATTTCCAGAAATGTTATGGCCAAATCATATTTTTTTCTATTTATTAAAGATACTCTTGAGTGATTAAAGAGTGATATAAAAAATAACACAGTGATCTTAAGTTATTTTATTATTGTAATCTAATTTTTACTTTATAAAAAACTATTCATTTGATAATTTATTATATTATAATCGACTATATTAGACGATGCGCAAAACCGAAATCATCATTCGCAATAGGCCACTGCCAACGGTGGGACGTATTCCCTTGTCGCCGCGGTATACCTATCCATCTTTATGTATATATCGAAAGCGCGCGGGCGCGTGGCATTGCAAAAATATCTAAATTTTTAGTCGCGTCAGCTCGGAAGGGAGCCTTAAATACCCTCCAACCGCAGGCGACGCGCACGTACGCGTTTAGCTCCTTCCGTGCGAAATCTCTGGGCAAGCTATTATAGCGTCCCATATGATTTCTGGGTAATGTCTGCATCAGCAGACGCTATTACCCCCGTTGCGCCATCTGGCGGTGGGTAAAATATCGCGAATATTGTGTCAACATAGACGATCGGTATTTTCAAGTTCAGAAGTTAACATTCCACCACACTAATCGTTCGGTCGTCGATCTATCGCATCGATCGACGGTAGAATGGATCAGTCGACGTCGATCGTCAGTTGTTGTCACACTAACGCGGAAGGAGGTTAAATTGGTGCGGGGAAGGGGAGGGGGGGGGGGCGTTTCTACTTGCCGGGAAGGTCTTGGGGTGACACAACCGTTTTTTTTATATATCTGTTCAATGATATAGAAACGCAAACATTTGAAATAACTACCGACATCTCCCCGGGAATTCGTACGAAAAAATAGGAAAATCGCCCGCGGTTTTTTAAAATAATTAAAGACCGATATACACCAAATTGCGTATTTTAGTTCTAATTTTCAGGAAGAGGGTAAGGGATATCCTCAAGGCAATGGAACGTTGCGACGAACAAAATATGGCCACGATAAAAGGATGTAAAATATGAGATAATAATATATTGGCAAATATAGAATTGGTCGACGCAAAATTTCATCCTACGTTAACCCAGTAGTAAGACCTACCAAATCTGATTGAACTTCGCTTGATTTGACCTTGTTTAGACAAGCAGTAAATATAGTAGTCAAACCGCTTTGCAATATCTTCGAAATTATTCATAGTATCAAGTCAAATACAACAACATTAACAAGTTTGAAAACTGCCTACACAAACCGACATGAAAATACTAGCGGAGTTCATTATGTTCTTAGCCTAACGTAATTGTAGGTCAAAAACATCTAATATTACATACTCATATTTCGACGTAGTTTCGCTGACCTAAAAAGCACTTAGTATTTCAATGGTGAGGCGTCGGATTCTACCAGAGAATAAAGTTTTGTCACAAACCACGCCTAAAAGTAGTGCTGGATTAACCTTTCGAGTAGCGGCATAATTTCATGGCAGACCGCGGCAATTTATTGGAATTTCTCGCAATATCGCCGCGCTCCACAAAAAGTACTATAACTATGGAACTATTACAGCAATCATAAAAAGAATAACTGTTAAATAATTGCATTGAAATATCATATATAGAATATTGAAATCGCATTTTGTAAAACGATTAAATAATTATGAATAAAAACGAGAAAACCGAAAAAGTGAAAAAACACTCGGCATTTTTAACTTGTACTTGTCTTACGGAAAGTACGGAACCCTATTTAGAAATTGTAAATACTATCGTGATCTTTATTAGATTCTCTATCAAAGGTAATATTTCGCTTTGCTTATTTACATACAAAAATATTTAGGTATTACTTCATAAAACCAATAAAAATTTTGATCATTTCTCGAAAAAAAAATGATGATGTTCGACAATGGAATTTTACCAGAAATATCCGCGAAATTATTCTAGCGGCCGTCTATGTATCTATGGTAATAATGCGATATTTGATATGGATTTTAGGATGCGTTTGAATTAAAAAATAAAATTACTGTGCGCTCCAGGAGCAATATTGGTCGTTACGTAGTCAACGGTCGTTACGTAGCCGAAGGGTTCCCATATCTCTGCCATTAGGCCGTTGAAATCTCGGGGCCCCAATTTCCTTTCCAAATTACATATATGGTTATACGTTTCGAACAACGAAATTATGATAATTAAAATATAAAACAAAACATTGTTAAACAACATATTGTAATATTATTAAACGAATATAAAATATGTATAAAAAATAAAACTGTAATCTTTACATTTTCAATATTTTATAAATATTGAAAATTCTCCTTTTCCAAAACGTCGTATTCAGTTGCCGTCGTATTCAATTAGGAGTGAATGGGTGGTAAGGTATAGTCTGAATATTAATTGGCCATATAACCTTGAAACTCACCTAATTTGTCGTTGAAAATATGTTTTGACTTTCCACTAAATTAAAATAAAAACAATAACTGAAACAATGGACCGCTGTGATGAATATATAGACTAGAACTGAATAATACATAAATTAGTGAAATATATAAATCCGTTGCTAAATTAGTGGCCAGAATAAATCGATAAACGAGTTATAAAACTTCTTACTACCGGAGTAGCCAACCACTGGCATTTCGTCTCCGGATAATTAAATTCTTATTTTTTAAATGACAGTGTCTTTTTTCAGGTTGAATATAAATTATTAAGAAATAATATCTTAACGACTGCTTGCGTTAGAAATGGTAAGGGGTATTAAACTGTACAGAAATGTCTATTATTTGAGATAAAATGTTGGAAGAATATGGATGTTTTTTTTTAAAGGACTTCCAAGAACAAAAAATATACCTTAACTTATTTATTAATTTTCAAAAAGGCATGTCATGTGAAAAATATGTGTTTTTCCAGTAAAATACACAAGACAGATATTTGTGGCAGGAAAGCTCTCCTAAACTTACCACAGCCGGTTGTTAGTCCGGAATCCACCGCTCACCTCAGAAGTGCAATAATAGTATGTAGTATGATAGGCCCGACTCCGAACGAAGATTTATATGACATGTCCGTTTTGTATTTTATTTATTACAGGTAATAAAAGTCTCATAAATATATAATGGTAATCAATTTTATGATATATCATAAATCATAATCCAAAATAAATTTTATAATTACCTATATTTAAAAAAGGAGAATGAGTAGACTGAATGTTTACATTTCAATTTCAATATTTTTTTTAAAATCTTTATAGATTGTTAAAACTCAGATTATAAGTATATAAAACTATTTCAAAGTTACCAAAATACAGTGAAAATAAAAAATCAAGGAAAAAGTGAAAAAAAAATAGCTTTCGGTTTTTGTATTTCAGTTTTCTACTTCAAGCCATGCTGCATCGCACGAAAGTAAATTTCCCTGTATTAAATAAAATAAAGGTTTAATGTTAACGATCTAATAATTCGACCATGATATTTTATTTTCCGACGACATTTTTTTATGAGGGTAACAAGTATATTCTAATTTAAATATGGAATTTTACAAAATGCCGTTAGCTTTTGTCTCTACATTCATAGGGAAGCAATTTATTTGCATCACTCATCATTCATAGACGCCAGTACACAACAGTAGAACGTCTTGTGTGAAAACTTTTTTGCAAGTTTCCCTAAATTCATTTCGGTAAATTATAAAAGTGGGATTTCTTTCGGTAAAATTATTTAATTCCTTATATTTTTATTCTTAATTGATAATGAATAAAATATTCTGTCAAATTAAAAATATTTCAGTGTTTATGCCAAAATCATTCATTTATTCAAAATTCATTTATTATTTAAGTTGTTATTTAATATTTTATATGGCTGTTGGTTTTCCTTAAAATAAATAAATAAATAAATAAATAAATAAATAAATAAAATCTATAATATATTAAGTTAATCCTCCCTTATTGATGACTTTATTAAAACAAGTAAACTATTATTAATTTGTTAGTAGGTACATTATATTATTATTTGAAAATAACATTAATTTTATTCAAGAAGCATTAAATAGGGTTAAGAAAGAATGATAAGGATTACTTTCACTGTTTTAAGAAATATATACGCTATATACGCTTATACGCTTATTCTCCTAAAAAATACCTAACCATATTGCTTTTATCAGCTTCATAATATTTTGTAATATAATAAATGCTTACATCCTAATACGCAATGTAACGAGTATTTAAAGTGATATTTCAATCATTCTTTGGCGTGTTTGAAGCATATTAATGGATCTCATTTTTGTACTAATATTGCTTTTAAATCGTTGTGGTAGATCAAATACTAAAATATTTAAAGTAACAATATTATATTTAAATAGGCCAATTACACATTTTTTTCTTATTTTATTACAAAAATAATACTTGCTTCATAATTAAAATCCAGCCAAACCTATTGCTTATCAAGAGGAAAGCAACGTTTTTGTGGAGCGAGCGCTCAGCGCAATGTAATGCACCTACTAAGGACGACTATATTTCAAATTCTTTCGTATATTTTTTTCGATTGCCTGCCAACTGATTCAGATTAATTTAGTAGTTTATTATCAAAACAAGCTATGTCCACTTTTTGATATTTTGAGTAAATGGCAAATGTTTGTTGCCGACTATTGAGAAAACCCATACATGTTATATATATTGAGTTAACTTTAGGAAGGTATAATGATACTGAAATACTATAAATCCTGAAAGATTTTCCTGTATATTGCGTGAATTTTTTTTATTTAGTTTGGACCTTGTTTTAATAATAAGGTATGGACTTGACTTCTTTTGTAAATTATTACTTTGGACTTGACTTGTTTTGCAACTGCAGAAACAGGACTTGCCTTGTTTTGGCACAAATCACAAATGCTAATAGCGGCTTATATTGATAGGGTTGGTACAATTACAATCTAGTGACACAAAAGAATCTCGTTTATTTTGTACTTAATATATATATTACATAAAAATCAAACAATATAATCAAAAAGGTTGAGATGGTGGATCAAAGTTCATGTGTTCTTCACACAAGAGATTATGTTCTTGCTCTTCCGCGTTTTCCGGGATAGGTTCTGGTGTACTGAGTAGTAATGTGTAGTATCGGAGTTGCGGTCTTTCGGCCCAATCATCACCGAAGTGGGTTCGTAGTATTTTTTTTACATCCGCAATCTTAGCTGGCTTTACTTCTACTTCTCCTGGAGCTAGCGGCTGATTTTTTTGCGCGATTGATCAGGCGGGACCTCCTTTACGGGTTTCTCTATTGTTTTCCCAGGAAACTTAAGGACAAAATCACGACGCGGTATCAAAGTGATTTCCTTGCGCGTCGATTGAAATAGTATGGCGATTTTTAAGATGGCGGCTTGCAATCGAGCGCTGCTATTGGGGAAATCGGACCAGCCTTGTTTTGAAAGGAGGGTGCGCTTGACCTGACTTATTTTGATGCTAAGCGGCAGTTTGTTTCGTTTATAACGAAGAATCTATGTGGATCTGACTTGATTTGAAGTTAAAACTTATTTTGAAATGTTATACAGCTCAATATTCAACAACAATCTTTGTTAGACCAAAGAGTGAACCTGACTTGTTTTGATAATACGCTCCTGAATTGTAATATTTTCATATCATGAGGTGCTACGAATCTTTGAAAAATGAAAATTTAATATTTCTTGGGTAGTTATAAAAAATATATCTACATCATCAGCCGGTGGACGTACACTGTTGGTCAAAGGCCTCGTCCATAGAATGCCATTACGAGCGGTCTTAAGCCGCCTTCATCCACCTACTTCCTGCGACCTTGGCAATGTCATCGTTCCATCTTGTGGGGGGCCATCCCACACTCCGTCTGCCGGTTCGTGGTCGCCATTCGAGAACCTTTTTCACCAACGGTTGACAGTTCTGCAAGCTATATGGCCCGCCCATTGCCATTTCAAGTTGGTTTTCTATGAGCTAAGTCAGTGACATTGGTTCTTCTGCAGATTTCCTCATTTCGGATATTATCACTCTGAACTCCGAGCATAGCTCTCTCCATGGCTCGTTGCGCGACTTTAACCTTGTGTATGTCTCCAACAGTTAACGACCACATCTCATCGATGTATGTCATCACTGGCAAAAAGCACATATTATAGATTTTCGTTTCTCTGCAGTATTGAAAAAAATAGATATAAAATGATAATTACCACACTGCTCACCCAATAATTCTATGTTTCCAAGGTTTAGCTATTACTTAGCGGAATCTTGGCGTTCTCAGAACTGTGGCAAGACAGCTGTCCTAAACCTACCACAGCCGGTTCGTAAGTCCGGAATCCACTGCTCACCCCCCAGAAGTGTAAAAAAAATAGTATTATGATGGGCCCGACTCCGGTCGGTGAATTCCATGGCAGCTCCGTTTGTATTTATTGTTAATAAGAAACAAACTACTAAGGTTTGTTTCCACAGATCTGGAACTTTGTGCTATGATATAAAATCGAAAATCGTTTGACATTTATGCTATGATTTGTGATTTTTATGCGGAGAAATCTGTTGATTTGCGTAATGGTTTAAAAACTTGTTTATTTAATTATTAATTTACTCCGATGGCATAATGACAACAAATTAAAATCATAACAAACTTGACGTCCTTCGCCTTTGCGCGCTCGGCGAGAGCAAAGTGAGGGAGAGAGCAGTATTTCGCGTTCGCGCTGACGGCTCTTTGATAAATGCCCGCTCTACACGTTGGCCAACGCTTGGCCGCATCGCTAAGTTGGAAGCGGGTAAGCCCTACTCGCCACGTGTGAAAATATATGGAAAAGAGTGACAGAGGCATTGGCAGCGGCCAAAGCATTGGCCTACTTGTAGAGCGAGAATGACGCACGATAAGGGCAGAGACATACTTATCCAAAGTACGCAATATATACGAAGCGACGCTCACACGTTGGTATCCTCAGAACTAAGAACTAAGAACTAACTCAGAACTAAGAACTAAGAACTAACTCAAGTATCCTCAACAAAGTTGTTGGGATTCGTAATCGATAATGAGTTACGATGGCACCTACATATTGATGCTTTATGTGATAAATTGGGAAGAGCGTGCATGAACTCCATCGCATCGCTTCATTTCTCGATTTATCCGCGCTGCGCATGTGTTACTTTGCATATTTTCATTCTATGCTAACGTACGGCACGGAGTTATGGGGGCGAGCAGCCGACAGGCAGAGGGCCTTCGTTATGCAGAAGCGTGCAGTCCGCAAAATAGCGCGTGTGGCGCTTGATACGCCAGCTAGGCTTCTGTTTAGAGATATCTTCGTCATGGCGCTGCCGTCCATTTATATAATGGAAGTAGCGCTGTTCGTTCGCAGACATCTAGCCGATTTCGAAGTGAATGGGGTGCATCACCACTATCCAACAAGATGGGAGCTAATGGGCCCATGATGAGGTGGCCACGATGACCCATGTGTTCAGGGTCGGTCACACTCACGGGTCAACACCCATCCGACGGCCTCCACGCACGGGG
Source organism: Micropterix aruncella (assembly GCA_944548615.1). Lineage (NCBI taxonomy): Eukaryota > Metazoa > Arthropoda > Insecta > Lepidoptera > Micropterigidae > Micropterix > Micropterix aruncella. The sequence continues at coordinate 25,207,588 of OX155969.1, forward strand.
TGCGAACCTGGGTAGGACACTGGGTCAACCAGTCTCCCCTGGGAATCAAACCTGTGGCGCTCCTGGACGGTCTGCGCACCGAGCGGCGCAAGCCAATCGATTGTGCTAGGCCCATTAGCATAGACCCATTAGCTCCGACTAACAGTAAAGAGTTTCAAGGCGATAGGTGAGGGCAGCAAACCCCGCCCACCGCCCGGGCAGTTATAACGACGAGGGTCGTCTTGTCTGCCCGGGATGTCGTGCTACGACAACCCTGCGCGTACCAGAAGGGTAGAACGCGCAGGGGGTGAAATAGGGTAAACCACCCCCCCCCCGTACCGCCCCGAGAACCCATTTATTCAATAAATAAAAGGTATTTACAAAAAAATAAAAAATTTACAAAATATTACAAAATTTAACGAGAAAAGAAACAACAATATCGTAAATTTAGGAGCCGGTAAGCGGGGTAGAGGACGCTCCAGAACAATGAAAGTGAAGGCGCACTGTCCGTGGGCAGGTCTCGGAGCAGCCACGGGGGGGAGGAATCCCTGGATCCTGCAAAGAACGAAACGCCCCTCGGGGCGGTAAAGAGACGGACACAAAGACGGGCACTTCGGGCTGGAAGTAGCCGCCGAATCACGCCACCAAGGACTAACAGTCGGGGGAGTCTGGGAACTGTATTGTTTCCTATAGAGCGGGGGTGGTTGCGTACCTTACGACGACTGCTCTTTAATTGACCATTGGCCATCCGATCCCGGTTCAGAGCCGGGCAAAGGACGCCTTGGTCCGCGATAGATTCGGTGTACTCCGTTTCACCGCTTCGTAAAGGAGAGGACCGCGCAAGCGACATCGAACTCGGAACCAATCGAGAGACCGAAGAAATCTGGTCACAATTGGAAGTGAGGGCGCGAGTATCTCGAGCCCGCCGGGTTTATTCCTGGCTAACTCGCGGTAAGGCGTTGGACTCTCACGGGTTGTGGCGCAGCTAGACGTTGGATTGTTATTGTTCAAAGTCTTCTACGCTCACTGCAGGGCGATAGAACGACTAATCGTTAAAACGTCCTGTGGTGACGGGCTCGCCCGTTGTAGTCGACACCGCAAGATATCCAACAAGATCCCGTAGCATGCTACGTTCGGTAAGTCATGCATTATCTAAGTCGAAGAGGCTAGCCTATATCGCCGGCCCAGCGGGCCGGCGATATAGGCTCACGCAGGGTGCGCCGATGGACATTTTTTACGCTTTTTTCTGTTTTTTCTCTCCACAGACAGGTGGATGGGGGGCACTTTAAAGGGGAGACGTGACCAATCTAGGTAAGGCGATTACGGCAGTAGGATCGTCGCCGCCTGATTTAAGGCTACTTCATATTAATTTCGCACGGGTGGCCGCGCGCGAGGATTATAAATACGGCCACTTCCTTTAGCTATATGGAGTAACGAGCTATGAGAGATATAAAAAAATCGTCATTCAAAACAGGCCGTTAGCCTATATGCGACAAACTCAGCGAGCACATTAGGCAGGTGCAATCTCTCTTAAGAGGTACCTCACAGATAAGGCGTTTTACTCACTGGAGGAATATTACTCGAGTGAAGTCTAAAATGCGTTTGGTGAAGTCCAAAAGTTTGGTGGTTAAAGTGTTTATGGATTTCTTTGCATTTTGTCTTATATTTCTTCTTTTTACATTATTCTTGTACTTTTTTTTGTTTTTTTTTGTTTAGTGTTATTTTTTCTTTACGATAAAAAAAATTAAAATGTAATTGTTTCCTAACATGTATGGATGTTTGCCAATCTGTATCTGACTTGTATACCAGTATACTAATAAAATGAATATGAATATGAATATGAATAATATATACCCTTGACACACTTATGCAACGTATATATGGCATCAGAAACTACTGTCACTTCACAGAATTTGCACTTGTATTATGTACAACCGCTGTACATTAGGTGATATGTGACAAGATATGCGACATTTTCACATCTTGACGACGGCTGAGCCGAAATATTGATATACATTTTATAAAAATCATTAATATTTAAGAAACACTAATCGCCTATTATTTTTTCGCTTAATTAATCTCAATTGAAGGCATTTTGTGTTGTATAAGGATAAGCCCTATTTATGAGATATATGGATGAATAGTGATCGTTAGTCGACTGCAAAAGGACCTTTAAACTTACATTGCACCGTCGAAAGTCGTGCACATCCGTAAGTATATCTCATTCAAACATAAGCATTTCCCAATACAAGCTGGGATTTCCTTCGCTACTTTTTAAGTAGCTTTTATTAATTTTATTTTAAATAAAAACATCATCCTATAAACGGATTTCTTTACAAACCTTATCAAATATAACAATATTATACTGTTTTCTACAATATTTCTTTACATTTTTTTTAATATTATACAATTTTTTTATATAGGTTTACCCTATTTTGATAACATTACACAATCTTTATTATAAACTCCTCTGCCAGAAATTAAGATTGAAGTTTCTTCTTTCATTTCATTGAGCATATGGAGGTTTTTTTATTTTTATTTTTATTTCTATTTAATGGCTCTTTGATAACAAACTCAGCCAATTGTATCATATTTTAAATGTTGGTAGCATTCGAAATTTGAATTATTTCGTAATGTCACTTTCATTTAGAAAACGGCTTTGCCGAAATGATCAATAGTTTTATTTTTTCGCTTAATTCGTCTCAATTGAAGGCATTTTGTGTTGCATAAGGATAAGCCCTATTTATGAGATATATGGATGAATAGTGATCGTTAGTCGACTGCAAAACGACCTTTAAACTTACATTGCACCGTCGAAAGTCGTGCACATCCGTAAGTATATCTCATTCAAACATAAGCATTTCCCAATACAAGCTGGGATTTCCTTCGCTACTTTTTAAGTAGCTTTTACTAATTTTATTTTAAATAAAAACATCATCCTATATATATATATATATATATATATATATATATATATATATATATATATATATATATATATATATATATATATATATATATATATATATATATATATATATATATATATATATATATATATATATATATATATATATATATATATATATATATATATATATATATATATATATATATATATATATATATATATATATATATATATATATATATATATATATATATATATATATATATATATATATATATATATATTATATAGCCTTTTATATCGGTGAAACAACAACACCACCTAATATTAGACTAAATAATGATAGGGCTAGTGTAGGAAATGAAAGCCAACTCCCAATATCTTTACATGCCAGGGCGCATAATTTATCTTTTGATCAATGTTTTAAAGTTAAAATAATAAAATGCCTGGGTGATAATGCAAAAGAAAGGGACGTCAAATCTTGGGAATTAGCTTATATTTATATTTTAGGCGCTTGCAAAAGTTCCGGTCTCAATAGGCAAAATTAATAAGGTTTATCATATTATCATAATCATCAAATGCTTTTTATTTTAATTTATAATCATTCATTTAAAATAACGTTTTGCACGGTTGGTTATGGTACCTTAACTAAATCGTGTAAAATATTATTAATCCATTTCTTTTTGTTCGATTCCTTGAATTTAAATTTTCAACGAATTGTTCGATTTCAGAAATGTCACATATCTTGACGACGGCTGAGCCGAAATATTGATATACATTTTATAACAATCATTAATATTTAAGAAACACTAATCGCCTATTATTTTCCAGCATTCATTCTCGTCTCGCATTGTTGTGTTGCCGCTGCCATTTTGATCAGGTTCCAATACCACAGCAGGAAACACCTAGCAAGCGCTGAAGGAAGAGAAGAATAAGGCGTGGAGTCACTCCTGGTCACAACAGACCAGATAAGTGCCCTTTCATTATTTTATCATTTCATTTATTTAGTAATAAACATAATTTCAATTTGAAAAAATAATATATATATATATATATATATATATATATATATATATATATATATATATATATATATATATATACATATATATATATATATATATATATATATATATATATATATATATATATATATATATATATATATATATATATATATATATATATATATATATATATATATATATATATATATATATATATATATATATATATATATATATATATATATATATATATATATATATATATATATATATATTCTTTTTAGAATTGATCAATAAGATGATTATAAAGTAAATAATTATAAAAGCCACTTACATCGTGACGAAGGATTCCCTTGATCGGATTCGGGAATGCTTTAGGTGTTAACGAGAATGATGAATGCCTCTCACTTGCGGAAAGAGGAGTAGGTTTAAGTTGGGCCCATTTTTCAACTAGTAAACGCTCACCCTTCATCCAATTATCTCAAAAATTAAGCTACAATCCTTCTTTATACGTAAACTCACTCAATTTCCTATTATTTCAGGGGAAATAACAAGACAAGACGAGCTACTTGACAGATGGAAGAATTTAAAATTTCGAATTTCGTTTTTTTATTATTTTCTAAAGGTGCGATATAAAGAAGCTGCGATCAATATTCAGCTGAAAACTTAACCCTTTGAGTATGATACGACCAAATTTGGTTCTGACACTTTTATCCGTTGCATCTGATACGACCAAATTTGGTTCCACTCGGCGCGCGCGCTTTCGAACGCTTTGTTTACCATCGAAAGCATTTTGTCTCTTTCATGCGTATGGCAGATCAGGTACAGTATTAAATTCTCTCTGTTATCATGCGCCGCAGTAACAGCGCAGTCCATGTGAAGTATTATTACGGAACGCGCGAAGTCGAACGCACCCATTTCTTGAAACGTCAAGTCCGCCATTACGTATGTCGGCATTTCAGAAACGGTTTTCGTGTAGATTTCGGTGTGTTTTTGAACGAATCGTAAGTAAAACCATTTCTACAACATCATATAGTCCCCCTAAACTGATTAGATGTACCATTTATCGTGTATATAAAGTATTTCGGGTCTTTGAATGTCCGCGTCGCAAATGCCAATGTCCGCCATTGATAATCGCAAAAATGTTTTCTTGCGATTCTTGCATAATTTCTCGTGATGTCTCAGAAATTTATGGATATATAGCTCTGAAATATATGTGATTATGTTTTCCCGTTATATAACTTATGCAATAACTAATGTTTTTTTTGATAATGGTTGATTTCTCAAAACGCTTATGTTTTAGTATTCAAAGATTCGCGCTAAAAATACTAAAATTCGTGTTTTTCATCATTTTTTTGCGGGAGGCTAATAGAGAATTCGAAAAAAAAATCGATATTTTATACGATAAAAACATAACCTCAATTTTTTTCGATAAAATTTCGTAATTTCATAAAAGTTGGATTTCTTTATATCGGGAATTATAGAATATATAAAATAAAGTAGAAAAGTATATATAACTTTTTTGACATAACTGCATATTTAGTGAAAAAAAACAGTTAGAAAGTTTTCGAATTCAATTTTGTTATTTTACAAAAAATTTCGTTATCCTTTCATCAATTAGATGGCATCATCGCGACTGGACAGAATCCTAGACCTGGTGGTGGAGCAGTCTTCTGACGATGAGAGCAGCGATGGGAGCAGCATGGGCCCGGCGGAAGAACTTGGGATGGAGACCGATGAAGGAGCGGATGACGGAGCGGAGACGACTTGGGACCAGTACATTGGCTTTGGCTATATGTCGCCGCTTTATGAGATGTACTGGTTGAGTCCATCAGGCACCAAAGGCAGATGTAAGTATAACTAGAAGTGAATTACAATTTCATCATAAACAACTTAACATAACGGCCGATTAAACGGCCGGGGGCTAACGGGCCCATGATGAGGTGGCCACGATGACCCATGTCTTCAGGGGCGGTCACACTCACGGGTCAACACTAGTGATGGGCGTGATTCTCAATTTTCAATCACGCAACGATCACGTTACTGGTATTTTATCACGCGTGATAATAACTGCTACTCGTGATTTTCGTGATTGTACTGAAATGTACTGTGAAACGTTAAGTAACGAAGTTTCGTCAATGTGATAACTGATAACAGAAACGCGCATTATATTTGCTTTATTGGTAATTATTATTAGAAGAATTAGCGTTCAGAAAGATTAACTCTCTCGCTCTTTTGGTGCTAAGCCGAGTTCGTCTTTCTGAAATAATGTAAGCCACTTGTCGCCAAAAGTTATTTTATTGCTAACAAATCATGAGCAAACTCATTTACATGAACGATTACGACGCGAGCGATAAGAGTGTCCAAATTCATGCCATAACAGTGTCTAAATTCATGCGATAACAGTGTCCAAATTCACGTTACGTACGAAATGAACGCGCCACTCATCAGTTATCGTCCAGCCGGCGCGGGCGTTCGTCAGAACGAACGGCGGATCACTGATCCACTGATCATATCACTGATCCACTGATCGCCGATCACTAGTGATTGAATTCGAATGAACGAAACCAAGTGAACGGTTCAATTAGGCGCTCACCGATCATCGTTCAGTGGCGCGCCGCGCGGTCGTTCAACAGCGATCAGTGAGAACGGCCAATCGATGTGATCAGCGATCGGTCGCGTCGTAGCGGCGCGCGGCGAGTGATGGCAACGCGGTGCTGTTCGTAGCCGTGATTCAAATAGCATGTTCTTTCGAATTCTCGTAACGCGTTCTTCGTGATTGCAAATATCACAGGTTATTGTTATTGCTATTCGTGATCACACCCATCACTAGTCAACACCCATCCGATGGCCTCCTCGCATGGGGTGCGAACCTGGGTAGGACACTGGGTCAACCAGTCTCCCCCGGGAATCAAACCTCTGGCGCTCCTGGACGGTCTGCGCACCGAGCGGCGCAAGCCAATCGATTGTGCTCTCCGACTAACAAGCGGGGGAGTCTGGAAACTGTATTATTTCCTATAGAGCGGGGGTGGTTGGGTACCTTATGGCGACTGCTCTTGAATTGACCATTGGCCATCCGATCCCGGTTCAGAGCCGGGCAAAGGACGCCTTGGTCCGCTATAGATTCGGTGTACTCCGTTTCACCGCTTCATAAGGGAGAGGACCGCGCAAGCGACCTCGAACTCGGAACCAATCGAGAGACCGGAGAAATCTGGTCACAATTGGTAGTTAGGGCGCGAGTGCCGCCCGCCAGGTAACATACCTGGCTACTCGCGGTAAGGCGTTGGCTTCTAACGGGTTGTGGCGTAGCTAGACGTTGGATTTTGTAAATGTCCAAAGTCTTCTACGCTCACTGCAGGGCGACAGAACGCCTAATCGTTAAAACGTCCTGTGGTGACGGGCTCGCTCGTTGTAGATGACACCGCAAGATGTTAGTCAGAGTGCACAATCGATTAGCTTACGCCGCACGGAGCGCAGGTCGTCCAGGAGCGCCAGAAGGTTGATTCCTAGGGGAAATGTCGCAAGATGTCTTGACTGAAACGAGGGCTTTTCCGTTGTCAACTACTCTTCAGACTTCTGTATGATTTTATTATCATAGATTTATTATTAATTTTTTGTGTTTTTTTTCTAAATTTCAGCAACCTGTCGGATGCCCACCCAGATCTCCACCACTCACCGCCGCCGCCCGATCCCTTACCCGCTGCTGTCGTTAGAGAGGTATCAAAGTATTATAAAGAAATTGATTTGAAGATTTTATTACATACAACTAACGGACTTCTTGTATCTTCTAGACGTCTCCGCCATGGTCGCCTGGACTGTCCCGTCTGTTGTCGTCGCAGCTTAGAGCGGTTTGTATATATAATAAATATAGTTTGGCAAATTGATTTTGGAGATTCACGGAATTCTTGTATCTTTTAGACGTCATCTCCGCGGTCGAGATCTCGCTCGCCACAGCCAGGACCGTCCCATCGAGTACCTCCACCTCTACCTTTTATTTTCTAAAATGCAATGTATTATCTTTATAATGGCTCGATTGATTGCGTTTCTTCGTAAACTAAAGTCCTGTACTATTGTAGTCCCGCAGAACTATTGTAGTCCCGCAGGTTATTCGCGTGTTAGTTTGATTTTACTATGTTCTTACGATCTAGATTATATGTACAACTTACGAGCTATGTTAGCTTCGATCTACTTTATATGTACAACTTACAAAATTTGTTAGCGAAGTAGAACTAATGTGGTAATTGTCTAAATTATTATGTTCAATGATTATCTTATTTTAGTTTCACACATATATTTTGTGATACATTTGTTTCAGTGATACATGTGATACATTTTGTGATACATTTCACACGGACGACTTTCTGCGCGTCGAATGTAAAATGAACGGTTGTCACTTTTCCGCACTAAAACTAACTACCGAAGATAAAGCAGCTGAATCTAAGACCGCTTGAAATGCGTTCAACCTTATTCCGACGGCTATAAGTTCGACAGAATCGTCGATCGTTCATTTCATATTCTGCTCTTTTGTGTTTTTTTTCTAAATTTCAGCAACCTGTCGGATGCCCACCCAGATCTCCACCACTCACCGCCGCCGCCCGATCCCTTACTCGCTGCTGTCGTTAGAGAGGTATCAAAGTATTATAAAGAAATTGATTTGAAGATTTTATTACATACAACTAACGGAATTCTTGTATCTTCTAGACGTCTCCGCCATGGTCGCCTGGACTGTCCCGTCTGTTGTCGTCGCAGCTTAGAACGGTTTGTATATATAATAAATAAAGTTTGGCAAATTGATTTTGGAGATTCACGGAATTCTTGTATCTTTTAGACGTCATCTCCGCGGTCGACATCTCGCTCGCCACAGCCAGGACCGTCCCATCGAGTACCTCCACCTCTACCTTTTATTTTCTAAAATGCAATGTATTATCTTTATAATGGCTCGATTGATTGCGTTTCTTCGTAAACTAAAGTCCTGTACTATTGTAGTCCCGCAGAACTATTGTAGTCCCGCAGGTTATTCGCGTGTTAGTTTGATTTTACTATGTTCTTACGATCTAGATTATATGTACAACTTACGAGCTATGTTAGCTTCGATCTACTTTATATGTACAACTTACAAAATTTGTTAGCGAAGTAGAACTAATGTGGTAATTGTCTAAATTATTATGTTCAATGATTATCTTATTTTAGTTTCACACATATATTTTGTGATACATTTGTTTCAGTGATACATGTGATACATTTCACACGGACAACTTTCTGTGCGTCGAATGTAAAATGAACGGTTGTCACTTTTCCGCACTAAAACTAACTACCGAAGATAAAGCAGCTGAATCTAAGACCGATTATGAATGAATGAATGAATGAATCTAAGACCGATTATGAATGAATGAATTAATGAATCTATCATTATCTTATTTTAGTTTCACACATATATATTTTTATACCTAACGATGAAAAAATGATAGTGGTTGTAAAAAGTCTGTTGGCTAAAATTGTACTGTATTATCTTTGGTAGGTATATTATGTAAATGTTTTGTATACCTAACATTAAAAATAGGTTTCCTCTTGATTTGCTTACTGATTCTTCTCAGAGTGGCCATTTTCGAATCAGTTGTAAGTCATAAAAAATATGTTTGATTTGTGGGAAAATCGTGTTTTATTTCTTCGTATGATTTTTTGGTAAATATTTTTTTTTTGTATTTTTGTAACAAATTTTTTTTTTTTTATAAAGTTTATACGTAAAATAATGAAAGAATTTATATTCTGCAAAGATTGCGTAACATATTATGTTATTACAACCACTGCAAATTTTATCGATATTATCAAATGTGTTCGCCCATCACTAGTGGCTTTCAGCTTTTTGTATGGGAATTATTGCAAACTTCCAGTATTATTTATTATTATTTTTACTATGAAACGTGACTGTTTAGAGTATAATAATTACTTATTGGACATATAACAAGCGCCAATATTTCAATAAATTTCAAAAACTATTAAAGACTTCGGAATTATGACGGTTCAAAAATAGTACTGCTTTTTTGAGGACAGATTTGAAACATATTTAGTTTTCTATATCTATAAAACAAACTGGAGGTTTTTGTTCTATTTATAGCATAGTATGATATAGTAGTCGACTGATTTCAACACAATTTCAAATAAAAAGAGCCTCTAATCATTCATAAATAAAACATACATAAAAAAAAATACTCGATGATTCATCAAAAATTTTCGTGGTTTTCATGAGCTAATATCTAAATATTTTTGTATGCTAATAAGTAAAACGAAGTAATAGTTTTGATAAAGAATATAATACAGATGACGTAAGTATTTACAATTTCTAAATAGACTTCCGTATTTTCTCGTAACACAATTATACGGCAGAAATGGCGAGTTTTTTTCACTTCTTTGAAGTTCTCACATTTATTCATAATTATCCAATTGTTTTACAAAATGATATTTCAATATTCTATATTCGAAATTTCAATGCCATCATTGTTCAGTTGTTCTTTTTATGATTGGTGTAGTAGTTTCGTAGTTATAGTCCTTGAAGTCGAGCGCCGTCGATGTCGCCGAAAATCCTGCAAAAGTGACAGATGATTCCATGAAAATACCCATTTACTCCAAGGGTTAAAACTAAAAGCGTGACATGCCCTCATATCAATGAAAGGAAGCAGTCAGCTCTTTCCTATTAGTTGGAAAGATTACCTTTAACCTAAATGGATTATTTACAATGAACGAAACATAAAATATGTAAAAATTCAATATTTTGAAATATTTGATAGTTTTGTGTATATATTCTTTTTAGAATTGATCAATAAGATGATTATAAAGTAAATAATTATAAAAGCCACTTACATCGTGACGAAGGATTCCCTTGATCGGATTCGGGAATGCTTTAGGTGTTAACGAGAATGATGAATGCCTCTCACTTGCGGAAAGAGGAGTAGGTTTAAGTTGGGCCCATTTTTCAACTAGTAAACGCTCACCCTTCATCCAATTATCTCAAAAATTAAGCTACAATCCTTCTTTATACGTAAACTTACTCAATTTCCTATTATTTCAGGGGAAATAACAAGACAAGACGAGCTACTTGACAGATGGAAGAATTTAAAATTTCGAATTTCGTTTTTTTATTATTTTCTAAAGGTGCGATATAAAGAAGCTGCGATCAATATTCAGCTGAAAACTTAAAACTAAAAGCGTGACATGCCCTCATATCAATGAAAGGAAGCAGTCAGCTCTTTCCTATTAGTTGGAAAGATTACCTTTAACCTAAATGGATTATTTACAATGAACGAAACATAAAATATGTAAAAATTCAATATTTTGAAATATTTGATAGTTTTGTGTATATATTCTTTTTAGAATTGATCAATAAGATGATTATAAAGTAAATAATTATAAAAGCCACTTACATCGTGACGAAGGATTCCCTTGATCGGATTCGGGAATGCTTTAGGTGTTAACGAGAATGATGAATGCCTCTCACTTGCGGAAAGAGGAGTAGGTTTAAGTTGGGCCCATTTTTCAACTAGTAAACGCTCACCCTTCATCCAATTATCTCAAAAATTAAGCTACAATCCTTCTTTATACGTAAACTCAAAAACGAAATTCGAAATTTTAAATTCTTCCATCTGTCAAGTAGCTCGTCTTGTCTTGTTATTTCCCCTGAAATAATAGGAAATTGAGTGAGTTTACGTATAAAGAAGGATTGTAGCTTAATTTTTGAGATAATTGGATGAAGGGTGCGCGTTTACTAGTTGAAAAATGGGCCCAACTTAAACCTACTCCTCTTTCCGCAAGTGAGAGGCATTCATCATTCTCGTTAACACCTAAAGCATTCCCGAATCCGATCAAGGGAATCCTTCGTCACGATGTAAGTGGCTTTTATAATTATTTACTTTATAATCATCTTATTGATCAATTCTAAAAAGAATATATACACTAAACTATCAAATATTTCAAAATATTGAATTTTTACATATTTTATGTTTCGTTCATTGTAAATAATCCATTTAGGTTAAAGGTAATCTTTCCAACTAATAGGAAAGAGCTGACTGCTTCCTTTCATTGATATGAGGGCATGTCACGCTTTTAGTTTTAAGTTTTCAGCTGAATATTGATCGCAGCTTCTTTATATCGCACCTTTAGAAAATAATAAAAAAACGAAATTCGAAATTTTAAATTCTTCCATCTGTCAAGTAGCTCGTCTTGTCTTGTTATTTCCCCTGAAATAATAGGAAATTGAGTGAGTTTACGTATAAAGAAGGATTGTAGCTTAATTTTTGAGATAATTGGATGAAGGGTGAGCGTTTACTAGTTGAAAAATGGGCCCAACTTAAACCTACTCCTCTTTCCGCAAGTGAGAGGCATTCATCATTCTCGTTAACACCTAAAGCATTCCCGAATCCGATCAAGGGAATCCTTCGTCACGATGTAAGTGGCTTTTATAATTATTTACTTTATAATCATCTTATTGATCAATTCTAAAAAGAATATATACACAAACCATCAAATATTTCAAAATATTGAATTTTTACATATTTTATGTTTCGTTCATTGTAAATAATCCATTTAGGTTAAAGGTAATCTTTCCAACTAATAGGAAAGAGCTGACTGCTTCCTTTCATTGATATGAGGGCATGTCACGCTTTTAGTTTTAAGTTTTCAGCTGAATATTGATCGCAGCTTCTTTATATCGCACCTTTAGAAAATAATAAAAAAACGAAATTCGAAATTTTAAATTCTTCCATCTGTCAAGTAGCTCGTCTTGTCTTGTTATTTCCCCTGAAATAATAGGAAATTGAGTGAGTTTACGTATAAAGAAGGATTGTAGCTTAATTTTTGAGATAATTGGATGAAGGGTGAGCGTTTACTAGTTGAAAAATGGGCCCAACTTAAACCTACTCCTCTTTCCGCAAGTGAGAGGCATTCATCATTCTCGTTAACACCTAAAGCATTCCCGAATCCGATCAAGGGAATCCTTCGTCACGATGTAAGTGGCTTTTATAATTATTTACTTTATAATCATCTTATTGATCAATTCTAAAAAGAATATATACACAAAACTATCAAATATTTCAAAATATTGAATTTTTACATATTTTATGTTTCGTTCATTGTAAATAATCCATTTAGGTTAAAGGTAATCTTTCCAACTAATAGGAAAGAGCTGACTGCTTCCTTTCATTGATATGAGGGCATGTCACGCTTTTAGTTTTAAGTTTTCAGCTGAATATTGATCGCAGCTTCTTTATATCGCACCTTTAGAAAATAATAAAAAAACGAAATTCGAAATTTTAAATTCTTCCATCTGTCAAGTAGCTCGTCTTGTCTTGTTATTTCCCCTGAAATAATAGGAAATTGAGTGAGTTTACGTATAAAGAAGGATTGTAGCTTAATTTTTGAGATAATTGGATGAAGGGTGAGCGTTTACTAGTTGAAAAATGGGCCCAACTTAAACCTACTCCTCTTTCCGCAAGTGAGAGGCATTCATCATTCTCGTTAACACCTAAAGCATTCCCGAATCCGATCAAGGGAATCCTTCGTCACGATGTAAGTGGCTTTTATAATTATTTACTTTATAATCATCTTATTGATCAATTCTAAAAAGAATATATACACAAAACTATCAAATATTTCTATATATATATATATATATATATATATATATATATATATATATATATATATATATATATATATATATATATATATATATATATATATATATATATATATATATATATATATATATATATATATATATATATATATATATATATATATATATATATATATATATATATATATATATATATATATATATATATATATATATATATATATATATATATATATATATATATATATATATATATATATATATATATATATATATATATATATATATATATATATATATATATATATATATATATATATATATATATATATATATATATATATATATATATATATTGTTATATTTGATAAGGTTTGTAAAGAAATCCGTTTATAGGATGATGTTTTTATTTAAAATAAAATTAGTAAAAGCTACTTAAACGTCAAAGAAGTATCATCAGCAAGCAATACAGTTTCGTGATTATTCATTATGATAAAGGGTAAATCATTGATGGGCAAGAATGGAGACAGAACATAAATGGGCCAAGAATTGGCATAGAACAGAAATAGGCCAAGAATGGAGTCTTGTGGGACACCTATGGTGACCATAGATTTTGGTGATCTTTTAACGTTTACATCAACGATCTGAATTCTATTTTCCAAGTAAGAAGTCAAAAGATCGAGAGCCTTGTTCCTAATGGCATAGTGATGTAATTTCCTGACTAGTGTATCATGGTGTACACAATCAAATACCTTAGACAAGACACACAAGATGCCTAATGCGTCTTGTGACTCTTCCCAGGCATTTAATATACCTGTCATTAGTTCGGTTCCCGCTTCTATTGTTGAGCAACCGTTCGTAAATCCAAACTGTTTCTTATGAAGTAAATTATATTTGTTAAAATGTGTGTGCAATTGTCTAAGAATTAGTTTTTCAAAAAATAATTTACTGAAAGTGGGCAGTACGGAAACTGATCGAAAATTCGAGTGATCAGAAGTATCGCCAGATTTAAATAATGGTATAATTTTAATATGTTTCATCAGATCAGGAAACACTCCAGAAGTACACACAACAATTGAATATATATGCTAGATAAGGTGCGATTATTTCTATGATGTATGAAATAGTTTTTACAGAATATCCCCAAAGGTCTATAGCTTTCTTTATCTCTATTGTTTTGAAGACATTTATTATATCATTACAGTTAACAATAGTGAAAGCGAAGTCGGTAACACATGCGGAAATCAGCTGAAATGGAAGACGACTTAAGGGTGTTAGTTGTTATTAACGGTAGGTATATTAGTAAAAAATCGCTCAAACAAAGTCGCAACTTCCATATCCGCTTTAATGTCTAAATTGTTTATCTTTAAATGAAAGTCCCTTGTGCGAGCTATAACCCTATTTGTTTCATTAATAATAATATTCCATGTAGCTTTAATTTTGTTTGTAGATTTTTTGATCTTATTCTTCAAATAAATTGACTTAGCAGTGGAACAGGCTCCTTTGAATATTTTGGAGTAGTTATTTATATAGTTCTTAAAAGTCGCACTTGATTATAACTTTCTTCGTTGTACAGTTCATACAATTTATTACGACTTTTATAAATAACAACAGTTGCCCAATCACTAAAGCATAAGAGATCATTGATCGATTTCGTTTTAGGTATAAAGATTCTATTAAATTCAACTCTAATTAATTTTAAAAATGAGTCGTAAAGTTTGTCAGGATTGTCATGAGTTGGCAACCTTTGTAATTTGCTAATTAAGCGAGATTTAAATTCCCCTAGACGCCACTCAGTAATTAGAATGAAAGTAATATTTTTTCTTAGAACAATAGTGCTTTTCTTAGGAAATGATACTAACTGACCGCAGTGATCAGAGTGAAACATATTGATTAGTGATTTTTGATTGGGTTTTATGGTTGTGAATATATTATCTATACAAGTAGCACTTGAGGCAGTTATCCTAGTAGGTTAAAAAAAACATTAAATAATTTAAATCATCTAAATAAATTTCAAAAGTTACATGTTAACCCCTCCTCTCGCGAGGAGGGGTTAACCCCTCTCGGGAGGAGGGGTAACCCCTGGATCTTTTTTCTAATATATTGATGTTAAAGCCTCCACAAATAACAATTGCTTTATGACTATTGATTATTTTGCATAAGGCATAATCCATAATTTAAAAAAGGCTTCTTAAGGCGCATATGGTGGATTGTATACAATCATAACAATGGTTTCCTCAAATTCTATACAAGCAAACTCTAAAACTCGTTCGACAAAGAGGCTCATAATATCACGTCTTTCTTTAAATTTCAAGCATTTCATTGTAATTATTAAAGAGCCACCACGTATCAAACCGAACTCTGTTAAATTAGCTGGCAATCTGATTGTTATTGGAACTGAAAATGATCTGATGGCTTTTGAGCCATGATTCTGATATACATAGAATGTCGATATGATTACAGTTCAAGAACAATTCTAATTCTAGCTCTTTGCCTATTATCCTCTGATTATCTTGATGCACCAGATTTATACAATTTTTTGGAATATTTTCTTGAGTAATTGATGGGGATATCAGATTATTTGTATTATCAATTTTCTCCTCTGAAGACAATTGTATTAAATTACCATTATTGCTAATTAAGTTTTCAATTTCATTAATTACATTTGCAGAGTTTCGCTCTATTGTCACATGTCACGGGGGTTAAAGTCTAATTTAAACAATATGCAACATATTCTGAATTGTCATTACTTAAAGTCAAATCATTTTATCAAATCGCTGCTTATTAGTAGCAGTGGTGTTGGCAGATGTTTTGCCTGAGTAATTCAAATAATATGATAGCCCATTTGCTACCTATTTTTTGCAAAAATTTGAAAGATAAACATTATCTATTGTGAAAGAGTAACAATACTTATTAAAAGTATTTATGTCAAACAATTGGAATTTGTCATCATACAATGGGCTCGATTGCGTTTCTTCGTGAACTAAAATCGGAAATTAGTCCGTGTGAACGAGACAGGGCAATACGCTAGAGCGAGTGTGATATGAGCGGTTGTCACTTTTTCGCATTAAAACTGCGCGCCAAGGTCAAATCTTAGACCGCACGAAATATGCTCGAATTTTTTCGGACGAGTATAAGTTCGGCAGGTAGTATTAATCGACGATCGTTCGTTTCATATTTCGCTCTAACATATTGCTCTGTCTCGTTCGCTTGGACTAATTTTAGTTTTAGTTCACAAAGAAACGCAATCGGGCCCAATGTCAACGTATGTAATTTATTATTTAGTTTATATCTAGACATATTTTCCATTTCGGGCAACAATTTACTATAAGGAAAAGCAAATAGGACAATTTCTATCACATTTAACTGTAACAATAATTTAAAATATTTTATAAATACATGTATATTTGCGTTTTTCCTTCTCACAATAAAATTAATTAAAGTAGTATCAGGACAATAACAACTATTAACTATTTTTTTTCTAATATTGGAGTAAAACTGACACCGGGAAAGCAATGATTAGCTACCAGTTCTCCGGATGTTTGTAACAATAATTAGCTCATATTTTTACCTATTTCATCACTGCACATAATTACTTTGGAGTGATTTTCTTTGCTATCTTTATGTAATGTTTTTTGGGAAGTAAACTTACTAAGACTATCAGGAGTATCAGTTCAAAACCTTGGAGTATCAGTTCAAAAAGGCTTCATGCGCGGCGTCTCGGGCTGCCTCGAGCACAACTCTCTCCTGGCTGCTGCCATCAAGGATGCGAGACAGCACGAACGCCAAATCAATGTATGCTGGCTCGACCTAGAGAATGCCTTTGGGTCAGTCCGACACAGTCTCCTCCACTTTGCACTCCGCTGGTACAACTTCCCACCAGTCGTGCGTGACATTGTAGCCTCCTACTACAACTGTCTGACTTTCCATGTTAAAACGCAAGAATGGACTACCCGCTCTATACCATATTCAATTGGACTATTTCAGGGCTGTTGCCTCTCCCCGACGATTTTTAATATAGTTTTTAATATACTTCTGGAAAGCCTGAGCCAGTTTGACAGGAAGTGGGGCTACCGTTTTAAAACAGACGGCCAATACACCTCGTCGTGCCTCGCTTTTGCCGACGACCTAACTTTCATCACCAGAAGCCCCAAGCAGCTTTCCCTGCTATTACAGAAAGTGGAGCTTTTCTGCGACTGGTCAGGCTGTATAAAAGTGAAGCCCTCCAAATGTTTTTGCTTTGGACTCGCCCGCATGGGCACAAAATTTACATCCTATGACCCCAAATTGGTCTATAAGGGCTCTAATATCTCCCTTATAGACCCAAACAATCATTTCAAATTCCTCGGCAGAAAAATCACCCATCAGGGAAAAGACGTCTCGGGCGATCATGTTATAGAGCATTTCAAAAGTTGCCTGGCGAAAATAGATGCCTTGCTAATTTCTGGCCCTCGTAAGGCCTGGATCTATGACAATTATCTAACGTCACATTTGTCATGGCCCTTTCTTATTTACGATTTTACCAAAACCCAACTGTCCCGTCTAGATGCACTGGTGACAGCTAGTTTAAAATCCTGGCTGTCCTTAGCCAAACCAGCTGACCCCTCGACTCTCTTCAGGTCCAAACAAAATTTTGGGCTAGCTCTTAAACTGCCCTCTCTGCTCTACGCCAACTCCAGAATAACCAAAAATTCGATTCTGTGCAATTCCAAAGATCCGGCAATATCGAAGCACGTAATAAGTGGCTGTAGTGATTCAAATGAACTACAAGCCCGCGTAGACTTCCACAAAAGGTTCCTTACTGGAATCAGCCAGAATGGCACTGGTCTGGGGTATGGCAGTACAACCACGAGCGACGTGGACTTGAAGAAGTCTCTTTTGCGGGGAGATTACGACAGCAAGAGTATGGCTCATGCTATTGGCCTTCAATGCCAGAATGACTGGACAACAATTGGTGACTTTTGCATTCGGCCTCCAATGCACTGGAAGGTAATGCTCTATGACTGGACGCCAGAGATGCTGAAATTTTATTTGAATGACTTTCAGCATACACTTCCAGACCCCAGTAACCTCGCTCGTTGGAGCTTTGCCGAGGATAGTTCTTGTCCCCTCTGTAGCAATACCCCTTGCACAGCTAGACACATTCTAGCTGGCTGCAAGGTGGCCTTAGATCAAGGACGGTACACTTACCGCCATGACAAAGTTCTCGCTGTTATTCGCGAGGTAATTAGTCTCTCAGTGGCTCGTGCCAACAAGGGTTTGACAGTATCCTCCAAACCCCCAATACAGTTTGTGCGGGATGGCTCTAAAGGCAAAAAACATTTAACTACAAAACCTTTCTCAATAATCGAGAAAGCTACAGATTGGACTCTGGAGGTTGATTCGGTCTCTAAGCAGTATAAATTCCCTGAAAGTCTCGGATGCACAGCCCTCCGTCCAGATATAACTCTTTACTCTCTATCTCGGAAGGTGGCTCTTATTGTAGAATTAACTGTTCCATGGGAATCAAATATCCCAAAAGACCACGAGTACAAATTAAATAAATACCATGATCTTGCAAATGCCGTAACCCGGAACGGCTTCACTGTTCACCTTCACGCGGTGGAAGTTGGCGCTCGTGGCCTGCCAGCTAAATCTCTATTTCACCTCTTTAAAGATCTTGGCCTTTCCAGAAAAATAATCAACTCTTTCTTAGAAAAATTATCTAAAACTGCGATTTGCGCATCTCAAATTCTATGGCTTCGAAGGGGGAGTGAATGGGTGGCAAGGTGAACGCTCACATGTGGCAAGACAGCTGTCCTAAACCTACCACAGCCGGTTCGTAAGTCCGGAATCCACTGCTCACCCCCCAGAAGTGTAAAAAATAGTATTATGATGGGCCCGACTCCGGTCGGTGAATTCCATGGCAGCTCCGTTTGTATTTATTATTTATTATTTATTATTGGCAATAAGCCATATTTTAAAGTAAAGGTCTGCATTATTATTATTGTCATACATTGCACTACACTTTTTATTTAAATACTATTTATTTGTTTGTTCTACAGACTTCATGTTACGATATTTTGTATTAATATTTATTTCCATGACCATGCTATATCAACATTTTAAATATAATTATAAGTTTAATTTGAATTCGCTTATCTATTTTATAGATAGAAAAACCTAGCTTAGCGGGGCCGACGTGTTTACATACTAGGGCTGCCCATTCTCTTGCTATTTGCCTCCTTTGAGAAAAAAATACTGAATATAAGCCAACTATTATAACAGTTCTCCGCTGTTAAATAATTTTATTCAGATTCTTACGCGTTCGCCGCGCGCTAGAGCTTAAGTTAAAATAACTTGGGTATTATATTAAAAATGAGTATTTATTATTCCTTAATAACTAATTTTTTCAATATATTTCAAAATTAATCAAGACTCCTACGTCGATTTTTCTACGTGCTCGATCAAATATTCTCGTATTTTTCCAATTCGGATATTCACTTTTAAAATGTTCCTTTTAGCATAAGTCACGCAGTTCCTCGATAACAAACTGAAATATAAAAATAAAAATAAATATTCCTACCTATATTAATTTTAATTACTAAAATCTGTATCGGCGAAAACCTACAAAAACATTTATCTGTTACGAACATTTATTTTTTTCGAAATTTAGGAGCAGGTTAGCAACCCAGGCTGTCACTTTATCCCCTGGCTACCTCACACGAAGCAGACTCGTTTTGGCAGGATACCTCCGTCTGGAATTAAGCATCAGGATACCTCCGTCCTCCCAATTGGTTACGGGACCAAAGTCACTTGTGCGGCCTCTAACTTTTGTATTATAGCGGTAATTCAAAATGAATTTATCGTGGACCTGGGCGTCCGACCTGCCCGTAATGCCAATTGGGATCGGTTGGTCGTTTCATGAGTGGCATGACAACAGAACAACATCCACCTCTGCTGCTTATGAGTATAATTCCATGGCCTCTACACTCCTCCAGTAATTAGTCAGAATGCACAACCGATTGTCTGACGCTGAATGGTTTGAAATCGGTCCATTATTGCGCTGTAGGGCAAGCCATGAGGGAAATCCGATCCGCCAGCCGTGACGCCTGAGATGCAAGAGTCCTTTCCTGGGTAGTTCCTCAGACGAGCAGGATACTGAATAGGGGCTGAATCGTGAGTTGGGCCGACCCGAGAACACATTAGATATTATAACCCAAGCTGCACGAAATCATTCGCTACCTGTCAGTCCTACCAAGGTAAACCCGATAGCCGACGCCGGACGATCCAGTGAGCGTAGCCGGCGGCCGCACGGCAATCACCCGACAGTATGGGTCTGCTGTCGCCGAGTAGGATTATCCGGCATTTCTGAAACGGTGGTACTTGTAGCTACAACACAAAGCTCACTATAGAGGCCCTCGTCTATAGAGGCCCTTGGGAGCTAATGGCCCCTTGCTGATTTGGCCACGAAGACCCATGTTCAGGGTCAGTCGCACTCACGGGTCAACACCCATCCGGCGGCCTCCACGCATGAAGCGCGAGCCCGGGTAGGACTCTGGCCTGAGGGCTAGCCAGGAGTCGATCTTCTGGCACTCCTGGACGGTCTGCGCACCGTGCGGTATAAGCCAATTGTGACTGTTAGTCAGATTTTGCATTCTGAGTAACAGTCGGGGGAGTCTGGAAACAGAATTGTTTCTATAGAGCGGGGGTGGTTGTTGACCTTATGGCGACTACTTTTGAAACGACCATCGGCTACCCAATTCTGGGTGAACAGCCGGGCAAAGGATGCTGTAGTCCACTATAGATTCTGTTGACACTGTTTCACCGCTACGTAAGGGAGAGGACCGAGCAAGCCACCTCGAACTCGTAACCAGTCGGGAGACCGGAGTAATCTGGTCGCAACTGGAGTAAGGGCGCGAGTATCGGCCCGCTGCCCGCGGATAAGGCGTTGGCCTCTTACGGGCATGCGGTGGAGCTTGACGGTGGACTGTTTTGTCCTAAGTCTTCTGCGCTCGCCTCAGGGGAGATAGAACGATAAATTTCGTTTAAACTTCCTGAGGTGACGGCTTCGCCCGTTGTAGTTGACAGCTCTAGTTATGGTGCCCTTAGGGCCTCCATAGAAGAACAGCTTCAAGCAGTCGTGGACAAGTGCACGAGACCAGTCCTGTTGCGGATGTAGTCGACCGCAACACAACTGCTACAAGCAGTCCACGATACGCGGGTTGAACACGTGGCGCAGAGAGAGGAGGTGGCGAGAGGTCGGAGGCGACTACTTGACTACTTGTGCAGTCAAGCAGCTGTCCGTCTTGTGCTGTCCGTGTACGGCGGGTCGGGCCGCTCTCTACTGCCGGCAGCACGGCGAAACTCGACTACACGCCGACCGTATATTTTGCCCGCGACCGCAATCCAACTGTTCGAGCGGCCCGTGTATTGCTAACTAGGATTTAGTATTGAAACTGCAAATCGCCCAACAGCGACAGCTTAAAGCAGTCGGCTACGATAGCTTCAAGCTGCCTGTCTATGGGCACTCTAACCGGGTTCGGGCCGATGCCGGGTGAATTCACTTTGCCGAAGTGGGTCGGAGAAACTATTATCTGGTTCCACGCGGTAAGAATCCGTTTTCGTTCAATTAAAAGAACTTGAGCAATGTTGTTAACCGAACTTCTTGTGGATGTTGCCTGTGTACATTTTCGTTTACCAACTACTAGCATGTGAGTGAAAGTGACATAAAATCATCGTTATATCTAGCTGACTTATTGCTAGCAAATTAAACATACCATAGACTAATTTATGCAGAATCATCGGATGGCTTATATTAAAAATATCTAACCTAGGTATATAGAGTAAACTATGGTAAAATTATGTGTTTTTATAAATATAAGTATAAACGCTTACCTTGAAAACAAAAACATATAATACAAATACGATGGTATGGTGATTACTTCATAGTTTCTAGCCATAGCGTCAACAGCATGGAAAGCAGTGTATTTTGGAGTCATTGGTGGTAAACTGAAAAAAATATAGGAAAAATATTGTATGTTTAGAGATGATGATGATGGTTGTTTCAGAAATGATACAGGGCTCTGCTTATCCTATTCCGTGAATGTTTTGAACCCATTTGCTATTTGATGCGAGTGGTGAGGGTAAAAGTCTTTGTTTCGAGTAGATAACTCGTTTATTCGCGTAAGTACATATTCGGATGCCGCGGTACAATTGTTGCTGTAATGAGGCGTGCATGCCTTCATCCGTGTGGAATTAAGACTGTGGCCCGCTGAGCTCTGACTCAGGATGGTGATGAGGCTCTGACTCAGAATTGTGATGAGTAAAAAGGGTGAAGGGGGTACGCCTAGGTACTTCACATCTGAACCTGGCGGGAAAGAATGATAAATATCCAACGTCATCGCGTGGACTTTGTTCGTTCTTTCCTTTCACTGGTTCTCTTTAGACTTCATCTAAGGGCAGATTATGATAATTCTTTCGAAAATCGATTCCTGATTGTATTCATTTGGGAAGAAGCTACGAGATGTCATTACTATCTTATTTGACAAAGAAAATAACATCGATCGTTTCTCCCGTAACCCTTCAATTGCATTTAACCTTTAACTGGTGACAAGCGGTCTCACAGGCCGAACGGCGTGAGTGAAACATCATTTCACCCCCTTCCCTGCGCTTCCCGTGTTCGAGCGTCTGAGGAGCTTCGAGTTTAGTTGCATCCACGCAGTAGAGGGGGAAAGCTGTATTGGACGGGCTCAAATCGGTAAGTTACATCGATGTGAAATTAGATAGCGGCCTCTCAGTCCCTTACGTCACCAATTGTGTGACTTTATAACGTAATTTAGATGCATTGTTTTTTTCGTATTTTTCAGTTATTATAAGCAATGAATGATTCCGGGCCTTGAAAAAAGTATCTACACGATCGTGATATTGAAGAATGGCTGGCAAAAGAATAATCAAGTAGATCGGAAGCCGAAAATGCTCCCCAAAGTTTTGTCCCTGAGCAAAGTGACCATAATTCATGAACTAAAGAAAGTGCCTCTGAAGATGAGGAACCAGAGTTACATCGACCCACAAACGAGGAGCCAATTCAGGAGAATCCACCTTCAGAAAGTGAGTGACGATGAACCTTTATCAAGAATAGTTCGGTGTTTTTACGGCAAAAATCCGGTTCAAGTAACAAAAGATCCGACGAACGGAGCTGTGCGAATAGGCCAACATAACAATATAGCTCGTATGCCCGAGTCAAGTTGGAATGAAATTATGTTGATTTTTATTATATAATAAGTAAAAATTGATCTCACCTAGTTTTTTTGATTTAAGAGACTACTTTGTTGTAATGGCAAAGTTCCTAATTAAAACTATATTTAGACTATACAAAATTCTTTTATTTTGTCTTCCACTAATTTATTAAACTGTCCTTAAACATCGCAGTACCTACCATACTTAATTTCTATGCTATATAACCCTGATGCAGCAGTAGCCTCTCAGGCCGCTCGTCACCAGTTATGTTACACAAAAACCAAGTCACCAGTTAAAGGTTAACAAAGCCTTTTTCTGTTTTATTTATATTGCGTTTCTAAAAATCTGAGGTCGCGTCTTAATTCCTAAAGTTTCCGGTTTTGTATGTTGTTATTCCTAATCGGCGCTAACTTAGATATTTCCACCGTTCCATATGTCACTTGCTTCGCCATGTTCGTTCACTCAGAAACATTTTTACTAGACAACGCTGCACTTTTACATTGCGAGCGAAAAATTGCGAAATTAACCATAGAATATTGTGGCAATGACAAATTACCCTTTGCGGGGTCAGCAACGTTTACTTTGTCGAATGCAAAAATTGCGGAATCAACAATATAAAATTGTGGCGCTAACAATTTTTTTCGACATTGTTATTACCTCAATGCTCTAAACTGCGGGGTTAACAATTTTACAGCTTGTGAGTTTAACAATGTAAACGTAACATTGATTTTATACGTTGCGGCGATAGCAATGTTCCGCTACTTTGATAAATTGACAACGTGGTAATCTGCGGAATTCACATAGTTAAAGATTGTGAGTTTCACAATGTAAGCAGAACATTGATTTTATACATTGCGACGATGGCAACTTTACGGTACTTTGATAAATTAGCAATGTGCTAATCTGTGGAATTCACATAGTTGAGTATTGTGAGTTTTACAATGTAAGCGGAACTTGCTTTTTTAATGTTGTGGATAAATTAGCAATGTCCAATTAACATAGTTGGTTTGTCAGTTCCACAATGTAAGCGAGACATTGATTTTATACGTTGCCGAACTAGTAACTTTTCGGTAGGTACTTTGATAAATTAGCAACGTGGTAATCTCTGGAATTCACATAGTTGATTTGTGAGTTGATTTGTGAGTCACAATTTAAGCGATTTTCCATGTTTAGAAAATCACAATGTTCTATTCTAAAACTCATAAGAATCATATAAATATGTACCTGTACGATAGTTTCTAGTAACTACGTAAGTTGTGAATAAGGCAATGTTTTCATAATTCCTCAATGTTTTTAAATTGATATTAACACAACTTTGACGTAGATTTTTTCTCAATGGCAGATAATAGGTTTGAGAAAAACTCAAACTATAATTGTCAAAACCGCAAGGTTTATTTTCTACAGTGTTGGCGGTTCCTACGTTGTCAATCCCGCCGCCCCGTGCGACGCTAACCAGTCTGTAGCCGGGCGCGTACGGGCCCGCTCGCTTTCCATCGAGTGCCTTTTACGGCGTCGTATTTTCAAGGAAGAATTAAAAGCACAACTCGGTACTTCATAAAAGTGCAATCAGTGATTAAGTGGCGACATCTCAGAAAAATGGAGAAAGGACAGCAGCTACTGCTTGACTTCTTAATATCGAACAACCTCGTACACCTGTTCGCAACGCTCCGGTAAGTTTTTTGAAAAAAATATTTATCGAGTCAGCGTGGTGAATATAGTCGAATGATATTGAAAGATCAATAATCTAGAATAATAATAAAATAGGAACATAAAACAGGTCTTCTTTATATTATGATCAGTATGGTAGTTTCGGAGTAAAGGGGCGAACACACTATCGAACGCGTCCGCTGCCGCGGCTGTGTTCTGTGTAATGAATTTCTATTGAGCCGTGCATAATCGGACGTCAGGCGCGGACGCGACCTTGAGGCTTCGGACGACTGTACATACTGTCCATAAACCGCAGCGACGCGTCCGATAGTGTGTTCGCCCCTTAATCTTCGTTTTTCTGAAAAAAAAAATCTTTTTATTGTGATTTATTCTTCTTCTTCTCGTTCTCTAAGAGACACTACAATTCAAACGTCAGCGCTCGAGGAGTTAACGGACTCAATAAATGAGATATAGGTATTTAAAAAGTGTCAAATCTATACATTTCGGTAGGTTAAGTTAGTTTTTTAAAACAATTCATTAACACCTATGTGACAGTAGGTTAGGTTAGTTTTTTGGAACCATGATAAAACTAATTTACAAAATAAAAATAAATTAAATTTAAAAAAACCGACCTTATTTTTTAACAGATTTAGCACTGCAATGATTGAATTTAGTAGTGTGTGTTTTTTTTTGAAAACTAGACGAGGTACCAAAAGTAGAATAATTCCGACTTAACGGAGTGGCTATAATAGATTGTTTTTTTTCTAGATTAGGGTGCAGATTTAGACTTTCTGCTGTACGCTAACGATCACGAGCTTTACAGCTTGGTTCGATTTCCATGTTGTGTTCTAAAACGTTGTAAACAATCCGAATGACAGCTACGTTTGACAGCTTGCTACTAAGCGCTGCTAATCGAAATTCAATTAAGTTCAATTAAGTCATTGCGTTTTTGTGGGCTTTCAGCAGATAATGTGCAATCGATGACTCATCGATGTGTTCTGCAAAATGTAGCCAGTGTCACTATTATATAGAATAAAAAAAAGAAATAAAACGCACATTGGAATATGCTCCTGTAGCTTCATTGTAAGCATTTGAGTGTATTATGTATGATTTTTTTATTTATTTAATGCTTGTACAATTAAAAAGTAATTACAATGTCATTGAGCAAATAATAGAACATTGAAAAACAACAGCTTAGGATCAACACAGCTCAGGCGCTATGCACATCTAACGGGGCCTCTTGCCTGTATCTAGATGCAGAATTGTTGTGTAAAACATAACGCAATAGTAAATATATATATAAGTAAATACAACATTTTTTTTTGTGCAGTTCGCCAGTGACTTCAATTCAATATATGGAGAAGCAAAAAGCAAATTCGAAGAAAGATTCCTAACAGTGAAGACTCGCCTACTAACATTATTGGACGAGAAGGCCCAAAAGTTCATACGCAGAGTTGATATTCAATCTGTCTTGGATCTTGCAACCTGTAAGTAATGTTTAGTTTTAAATAATACCTCAACTTAAGTCCTGGCCATTTAATTGTTCTATTAAAATCTGTCTTCTTCTTCTTCTTCTTTAACTGTCCTTATCTATAGGGGGAGACGGGGCTGTTTGGAACGATTTTTGTAATGACCCCGTAGTTTCCTCATTTTTATTTATTTCCAAGAACTAAATACCACGTTACTTATTCTGACTAATTGCCTTGACTTTAGCATTTAAAAAAAAAATTTACCAATAGGAAGCCACGTTATTTGTGAGTGTCATAGGCTATATATTAATCCGAAAAATCAGAAGACTTTTTCGTGGTAGTCGGATTTTCAAAGTAAGTCGGAAAAAACGGTCGAACGAAAACGTTTCTAACGAACGCTGCCTTAACGATGAGAACGAGAGATGAAAGTTGTAGATCTTAATAATGCCTACAAGAAAGTCTTACTTATTAAAAATATTTATCAAATTAAATCTCCTCAACTACTTCTAGAGTTACAGCAGTCATGGATGAATAATCCGGTATCATTTGAGTGCGAGACGAACAGACGAGTGATGATATATTTTATTTATTTGTAAAATTTATATTTGCAGTGGGAGAAGAACCAGCGAACGTTGCGGCCTTCCTGTCCATTCTGCTGCTGCTCAAGCAGATGCATACGATACCGGTGAAAGGTGTCAAGAAACAGTGGAACCCCTCGCGTACAGAAGTAAGCAGCGCCTTCATA
Source organism: Micropterix aruncella (assembly GCA_944548615.1). Classification (NCBI taxonomy): domain Eukaryota; kingdom Metazoa; phylum Arthropoda; class Insecta; order Lepidoptera; family Micropterigidae; genus Micropterix; species Micropterix aruncella. The sequence goes on from OX155969.1 coordinate 25,235,192, forward strand.
AGTTTAGTAAAGTAGAAAAGAAACTAATGCAAAAGCAATTCTATGAAAATACATCTCTTCTAAGAACGGACTCTAACTATCAGGAAGATTTAAATACGAACAATCCATCTCTGACAGGCGTAAAAGAGAATTGTACATGGATGCAGATTTTAGTTTATTTTCAAAATTTTAAGTTATTTTCACAAATGGGTTTTGATGTAATGCACGACTTACACGAAGGTTGTTCAAAGTATATCATGTGTTCACTGCTTGTAGTTTTTGTAGATAAACTGAAATATTTTTCAATCGATATTGTTAATAGCAAAACTTCTTCATTTTCCTATGGCCCCGATAAAAAAGATAAACCGGTCACGCTAGCAATGCCCAATATACGAAAGGGCAATATACGTTTAAACGCTGCCGAAATGTACACATTTTGCAAGTATTTTGGGGTGATGTTCGGCAATTTCGTTCCGAGGTACGATAAGTATTGGGAACTATATATTCAATTGATGAAAGTTATAGATTTTGAATTGCCTTGACTTTGGCATTTAAAAAAATATTTTACCAATAGAAAGCCACATTATTTGTGAGTGTCATAGGCTATATATTAATCCGAAAAATGAGAAGACTTTTTCGTGGTAGTCGGATTTTCAAAGTAAGTCGGAAAAAACGGTCGAACGAAAACGTTTCTAACGAACGCTGCCTTAACGATGAGAACGAGAGATGAAAGTTGTAGATCTTAATAATGCCTACAAAAAAGTCTTACTTATTAAAAATATTTATCAAATTAAATCTCCTCAACTACTTCTAGAGTTACGGCAGTCATGGATGAATAATCCGGTATCATTTGAGTGCGAGACGAACAGACGAGTGATGATATATTTTATTTATTTGTAAAATTTATATTTGCAGTGGGAGAAGAACCAGCGAACGTTGCGGCCTTCTTGTCCATTCCGCTGCTGCTCAAGCAGATGCATACGATACCGGTGAAAGGTGTCAAGAAACAGTGGAACCCCTCGCGTACAGAAGTATGCAGCGCCTTCATAAGTTTAGTAAAGTAGAAAAGAAACTAATGCAAAAGCAATTTTATGAAAATACATCTCTTCTAAGAACGGACTCTAACTATCAGGAAGATTTAAATACGAACAATCCATCTCTGACAGGCGTGAAAGAGAATTGTACATGGATGCAGATTTTAGTTTATTTTCAAAATTTTAAGTTATTTTCACAAATGGGTTTTGATGTAATGCACGACTTACACGAAGGTTGTTCAAAGTATATCATGTGTTCACTGCTTGTAGTTTTTGTAGATAAACTGAAATATTTTTCAATCGATATTGTTAATAGCAAAACTTCTTCATTTTCCTATGGCCCCGATAAAAAAGATAAACCGGTCACGCTAGCAATGCCCAATATACGAAAGGGCAATATACGTTTAAACGCTGCCGAAATGTACACATTTTGCAAGTATTTTGGGGTGATGTTCGGCAATTTCGTTCCGAGGTACGATAAGTATTGGGAACTATATATTCAATTGATGAAAGTTATAGATTTTGAATTGCCTTGACTTTGGCATTTAAAAAAATATTTTACCAATAGAAAGCCACATTATTTGTGAGTGTCATAGGCTATATATTAATCCGAAAAATGAGAAGACTTTTTCGTGGTAGTCGGATTTTCAAAGTAAGTCGGAAAAAACGGTCGAACGAAAACGTTTCTAACGAACGCTGCCTTAACGATGAGAACGAGAGATGAAAGTTGTAGATCTTAATAATGCCTACAAAAAAGTCTTACTTATTAAAAATATTTATCAAATTAAATCTCCTCAACTACTTCTAGAGTTACGGCAGTCATGGATGAATAATCCGGTATCATTTGAGTGCGAGACGAACAGACGAGTGATGATATATTTTATTTATTTGTAAAATTTATATTTGCAGTGGGAGAAGAACCAGCGAACGTTGCGGCCTTCTTGTCCATTCCGCTGCTGCTCAAGCAGATGCATACGATACCGGTGAAAGGTGTCAAGAAACAGTGGAACCCCTCGCGTACAGAAGTATGCAGCGCCTTCATAAGTTTAGTAAAGTAGAAAAGAAACTAATGCAAAAGCAATTCTATGAAAATACATCTCTTCTAAGAACGGACTCTAACTATCAGGAAGATTTAAATACGAACAATCCATCTCTGACAGGCGTGAAAGAGAATTGTACATGGATGCAGATTTTAGTTTATTTTCAAAATTTTAAGTTATTTTCACAAATGGGTTTTGATGTAATGCACGACTTACACGAAGGTTGTTCAAAGTATATCATGTGTTCACTGCTTGTAGTTTTTGTAGATAAACTGAAATATTTTTCAATCGATATTGTTAATAGCAAAACTTCTTCATTTTCCTATGGCCCCGATAAAAAAGATAAACCGGTCACGCTAGCAATGCCCAATATACGAAAGGGCAATATACGTTTAAACGCTACCGAAATGTACACATTTTGCAAGTATTTTGGGGTGATGTTCGGCAATTTCGTTCCGAGGTACGATAAGTATTGGGAACTATATATTCAATTGATGAAAGTTATAGATTTTGAATTGCCTTGACTTTGGCATTTAAAAAAATATTTTACCAATAGAAAGCCACATTATTTGTGAGTGTCATAGGCTATATATTAATCCGAAAAATGAGAAGACTTTTTCGTGGTAGTCGGATTTTCAAAGTAAGTCGGAAAAAACGGTCGAACGAAAACGTTTCTAACGAACGCTGCCTTAACGATGAGAACGAGAGATGAAAGTTGTAGATCTTAATAATGCCTACAAAAAAGTCTTACTTAAAAATATTTATCAAATTAAATCTCCTCAACTACTTCTAGAGTTACGGCAGTCATGGATGAATAATCCGGTATCATTTGAGTGCGAGACGAACAGACGAGTGATGATATATTTTATTTATTTGTAAAATTTATATTTGCAGTGGGAGAAGAACCAGCGAACGTTGCGGCCTTCTTGTCCATTCCGCTGCTGCTCAAGCAGATGCATACGATACCGGTGAAAGGTGTCAAGAAACAGTGGAACCCCTCGCGTACAGAAGTATGCAGCGCCTTCATAAGTTTAGTAAAGTAGAAAAGAAACTAATGCAAAAGCAATTTTATGAAAATACATCTCTTCTAAGAACGGACTCTAACTATCAGGAAGATTTAAATACGAACAATCCATCTCTAACAGGCGTGAAAGAGAATTGTACATGGATGCAGATTTTAGTTTATTTTCAAAATTTTAAGTTATTTTCACAAATGGGTTTTGATGTAATGCACGACTTACACGAAGGTTGTTCAAAGTATATCATGTGTTCACTGCTTGTAGTTTTTGTAGATAAACTGAAATATTTTTCAATCGATATTGTTAATAGCAAAATTTCTTCATTTTCCTATGGCCCCGATAAAAAAGATAAACCGGTCACGCTAGCAATGCCTAGTATACGAAAGGGCAATATACGTTTAAACGCTGCCGAAATGTACACATTTTGCAAGTATTTTGGGGTGATGTTCGGCAATTTCGTTCCGAGGTACGATAAGTATTGGGAACTATATATTCAATTGATGAAAGTTATAGATTTTGTCTTATCTCCCGCTTTTGCACCTGATCAAATTGACTTTTTTAAGTTTTTAGTAGCTGCCCTTTGCGAAATGTTTACCACATTGTTCGAGCAATCTCTTAAACCCAAGTTTCACAATTTATTGTATTACCACTCCGCAATGTTACGATTTGGTCCCTTACAGCATCTGTCCTCTATGCGCTTTGAAGCTAAACATCGACCGAACAAGTTAGCCGCAAAAACCTCAAATAATCGAATGAACATGACAATCACAATAGCTCGAAGACATCAGTTGATCTTAAATGATATTTTTCTAAAGGGAAGTATAGGTTCGTCTTTTTCATTCGGAGGCCAAAAAGAAATTGCCGATAGTAAAGTTAAAAAAATTCTAAATAAAATTAAGCTGTCTAATATAAGCAAATTGTATAAAGTGAAATGGACAGAAAAGTGTTCTGAGCGGTATAAAGCAAATGACATAATTATTTCTGCAATTGAGGAGTAAAGTGTTACCTTTGCTAAAATAAAAGATGTATAGTACTTGACAAGTTAGCTAGGGATTCATCCAAAATAATACTGTGTGCCGATTTTAACGTCAATTTTTTAGAAAAATCTAATAATGGCGATACTTTAATGGATCTTTGCTTGTCTTATAATTTAATCAGAACTATAGACTTCCCTACGCGAACGACAGCTAGCAGCAGTAAATGCATAGATAATATATTTACTAACTCTGATAATTTTTCCGTTCAGCCAGTCAGTTGCGGACTATCAGATCATGGCGGACAAATGATTGCCATTAAGTATAGCAATGTAGTCAAGAAACTGGCACAGAATATTAGCAGAAGAAAAGTAACAGCAAAAAACCTTGATATTTTCCAGACAGCCTTGACAGAAAATGATTTTATCGCTTCCACGAATGATCCTGTTCATCTGTATAATGAGTTCTTCAGATGGTATCTCGCTGCATTGGATAGCTCAATTCCCGTGAGGCAATCAACTCAGAAACTTTCAAAAACTTTTAATGACTGGGCAACACCGGGAATCAAGATATCCAAACAGCGAATGCTGCATCTGAATGAAATACAGAAAAATAGTAATGATACCATAGTTCTCGAATACATCAAAATATACAAAAAGACATACAAAAAAGTAGTATGGTTTGCTAAGCAGAAATACTTAAAATACACTATAGATAATTCCGATCATAAAGTCAAGGCTGCCTGGAATATTATTAAAAAAGAATGTACACGGAACCAAACAGGTAATCATTGCGTACGCCTCAACGTCAATGGCAGTAGTATAGATGATGCGACAACGGTTGCAGAACTTTTTAATGACTATTTCAGCTCTATACCCTTAAATACCAGCTGCCAGAATAAGGGAAATCACTCAGCTTTAGGCCTGCTTGAGGACTATCGTAAAAAAAATCCAAATTCATTGTTATTCTCCCCCACCAATTCTTCCGAAATAATTAAAGTTGCTAAATCACTTAAAATGAAAAATTCAACAGACCTATGGAATATATCCACCAAAATCCTAAAGAGTTCTGTAACCGCAATCTCGCACAATCTATCTTTTATCTTTAATCGATGCATGGAACATGGATTCTTTCCCACCGAAATGAAGATGGCCAAAGTAGTGCCGATATTTAAAAAAGGTTGCCCAGAAAACAGAGATAATTATCGACCCATATCTCTTTTACCAGTTTTCAGCAAAATTTTTGAAAAATTACTTCTTATCCGACTTGTTAATTTCTTTGCTGAAAACCAAATCCTGTCTAAAAAACAATTTGGATTTCAAAAAAATCTCTCTACGCAAGATGCAATCGCCAGTCTAATTAAAAAAACACTACTTGGGCTAGACAATATGAAAAAAACCGTAGGCATTTTCTGTGACCTCTCTAAGGCTTTTGATTGCGTAGACCACTCAATTCTACTTGAAAAATTGGAACACTACGGCATTAGGAATAAGGAACTGCAACTCATGGAATCTTATTTGCAAGAACGCACTCAGATTACGCAAGTCGAAAATAGCAAGAGCGCGCCACAGAATATCCGCAAAGGTGTTCCTCAAGGATCGATACTTGGACCTTTTCTCTTCCTCGTCTATATTAATGACATCCCAGAGTGCCTGAAATCCGTGGATGATGAAATCATTTTATTCGCCGATGATACTTCACTTCTTTTTAGCGATAAAAATAAAGACACTTTGGCCCAAAGAATAAAAGAAACAATAGATAGGCTTAGTATATGGTTCCAAGTTAATAAATTGTCACTTAACGTAAATAAATCAAAATCAATATGCTTCTCTTTGCGGCCGTCTGATTATAATGAAATAGACGTATACTTTGGGTCTGACCAACTAGAAAATGTCTCCTCCACGAAATTTCTCGGTTTAGAAATTGATCAAAAATTACAATGGTCTGATCACTTAAATGATCTCAGTAAAAAATTGTGCAGTGCCATATTCGCCATTAGAAAGATAAGAAGTTTATGCGGTTTTGAAGCAGCTAAATCCGTCTATTTTGCATATTTCCACTCTCTAATAACGTATGGCCTACTGTTTTGGGGAATGGCACCAAACTCAAAAAGAATTTTTCTCCTCCAGAAAAGAGCGGTACGCAGTTTATATAGAGTCTCACCGAGAAGTTCTTGTAAGCCGCTATTTGTAAAATCAGGAATAATGACTCTATTTTCTTCTTACATCTACCAAAATATTATGTACGCTCGTAGACACCTAACAGAAGCTCCGGTGAATAGTGATTTTCATCATCACGATACGAGGAATAAATCCAATCTCCACATAAACCGACAGCGACTTAGCAAAGTGCGATACAGTTTTATTCATCAAAATTTGTCGTTCTATAATAAGATTCCAGAGCAAATGAAAAGCCTCGGAGAGGTCCAATTTAAAAAGATAATCATAAATAATTTGGTAAGAAACCCAATTTATGGTATAAGGGAGTTTGAAAATTCTGAGTCTATTTTCCATGTTGATGATTAATGAAATGCGTAAAGTTTTAAACATAACGGTATTATGATAGCTGACATTCTAATTTTCATATAATTTATTAAACATCTATTCATTTTTAAAAAAAATACGAAAGCATTATTGCTGGATTGATAATAAAATATATATTTTTTGATTATTCTACATAGAATTTGCATTTATATTTTAATATATTATTCTCCTTGACTGTTAAATCACATTAGTATATTTTGATTATTTGTATATAGGTAATATTGAATATAATATTACAGCGATGACAACTATCACGATAGTTATGTTTTTAATAATTAAATTTTTAGCATTTAATTTTGTGACGCATCCAAGTGTAGGAATGCCTATCTACTGGAGTAGTTGATTGTATTGTATTGTATTGTATTGTATATGTTGATGGTGTATGTAAAATAATAATTAAGGCAAAGCTTTTTGAAACAATAGGTTTAGATGATCATTATCATGCTTATTATCTACGAAACTCGTGTCAGACGTCAGTATTCATTGATCAGGAATTGAGCAGAAGCAGCTCCTATCCTCCCGTTCACTTCAGAGTCAAGGTTACATTTTGCTGTTATAGTGCTACCAAGGTATTTGAATTTGTCCACTTGCTTCAGAGCAGTCTCTCCGAGCTTAATAGATAGAGGTTCTTCATTAAGTGTGTTGGCCATCACTTCGGTTTTCTTCACACTGATTTTTAGGCCGAAGTTCTTACATGACACGTCGAGGTTAGTCATTAACCTTTGCAGGCCATCTGGGCTTCCGGCTACGAAGCATAGATCATCGGCATACAATATATCCGATATCTTGGCGTATGATACTTTTGTTTTTGCTTTAAGTCTTGCCAGATTAAAAAGAGAGCCATCTGTGCGAAAACGGATTCTAACACCATCTTAGATGTGCTGCAGAGCATCACGGACTACAACTGCGAAATATAAGGCAAACAGGGTAGGCGCAAGCAAGCAGCCTTGTTTCACGCAACAGCTTTCAGGAAAGAACCCTGTTTGTTCACCGTTGACTGACACACAGGATTCCATGTCATCATGCAGAAGTCGAATTAGTCTGACAAATTTCTCAGTGCATCCAACCTTTTCCAGAATCTTCCACAGGGTTTCACGTGATACGCTGTCAAATGCCTTCTCTAGGTCAACAAAACATAGATACAGATTTTGACCCACTCTGCTTTTTTCCTGTATTTGACGAACGGAGAAGATAGCTTCACAGGTTCCTCGATCTGGACGGAATCCGAACTGGGTTTCTGGTAGAATCCTCTCCGACAGTGTCATCAGTCGGTTTAAAAGTATTTGGGCGAACACTTTACCAGGAGCAGAGAGAAGTGATATTCCGCGGTACGAGTTGCAGTCAGAACGGTCGCCTTTGTTCTTGTACATTGAGCAGATGCGAGAGATTTTAAAGTCTGCCGGTACACGTTCTTCGACCCACATTCGTCCGAACAATGCCCATAGCTTCGTGTCCAGCTCGTCGCCTCCATAATTCAGTACCTCTCCTGGTAAGTTGTCAATGCCAGTCGCCTTCTTATTCTTATGTTCTTTTAGGGCTGTAACTACCTCTTTCAAAGAGAGTGAGTCGTCTAGCTCAACAGCACTAGGCATCGCAGAAATTAAGCCGATGTGCTGCATGTCCACAGATCGATCCACGTTAAGCAATGTGTTAAAGTGATCGGCCCATCTCTTCAGCACATCTTCCTTGCTTTTCAGCAGATGTGAACCATCAGAGGATTTAAGGGGAACGCTACATCGCTGGGTACTACCAATCAGCTTCCGCAGTTCTGAGTAGAAGTCACCGAGTTGGTTAGTATTGGCTAACCACTGCATGTGTTGGCTCTTTTCTTGCCACCAAGTGTTCTTAGTTTGCCTAGTCAGTCTACGTAGCTCAGTTCCACTTCTTTTTAGCTCGTCTGTGATGTTATCGTGCTGGCGTCCGTGATGTTGCCGACGTAGTAGTTCTCGGGGATTTTTAATTGCCTCTGATAGTATCTCTTCATTTTCGTCGAACCAGTCCTCGTTTCTCTGAGTTTTAATGCTCAGGATCTGAGTACCTGTTTCTAGTACATGAGAAGAGAGAAGGTTCCAGTTGGCTTGAAAACCACCGTCTTCAACGTTAACTGTACTCAGCGCTAGGTTCATTGCAGAGACGTATCGTTGCTGCGTTTCTTTATTGTCCAGGTGTTGTAGGTTTAGGCTAACACCTTTAACTCTCTCGGTCCTACGCGGTGGGTGTAGGTGAAGTTGCAGCTTGGTAATGATGAGTCTGTGGTCCGTCCAGCAGTCCGCCCCACGCATGACGCGAGTGAAGTGCACCTGAGAGATGTCTCTTTGGCGGACTATAGCATAGTCAATCAGATGCCAATGCTTGGCCAAGATCCAAGATCCAAGCATTGGCCAAGATGCCAATGCTTGGATCTTGGATGCATCTAGGTGGTTTTATATTTCGGTGGTAGTCTGAACATAGTGTTAGTTATTGCTAGTCCAAATAACGAGCACAGACTGAGCAAAAGCTGACCATTGCTGTTCATATTGCCGATTCCATCCCTTCCAAGGACTTTAGGCCACGCTTCGTAGTCCTGTCCAAATCGCGCATTAAAGTCACCTAGAAGTAAAACTTGTTCTTTGGGTCGTATCTGAGACAAATGTTGAGTTACTTCTTCATAGAACTTCTCCTTGACATCGTCGTCCTTGTCCAGAGTTGGCGCGTACAAGCTAATCACGTTGAGGAAGTTTTTATTGCTTAAATAAAGGCGCAGTGAGGTAACGCGGTCTGAGATGTGAACAGGACATTCCTCCAACTTGTTTGCGATGCTGTTTTTGACCGCGAATCCAACGCCAGATCGTCTGGGCTCCGACGCGGCAGTGCCCTTCCAAAAGAAGGTATATCCACCGCCGTGCTCCACTAGTTCCCCTTCCTCTGCAAGATGTGTTTCGCTGAGGGCAGCTATATCAACATTATAGCGACGTAGTTCTCGGGCTACTATAGCGGTTTTTTTTCAGGGCAAAGGTTGGAATCGCGATCCAAAAACGTCCGAACGTTCCATGCACCATACGTCATTATTTTGGATTTAATACTATTTTTTCTGTATCTTCGACCACGAGGAAAAGATGCAGTAGCAGCCGTGGTTACTGCTACCCATTGTCCATCGCCATAGGTCTCTCTAGTCTTCTCATAGTCCATTTTTCCGGAAGCAGTCAAGTGCGCAGTCTATATTATAGTGCACAGGTGGGCGCGCGACCACGGGTGCACTCTCTCTTCCTCCCTCTTCTGAACCCGATGGAACGGAGACCTTTACAACCGGAGGAAAGTTTGGATGCAAATAATCACTAAATTTATTATTTAAATAAGATCAATTATTGAGAAAATTTCAAAATATGCTGACATTAATAAAAAAACATATTAACCCTTCCAATCGCGAAGAAAAAATCAGCTGTCACTTACGCCCGCGACGTAAATTCGGGGCAAGTAAATGAACTTGAGTAAAACGACTATAACTTGTAAACCACTAGACGGATCATAAAAAGAATAAATGTAAAATGATCGCATTGAAATTTGAAATATAAAACAATGTAAGATTATCTCGTAAAACAATTAAAATAATAATGAATAAATATAACAATGTTCATGAACTGAAAAAAAGTCGCCTATTCAAATAATTTCGATGTTTTTATCACAAAATACGTAAAATATGCCAAAACTGTAAATACAGTTATGTTCTTTATTAAATACTTTACCAAAACTTATATTTTGTTTTACTTATTTGCATACAAAAACATTTAGTTACTCAGCCAAGAAAAAATCGATGTATTCTCCGAATTTCCGATGTCTGATGTCAAATCAGAAATCAAGTTGAATTGAGCAAAATGTAGCCAATTTTGTGATTATATACGATGTAAATCAAATAATAGTTGTTTCATAAGCGAATTAAACGAATATTACGTCATAATTCGAGATTTTTCGTTATAATTCGGGACGAGAAACGAACATTCCTTGAAAAGCTAACGTCAGACTATTTTACGCGATAAAACGTGAAAAAAACCAGATTTGCTGTCCCAAATTAGAAATTCTCTTTCGCAAATCTTCAATAGAATGCAAATCACTTACGGTTTTGAAGGAAATAGCACAATAATAAAACGAAAATCACAAAATCACAGACACTTTCGGCGTTGGCGGCTCGGCGACGCAACCAGACCGCGGGTCGCGAGTGCCGTGGGCGGCCGACGGCATGGAACTGATTATTAAAAATAATTTATTGATTAACTGTCGTCGATTAGAGTTCGTCCGTTCGACTTTTACGATATCTGTTACTTTAAATATGCGGAAAGGATCGCAATTCGAGTAATAAATCGCATTTTTCGCAGCGCGGAGCGCCCTAACCAAAATTGATTACCTCAAATCTTAGCGTTTGTAAGCGTCTAACCAAAAATGGTTACCTCACATTGGAAGGGTTAATAAAAAAAAAAATAAAATAAACCACCGTTTTACTGTATTTTCAGACCCAAAATTGGGCATTTAGCCGTCTTTTGTTTTTATTTTATTAGGCAATATTTAGGACTAACCTTGAAATATTTATATATATAATAAGATGGTAACATTTTATCGAAATAAATTTAATAAAATTTCGTTGAATCAAAATGAAATATATTAGAGGCCAGCATACATATATTTAAAAAAGGGGCTAAAAGGCAGCCGGGTTGTTTTATTTATAAATATTAAATAGCGATTCCAAAATTCTGGAAAAACTTCAGCAAACTAATAAAGAATACTATTTGTTTTAAAATCGCTAGGACTTGTTATATTTTCGAAATCAAAACAATAAAACAATTCTTAAATAATATCAAATCGTACTCGTGGCCTTTAACAAATCTAACAATTTAAAAGCGATAACTTATATAATATTTTTACGACAACTCATTTCATAAGCGATCCGTTGAGAGATTAAAATAGTTTCATAATAGGTATATTAAAATATTTTCAACGTACCTAGTATTGACGAAATCTACCACATATTTTCTAGTGGCTGTGAAGTACGGGTTTACACAGGTCAGATTGATCCCTGAGAACTTTTCATGAGTCAGTTCTGACCGCAACGCTTCCGTCATTCCTCTGACCCCCCACTTTGTGGCGCAGTACGCTGTTGAATATTCTAACCCGGCGAACGAACCCATTGAGGCTATGGTCACAATGTGACCATGGTTCTTGACGCACATGTCCGGTAGAAAGGTTTTTATAGTCTGTAAATTAATCAGATATCGTTGAAAAAACAAGAAGATATATCCGTGTTTACTCGCCTAGGACGTCTTAATGGAAGGGGTTGGTCCAGAAGATCTACTGTAAAGCTTTATTTAAAATATTTTTTTATATTTGAAATGGCCAGCGGCACTGACCACCTCTAAACACCAAATCCAGTCGCAGCCGCTGCGTTGTAGGTTGACGTCGTGTCATATGGGAAAGTTTAACTAACCAAAATGACGCATTTTTCTCGGGTGACTTCAATAACGTATAGAAAAACAGTCGAAGTACGGACTGAGTGTAAACAGTATGTCAGTTGTTGGCGCCAGCACTGACACCTATAACTAACTTAACGTAAATCTACACTTATGAGCTTCGTTCTGCTTTGTCGATGGTGTTCCGGGTGTGTATGTATATTACTAGCAACCAGTGTTGGCACATGTTAAAAGTCCTTTCATCGCCAATCGCAAAACCACTCCTCCATTTTCCCATTATACTATATTTGGATATCGACGAATACAATATCTATTGGTCTTACCCAAAAGTGCGACAGCAAATTGATATCAACCACTTTCTTGATATCATCGCGTGACATCATAACCAAATCCATAGCAACCATCACACCAGCGTTGTTGAACAAAATCGTGACGTGTTTTCCAAAATCTCTGATTATCTGAAAAAATTAATCATTTTAATTATTGTTATGGTGTTTTGTATAACTAGTAATTTTATTTCCATATTAATCTACAGCATAATAATTTGACATTTGATTATGTTTTAGTTATTCCTGTTACCACTATTGGTTACCTACTATTATCAGTATATTTTACATAGATAAATATTTCATGGTGTCAGTCGAGTCAAATCAAATCAAGTTAGGTACTTGAGTTATTAAGAGAAACTCGAATACGTTCCCATCCTATATTGCCAGCTGCAATACACAACTAGGTCGAAATCAACTGTATCTAATCATATTTAGGGGACGTATTTGATTGTAATAGCGGATGTGCCGTATTTTGTTTGTTTCCTTCATGTTTATTTTGAATCCATACATATTATTACTAATACTGTGACTTTGTTAACAAAAAAAATCTTGAAAATTGAATCTTTTATGGCTAGAGGCCGAAGCGCCAGTCAAAGATTTAATTGACTACGTTTGCTTAACTAACCTATGACAGACTAGTTAAACCTAGGTTGAACAGCTTCTCGTTCTTAGCATATGTCAATTACACTAACCTTTTCTCGCAACTCTCCCAGCGCTTCAATATTAGTGACATCAGCTTTATATGCATGACAAGCGTTGTCGTCTTTTGCTATGAGATTAGCCTGCTTTTCAGTTTCTTTGGCACTATCCAAATCAATGTCACATATGGCCACACGTGCACCTCTTCTTACTAGCTCATATGCCATTTCACGGCCTAGACCATTTCCTCCTCCTGTAACCTGAAATAGAAAAGTAAATTTGTTTATGTTATAGTTTTTACCCGTATGAAAAAAATAGGTTTCAGAGGCGCATTTAACTTCGGTGCAATAAGTGATTTGCGCCGATTAGCCCTGGATCCATAGGGCCACTGAGTCCCTCGATGAGTCTTTGTTTGGTTTGTCGATTGTCGGTCATTGACGGTTTGTCTCGAGGCTCGTAGTCGTTTCGGACGTCCAAATCTCATCGCAGGAGCGGGATGTGACAGATCCCGCAGCAGCGATCATTCTAGGTCGAAATATCAGCCTGCTATTTTGACTCCAGCACAACCAGAAACGGGCATTCCAACTAATTGCTAATGTCTACCCCTTGGCCCTGTCGTATACGATCGACCCGTGATATAAAAATCACAGTTCAGGATGATTCGTCTTATTTGGGCACATTGATGACATGATCGAGGAAGACATGAAGAAATACATCGATTACAAATAGGCTGGTATTTCCTAAACGGCGAGGATGGTAATAAAATCGAATTTTATTATTGTATAGTTAATTAAACAGAGTTTATTTTCTGCGCAATAGCAATTCAAACGATCAAGATCTGTTTAGAGTATAATAGTCACCAAACCAGCGAGTTTTACGAACATTATCATTGGCACTATTCAAGTAGCGATCTTTGAATTTGTCTAAAATACAAATATTCCAGACTTACCAAAACCACCTCATCGCTGATATCCTTAGGCTGTCTGAACCAGTACTCATAGAAAGCTTTAAGAGTTAGCGGTCCCACGATCCATATGAAAAAGTACGCCCATCGGATGAGAACTCTTGAATAGTAATAAACTGCACTTCTTCTAGGTTTTTTGTGTGAGTTATCAGCAGCTTCGTAATTCTTGAGAATACTCCAGGCATTGCTGATTTGGTGTGTTGTTGAGAGTCCGTATTTTAAAGGAATTTTATTGTTATTCTGTAAGACGAATCCTCCATTTTTGCTCGATGTATCCAAGTCAGCTAAGTACATTTTTGTTTATTCTGTGTGCAATATAATGAAAGAAAATAATGGTATACTATAGAATTATTAACCTAATGATTTTTCGACGTAAGTCTTGTTATGAAAAATATTCTATGCTTTTCTAAAACTAAAAAGTTTGAATAAAAATATTTGTTAATGCACAGAGAAAAAATTACGTATATGAACTCTTTAAATAACGATCTCCAACCTGCAATACTGGCCAAGACGGTCGATATTTCATGAAGACTACGCCATGTTTGAAAATATATGGTTACGAGAAAATGCGTATACATAAAAAAAGTAGGAATAATTATTGTCGAAATTTGAAGTTTAGGGTGTGTAACGGACCTTAAGTCCAATACATGCGATCAACAAAAGCATCGATTTCTATTGAAATCCACTGACACAATTCAGCTATTATTTTAACCCGTGCAGCCATGAATCAGCACGATGAAACAATACTTTTACTTGGAATATTTTGGATTGCATCATTTATCGGCCTATATAAACTGGCGAATAAGCAACCAAAGTATCATTCCCCGAGTGACCACCTTCCCTCAAGGTTGCGACGGCATATTCGGTACCCTTCTCACGAGGTATGTCAACGAATCCGGCTCCCTAGTTTCCTTTCCTTATCCTCCCTAGTCGGGAAGCATCAGTCTGTAATCCCACAGACTCGAGCCGTGCCCAGTACAAGATACTAGGAGCACACATACAATCCTCATCCATATATCCCCGTAACCGCAGTCGCGCATCTATACACTCGCGTCAACATAACTTGTTCGGGAAGCGTTACAACTGGCAATATCAAACCTTCGATCAATAAATTCCTTCTACTTCATTCAAAACCGCCTTTCAATACGGAGATAACTCGTAAGTTGATACCACCACCTCACACCGCACAACTTGGAGTCTAGTGAGGGGTGGTCCCTCACAGGTGTATTGTGAAAATTTTGAAACTAATCTATGTTCGAGTTGTATTCTGTTAGGGATTCTATAAAATGTGATACCTCAAAGAACCTCAAAAACATTTAACATCATATGATTGAGTCTAGAATTATTTATAGATTCCATTCTCGGGTAACTCCAGAAAATTGAAAACAGCAACGCAAAAAGGGCTACCAGAATCATATATGGGATTCGCCTTAAATAAAAGTGTAGGCTACATTTTAATATTCATACTCATACATACATTCATACATTTTAATATCATATACAAATACACTAGCATGCAAAAAAAGGGCTAAATGCAAAAATCTTATTGGAATGTATTTAATCAAGGAAATGTAATTTTCATGATACAACTTATTTTACAATGGCTTAAACAAACACAAATTACAAAGGCTTACCAGATTTTAAACAGTTTTCTGAAAGGACGTAAAGACACACTGGTATTTGCTATTGATGTTTTAAATTGATATTGATGATGATTTCACAGATTATGAGGATTACCTGCTATTATGGTTTTTTTTCAAGTACAAGTATCGAAGTGATTGTGGAATATCAAAATACGTCATTTTATATTAATTTAAAATTTAGTATGCACCGTCTAGACATTACTTTAAAGGTACTTTAAAGGAGCACGTACGATACAATTGACATTTCAGGACTACTGATGGCTAATAAGAGCGTATCCACATGACAATTCGATTGGATCCAATGAAATGGTGTTAGTATTTTAACATACCTTAAAATAGCGTTACGTCTAATAAAAAAAATGGTGACAAGTTGTTTTCTTTCGTAAACATGGCCTTATATAGAGATTCTCGAGTAAAACACATTTAGTCGAGCAAATTTTATTTCACCATTATGGATGGTAAAATGTTTTTTTCCGTGAAATTAAAACAATTCACTTAAAAAGGCGATACTTTAAGTTAGAAACGATGAGAAATATCTATGATAATTGTTCCTTTAGAAATCCACTTTATCTCCTATATTAGGATTCAACTAATAAAAAAAATAGAATAAACCATACACGAAGTTGACCATATAAATGAAAAATATAAATTTATTATACTTGTTAATGAAAATGAAAGTGTAACTCTATCATTCACAACACAAATCAAAGTTACAAAAATCACAGGTCAAATCTGAATGTTACTTTTATCGGCAAATCCAGGACGACACAAATTTTAAGGCACGAACATGACAAGTTAACATTTAAGAACGTATGATTTGCGATTACAAATTATATTTATCTACAAGACACAAAAAAGATAAATAAGCTATTGTAGACTCATTCAGAATGTATATCCATATATAAATATTGATGGAGCACTTTAAAATTCCATGTTATCATATATTCGGTTGGCGTATATATTGACATTGATGTTGAGGAGACAAATATAAAATATCTGGGAATGTCCCAGTTTAACTTCTTTTCGACCACGACCTATTAGAACGAAACCACGACCTATTAGAACAGATGTATTCCCTATTATTGCAAACGGCCCATCCACCAACGATCTATTAGATGTACCATCAGTTTTATCATTCCGTAAACTTTCTAACATACCTACAACCAATAGGCACTAAATAATAACCAACATAAACATAATAATTCTAAAGGCAATAATAATTTTGGCCTTCGGCCTTTTGGTTGTCCGTACTTTAAATTCTGTGCTCTATTAAATCGAAGTGCTGCTTCTTCTGCTAGTCCGAATACAAATAACAGTTATAAAATTCCTTTAATTTGCCGTTGTACCCGTAAAAATATTACAGTATATCAGCTGTTACGCCAGATTTGAAATTCATTTTACATTGGGGAGACAACAACCCTGCTAAATATTATAATAAAAAGCCATGCCCATATGGCTACTGTAGGTAATGGAAGCAAGCTTGGATTTACATACCAAAGCAGATGATAATATTAATAACTAGTAAATATATTAAACAGAATAAAAAACACTACTGCCGTTACAGAAATTGAACTATTGTATTTATAATTATTTTCATTACGGGTTTCTTATGAAATACTTGTGGTCTTTGTATTTATCCATATATATTAGGTCTTTGCATTGAAAACTTCGTTTTTTTTGTGAAATTGAACATTCATTTCGAAGGAAATTGGAAAGTGCAATTTATTCAACGTATTGTCCATCGCTAGCTATGACATTCTCCCATATTTCTGGCAAGAGACAGATTCCCCGGCGAAAGAAGTCTTCGTCCTTGGAGGCTATCCACGAATCCAGCCATTTTTCAATATCCTCAAAAGACTGGAAGCGCTGCTCGGAAAGGCCATGTGCGATTGACCGAAACAAATAGTAGTCGAAAGGCGCAATATCTAGGGAGTATGGCGGGTGAGGTAGGATGTCCTAGCAAAGCGTTTCCAGGAAGTTCTTAACCTGCATCGCGACGTGTGGTTGAGCATGGTCATGCTGGAAAATTACCTTGTCTTGCCTTTTAGCGTATTCCGGCCGATTTATCTTCACAGCATCGCTCAAATTATTGAGCTGAGTTCGACAGAGATCGCCCGTGATGGTTTCTCCCGGTTTCAGCAGCTCGTAATAGATGACACCCTTTCTGCCCCACAAAATGCAAATTATTACCTTGGATCCGTGGATGTCTCTTTGGCGTGGCTGTTGAGGTCGATGGAAGTGATTCACCGGGGTACGAGCGATATTTTTTGCGGTTAGGGTTCTCGTAAAAGATCCACTTTTCGTCGCCGATGATTATTCGGTGGAAAAAACTTTTTTTTTTTGACGGCCAAGGAGCATTTCACAAGTCATGAAACGTCTTTCGATATCTCTTGGCTTCAACTTGTGAGGAACCCAATGCCCTTCCTTTTGAATGACTCTCATAGATTTTAAACGTCTCGAAACAGTTGAGGGATGAACATTAAGGACTTCACTAATCTTTGTCAGCGTCAGACTCGAATCTTCATGGAATATGGACTCCAATTCGGCTTCTTCAAATTTTTGCTCCTGGCCTGGGCGCTCTTTGTCTTGCACGTCGAAATAACCACTTTTGAATCGGAGAAACCAAGTCTCATCAGTCATTTCTGTCCGAGTAAATTCCCCGTAAGCCTCCAGCAGCAATCTATGATATTCTGCGGCAGTTTTCTTAAGATGAAAGCAGAAAAGCATTGCTTCCCGCAAATGACATTTTGTCGGCCAAATTTCCACATCTTCGAAGCTAACAAAATTACCGTTGTTGACACTTCAACGAAATGACACATACTGATAATTGAAGCCTAATGATGAAGCTTTAACATGAAGTATTTTGCAATTTGGTAAATGAATAGAAATATAAGTTATGGTATTTCTTAGGAAATCGAACTTTTCAATGCAAGGTCCTAATATATGTAGATGTATATTTCCGAAATGCACTCAATCAGACCTTTTATTTGACACTAAACACTATATATTTATGTTAATATATTGTCATTTGGACATTTGGACATTTAGACAACTATTTACTTGATGTTTTGACAGTTAAGATATCCTATGACACTCAGGATGACATAATGGTTCTAACAATATTACACACTTCGAAATCGGTCCAAGCGTTTACATGTTATGATGAAATAAAGAAACTAAAAACATACATAGATAAATCCTGACCACATTACACTCCTTTTTTATTGGGCAGTCTTGTAAAAAATAAAACGCTTTATTCGTAAGAAAAGGGGAGCTTTTTGCCTGCAAGCAATATTTTAGAGCTAACCTATACACTATTGTATGAACATTATTTGTGAGTAAATTCTAACTTGACCTACATAAAGAGTTTGACAAATACAAAAAAAAAGAGGAAGAAAAAAATATATATTTAACGCCTTATGGGCGCAGAACGTACCACACCATAATAAACAAACGCCTAAAAGGACGCAAGGATTTAAAAAGTAGGAGAATGGGAAGGGAAAGTAATTTATGGGGAAGATTTCAAATGTTCTCTGAGTCTCTCTTTTTAAAACATTGTATACTTGGCGCGGTTTTCACATTTTTCGGCAAAGCATTCCAAAGACAGACTCCATTCACGGTGAAAGAGAATGAAAAGATTTCCGTGCTGTGAGCAGGCAACAGAGTAGCAGGTTATATTTTGATGTCAGAGTGCGTCCATGAGCCGATATTGCAGTAAATTTGCCTATTAAAAACTCATACAAAACACTCTCATGTCACTTTTCTCCGGTTTGACAGCCAGTGGCGCTTCTCTCTGAATTACTTGATGTGGTGAAATTTTCGGACTCATGGATGTAACGAATGCAGACATTTTAGAGATACTCAACCTAGGTGGATAACTCTTCTGTGAGGTCGAGAAATGCGACATCTCCATAATTCAGAAGGGGAAGGAGAGCAGACTGACAAATCGTAATCTTGCTCACCTCCGGGAGGATATTTTTCAGCCTATTCAGCGAATGAAATTGGCCGAAGAGTTTGAGTCGCATTTCTCGAATACTCGTATGTCGCCGCCATGAGAGGTTTTCGTTTTGAACAAAATCGTTCATTATTCTATTTTATTATTTACTGCGTACTTCAATTACCCTAGCAATCTTAACAATTAAAATACAATTATACAAGTGATTTAGAAAAATTAATAAAATGGCTTGGAATTAAAATTTATTTCAATATTAAATTCGAATACAAAACCTTCAGCACTAAATTAACAACGAGTATTAAAAACCGCAAAGAGGCACACCTACTTGGAGGAGGAACATCGGGCATCCTGAAAACAGAGCCAAGGATGTCGCCAGGCAAAAGCCATGATGGAGCAACCACTTCCGAAGAAAACCAAGGCCCTACTTGACATGAGCAAGAAGAACCTCAGAATCACTATCGGTCTCCTCACCGGACACATGACCGAGCACATCTATTCAACCTGGGCTTGACCGAGAGCAAGAACTGCCAAATATGTGGCGAAGAACCTGAAGACAGCATACATATTATTGGTCGCTGCCCAGGCTTCGCCGCAAAAAGACACAGTTTACTGGGACGAGCCTTTCTCGAACCCAGTGATCTGCCCAACTTGCAGGTCAGTGATCTGCTTGGACTGGTAAGCACTACCGGGCTTCTAGCTGACCACTGACCCAACCACAAAGTGGGTAGTTACAAAAGATCTTATAGATCTAGGTGACATCAAGGACTGGAAACAAACCCCCCACTCCGTTTAGTACTACTATTACTTATGTCTATAATAATTAATATTTTACTTGTTCTGTACTTCTTATTTATCCGAATATTTTGAGCTTATTTTGAAAAATCGTTCATTATTCTGTATATTTTTTTTGATTTACTGTGTACCTTCAATTACCCTTACAATCTTAACAATTAAAATACAATTGATTACAGTGATTTAGTAGTTTAGATACAAGTGATTTAGAAAAATTTATAAAATTGCTTGGAATTAACATTTATTTCAATATTAAATTCGAATACGAACCGTAGGTTGTACGGTCAGCGATAAATTAACAACAAGTATTAAAAACCGCAAAGACCTAATAAATATTGTCCATCCCCTTCAAATTAGTAAATGTTAAATCTTTTTATTAAAACCATATCCCTTATATCTGTATTAATAAGGTATTTGATTTTTAAATTGAATAAAAACAGATATGTATTACCTTGCATAGTTGAAAGCTATTTTTCAGGGGGAGGGTTGAGGATTAGCTTAAGGTAATCAAAAGTCGTGACGGACAATGTCCCACTATGATAAGAGGATCTTAAATATAAGATAATATACACAATAAATAGAAATGATGAAGTAGAGCTGTCGACTACCACGGGCGAACCCGTCAACTCAAAAAGTTTTAACGATATTAGATCGTTCTGTCTCCCGTGAGGTGGCAGAATACTTAGGACAAAAAGGTCCAGCGTCTAGTTATGCCACATGCCCGCAAGAAGCCAAAGCCTTACTGCGAGACAACCAGGTTAATTTTTCGGAGTTACTTATAACATTGATAACAATTGGGCTAGATGTACAAAAAATAAATGAATAAAGCATTAAACCTTAAATTACTCAGCGGGCCGACACTCGCGGCCTTACTACCAGTTGCAACCAGACTACTCCGGTCTCCCGACTGGTTACAGGTTCGGTCCTCTCCCTTACGTAGCGGTGAAATATTGTATACCGAATCTATCGCGGACCACGGCATCCTTTGCCCGGCTGTTCACCCGGAATCGGGTAGCCGATGGTGAACAACTACCCCCGATCTATAGGAGACAGTACTGTTTCCAGACTCTCCCGACTGTTAGTCAGAATGCACAATCGATTGGCTGACGCCGCAAGGTTCGGAAACCGCCCAGGAGCGCCAGGAGATTGACTCCTAGGGGGAAACTAGCCCTCAGGCCAAAGTTCCGTTTGGGCTCGC
Source organism: Micropterix aruncella (assembly GCA_944548615.1). NCBI lineage: Eukaryota > Metazoa > Arthropoda > Insecta > Lepidoptera > Micropterigidae > Micropterix > Micropterix aruncella. The sequence goes on from OX155969.1 coordinate 25,256,736, forward strand.
ACTTCAAGCGTGGAGGCCGCAGGATGGGTGTTGACCCGTGAGTGTGACCGGGTCTTCATGGCCAACTCCAACAGGACTCATAAGCTCCCTGTGGGATCAATGATCAATGGGGATAAATTCCATTCTGCGTTACTCCAGCAGTAAGGTTTACTAAATCTGATTTAATATCGCTGGCTATCCTTTTTTACGGCCTTTAATATAGGAGTCAAACCACTTTGCAGTATCTTCGAAATTATTAAAAGAATCAAGTCAAATACTAACTAATTTTGAAAAGTATCTAGACATACAGGCATGAAAGTAAGTATATGAAAACTGTAAAATTACATTAATAAAAATAAAGTGGCCCCAAAGAATCTACAATTGCTATATAAAATTGAAAAAAACTACTAATTTACTGTAATAGATCATTAAAAAGAGTATAACAGTCTAAAAACTAACTTCAATTTTGAATAATGCATATACATAAAACACGTACCAATCGATCCACAGTCACCGCACAACTGAACGTGATAACTTTCTTCGAAGAGTAAGTACCGTTAAATTTGTACCAGTAGCCTCCTTTTATGCGTTCACTTTTACCTTGGCATACGAATCTATTGAATTAATGGCAGCTGTCAGTGAAGATAAAAACGCTATTATAAGCAAGTTTGAAAATAGTTAGCTGCATGGCACGGATTTTGTTCATATGACAGTGATAAATAAAAGTATACATATATCAAATAAAAAATGTAGACAAAAACATTAGAGTTCAATCTATAATCCACTTCTTGAATCAATCAAGGCTTTCAATGCAATTACAGCAAATAAAAATCTTTGTTAATGAAGTCGTGTTTTTGTCTACAAGAAGAAGAAGTTACGTTATGGTTGATGAAAAAATAGAGAACTAATATATATAGAGCACGAAGTACAAATATCGGAATATTAAGTATGGAATGGTATGTGCAATTTTTTTTATTTGTTGTGTGGGGTTTTTCTAAGGTCTTTATGAGCCTTGTAACACTGCGACCATTGCTGATCTATTGTGTTCGCCACCTACTATAGTTCTGCGCTAAGCCTCATGTCATTTAACCCTTCAGGCCTTGGCCCCTCAGCCGATTGACAAGTTGATGGCCCAAAAAAATTTTGTAAAAATTAGTAGAAAAAAATAATTATGACACTGTCTCACCAAAATATTAATTACTACCAAATCACTGTACCCATAATTAAAATAAAACATATGAACATAATAAAACATAATAAAATAAAACAAATTAAATTAAAATTAAATTAAAACGGGGCCGTCACGCTGAATCGTGTTGTGGCCGATATCAGCCAATTGGGGCTCCAGGGGGAAACGCAACAGGCTTTTGGCGCCAGATGGTTTTACCTCCTCAGGTTGGAGGTAATGGCCACCCAAGTGGGTGTATCTTTTATGCATCAGCGGCCCACACTCGCACATGAGGTGCAGGGGAGTTTCCTCGCCCCCTTGGCAGAACCTGTACATTTTTTGTCTCTGAGCTTGAGGTTGTACATGTGTTTGTTAACCCCTCCTATCGCGGGGTAAAAATTTAGTCGTCACTTCTGCCCGGGACAGTTTTGCGCGTGAAGTCGATGGCCTTGAGAAAAACGACCATAACTTTTAAACTACTATACGGATCGTAAAAAGAATAACTGTAAAATGATCGCATTGAAATTTGAATTTTATAATATTATAACCTTATCTCGTCAAACAATTAAGATAATAATGAATAAATATTTAAAAAGTTGGCATTTTACGCAGCGCGGAGCGCCCTAACCAGCGCGGAGCATTAGGTTTGCAAGGCTTTTTGGTACGCCACAGTAAGGTTCAGGGCCGTATAACCTTCCCTTTGCTCCCATCTTAGTGAGTTCGTCGGCTTTTTCATTTCCCTCGCTTCCTGCATAGCCGGGAACCCATCTTAGAACTACCCTATTCTTTTCGCCCAGGGAATTCAGTAGTTATACGCTGTTTTGCACTAGCTTTGAATTAATACTATTCGAGGCTAGTGCCATAAGAGCTGCCTTGCTATGGTATGTAGGTACATATATATGTAATTACAATTAAATTAAAATGTATAGAAATATCGATTTTATATTATTTATACTTTTATGACGTTATCGGTTTTTATTAGAGTTTTTAGGAATGCAAGTTCTTTATTTTTTAGGTATGTTTTAAAACTTTTATATATACTGATTTAAAGGTTTTTTTACAATATATCTTTTATTATTACGTATTATCTTACTTTATTCTTTAGAAATTATGATAATTACCAATACTATCTATTTGTACATCATTGTTAATAAATATCCACCTTAGAACAGGCTATAGCCTAGTTACATGACGTTAAAATAGATTCTTTAACAACAGCCGGAGAAATCTGGTCACAATTGGAAGCAAGGGCACGAGTGTCGGCCCGCCAGGTAACATTACTGGCTATCTCGCGGTAAAGGCGTTGGCTTCTTGCGGGTTGTGACGTAGCTGGACGTTGGATTGTTCTGTCCAAAGTCTTCTACGTTCACTGCAGGGCGACAGAACGAAAAAATCGTTAAAACGTCCTGTGGTGACGGGCTCGCCCGTTGTAGTTGACACCGCAAGTTGTTAGTCAGACTAGGGAGCTAACGGGCCCATGATGAGTTGGCCATGATGACCCATGTGTTCAGGGTCGGTCACACTCACGGGTCAACACCCATCCGATGGCCTCTACGTACGGGGTAGGACACTGGGTCAACCAGTCTCCGCTGGGAATCAAACCTCTGGCGCTCCTGGACGGTCTGCGCACCGAGCGGCGCAAGCCAATCGATTGTGCTCTCCGACTAACAGTCGGAGGAGTCTGGGAACTGTATTGTTTCCTATAGAGCGGGGGTGGTTGTGTACCTTATGGCGACTGCTCTTGAATTGACCATTGGCCATCCGATCCTGGGTGAACAGCCGGGCAAAGGACGCCTTGGTCCGCGATAGATTCGGTATACTCCGTTTCACCGCTTCATAAGGGATAGGACCGCGCAAGCGACCTCGAACTCGGAACCAATCGAGAGACCGGAGAAATCTGGTCACAATTGCTAGTTAGGGCGCGAGTGCCGCCCGCCAGTTAACATACCTGGCTACTCGCGGTAAGGCGTTGGCTTCTAACGGGTTGGGGCGTAGCTAGACGTCGGATTTGTTATGTCCAAAGTCTTCTTCTTCTTCTACCAATCGAGAGACCGGAGAAATCTGGTCACAATTGGAAGTAAGGGCGCGAGTTTCTCACGCCGCTGGGAAGTAATTCCTGGCTTTCTCGCGGTAAGGAGTTGGTCTCTTACGGGTTGTGGCGTAGCTAGACGTCGGATTGTTATGTCCAAATTCTTCTACGCTCACTGCAGGTCGATAGAACGACTAATCGTTAAAACGTCCTGTGGTGACGGGCTCGCCCGTTGTAGTTGACAACTCAATATGTTAGTCAGAGTGAGCTGACGGGGAGCTGTGTCAGAGTGCACAATCGATTGGCTTACGCCGCACGGTACGCCGCACGGCACGCCGCACGGTGCGCAGACCGTCCAGAAGCGCCAGAAGTTTGATTCGCAGGGGAAACTGACCAAGGCCTGAATCCTACCCAGGCTCGCACTTCATGCGTGGAGGCCGTCGTGGCCTTCGATGGGTCTTCGTGGCCAACTCAGCAAGGGCCCATTAACTCCCTGGAGTAACACCAGTAAATTAAATACAGAAAATATCTTTGAAATTGAAAAAAATTCTCTCAGAATTATAGTTCAAATCGGTCATAAATGAAGTTGTAGGCCGCATTTAAATCACTGTTTATTTTAACTTTTTAATGAATGCAGAGTTTAATAATTTATTCGTATATTTATATTTACGGCGTCACCACGCTCCTGTTGTATCTTACGTCTCGTTCTCACGTGAACAAAACTGCAACTAGCTTAAATCAGAAAGAAGAAGATTGGAAAACTGATTTTGTAGACCTTTTTGATATTGCCCATGCTAATGCCCGTAATATAAAAACAATTAAAGAAGCCAAAAAATTCTTCTTGGTCAAGGACAAAAAGGACGACCTGATTAAATGGGAAATGATGAAAACGTTGTAAAGCGAAGAAATGAAGTACCTACATATAGCAAAATATTCGTCTGTAGAAAATTAAAGGGCAGAAAGAAGCAAATAAAATGTTGCTTTTATGAAAAAATGATCCACCTCCGAATAAAAATATAACAGAAATATTTTCTATAGTAACATAGCTGCAAGCCTTGATGCAGCAAAATTAACTGATAGAAAGCAGCTGTTGTTTTAACTAATTCATTGAAAAGTTTAGGATATGATCCAAGTACAATTTTAACAAATCTTTTATTCAACGCCTTAGAATTAAAAGTACACAAATTGGGGTTCAAGACTTAAAAAGTGAATTTTCAGCAAATGTGCCTTTGGCCGGTCGCTATGGCTGTAAAAATGTTAATAGATTATCTATTATTGTTTCAGGAAAACTTGCTATTCCGAAACTTCAATCGGGAACAGAGGAAGAAACAGCGTGTATACCGTTAATAAAACCTTGGCATCCTGGGAACTCACAGACCAAGTAAAATGTATGAGTTTTGATACAACTTCAATAAATATTTGGGATATATTTTAGAGCATGTGTAAGAGTAAAATAAAAAAAAATATATGCTCTGGTTGGCAGCCGTTATTGTGTATTTGAAAGTATGCTTGAAGCAGTTATTAGAATATCATTTGAAGTTTCAATGGGGCCTGAAATCATAATGTTTAAGCGATTTAAAAGTTTATGGAACTCGATCAATCAGAGTAGTTTTAAAACCGCCTGTTCTGACGGTTTCGTCAAAAAAAAATGAGACCAACAGTGCATCTATTATCATTAGGTTTCCTAAAGATAACTTTAGGAATATCAACCACGAAAAGACCTTAAAAAGTACTTTTAGAGGTTACAATCACATTCCTTGGTAGAGTGCCAGAAAGAGGTGTACATTTTAGAACTCTCAGAACTAGACGGAAAGACTTTATGTGGCGATAGCTTTGGTCATTCCCTATTAACCCTTAAGCACTGATATAGGTCTGACAGTCTCCCATCGCAAATATGAACTATTGCTGTCTCGGTGTTGTACGCTTAGGTAGCTTCGAGTTGGTTAGTGCTCCGCGAGCTGTGTATAGTATTAAAAAAATACTATGTATATATTTATCCAGTTTTATCTTTGGGAGTCACTGAGACCTATATTAGTGGTAACGTTAAAAAAAACAGATATCACTGCTTAAGTGTTAAAACCCTCGTGTTCTGTTAAAAGAATATCAAAAAAATAACAATAAAAAAAAGTCACAAAAAAACAAGTGATTTTTGTTTTTTTTTTTAGAACGAAGTGTAATAAGAGTATTGGTTAGTGTAACTATTAAGAAACATTTTCATGGAGAACGCTAACAATTAAACATTTTTACTCAAGATAAAATGACAAAACAAAATTAAATGACGAAAGACGGTGTGTTTTCCCATTTTTTTAAAGACCAGTATAAATCGATATTATGCGATTTTGCTCAACATGTGTTTGACATTTAGGTACCTAGGTCTTGACGAAAGCTATCACCACCGAAAGTCATTCAGTTCAGTTCTGGGACTACCTATATTTACTTAAAGACTAGTTAAAGCGCTCTAAAGAAGAAGGAGCAGGAAATTGTACTATTTGCTCATTTGTTATGAAAGCCGATTTGTCGAAAAAAAAAGTGGTGGTAGCGACTCTTAAAATAAGGTTTAAAAATGCCAAAAAATTGCAGTAAATATTTTTCACGGAGTGCCCGAAATGAAATTAGGAAATAATCTCACCACAAATTGTACCTAATCACACTACTGTCCAACGGGAACTGAAAAACAAATGTGATCGTAGGTTATTTAAAAATTTAATAATTACATACAGGTTTTGCCAATGATTGTTATTAGGTATGATTACCAGTTAATTAGAATTAATTTGGAAAGGATCAGGTTATGTCACCACGGTTGGCATGTTTAAAAAGGTTAAAAAATATGTAAAATAGCATTAGCAAATAAGAATGTACAGGCCTTGAAATACCAAAACCAGTTAGCCTATCTAATACGGACGTGGCCAAGTTATGTTGGTTAATAATTAATAAATTAAAATTTAAATGAAATGAAAAAATAATAAAATTAAAACTTAAAAAAGCAGATTGAAAGTATATATAAAGTATAAGTAATAATTAAAGTTGTTTATTACTCTTTAAAAATAATTAAATTGCTTTGGATGATGATTTCACTGGCTATGAGAATTACCTACAACTACTATGAATTTAAATAGAAGTATCAAATTTATTATGGAATATGAAATTAGTATTATTTTGTACTAATTTAAAATTTTGGAATTTTACGTTATTTATAACTTTTAGGTATTTTATTTTACTATATTATTTTTAGGGTATTTGTTTTTCTTTACCGTCTTGGTTCTGAAATAAAGTTCATTGATTACTTGATTGAAGGATAATAGTGTAAGACCATTACCGGCATGTCAAATGTCGTTGCCAAGATTGCGTTACTGGCAGCGGTATACGTACTTCATTTCTGGAGCAGTCTGACTGAAAAACGCCAAAAGCCGTCGTCTTTTTAAAATGTGGCCGTGTCCTATGAGGCATCATTATCGACCATTTTGTGTAAGTGTGTACCGTCTGGAGTATCCGTTGAATTTCGACATATTAGACCTGCAGATGTAACGTGGCAGTAGAAATACCTCCAGGTGCAGTAATATGTTGGTATTTTTTGTCTAGATTGGCAACACTGACAAGGCGTCATCTATTTACTCATTAGTACATTCTCTACTACTTCACTCATTAGTAACTAAGTTATCATATTGGAGACAGTAGTCGTTTTCCCTTCGTGAGCTATTGAACTGTATATAACGTACATAGTTAGGCTGTCAACATACACCCACGTTGTGCTTGTTGTTTGAAACCAACGTGGTAATAAGGTTGGCTAAAATCATTTATGGAACCGTAAGAATCCTAACAGTAGATCTGGCTCACCAGTTATCCACTTTCTACTAGTCTTTTACGCAAAAGAATTACGCTTGTTGGTATCATGAGAAAAAATAAAGCAAAAATCCTCGCTAACTTCATCAACTCTAGTAGAAAAACTAGCAAGTCCAGTCTGTTTGGTTATCAAGACAACACGACACTTGTGTCATATATTCGAAAACAAAACAAAAACGTCCCCTACTGCCAAAGATACATTTAGAATATGGATCTATCGACCCGGCTACAGAAGATGACAAGAAGCCAGAAATCATCACTTTCTACAACATGATCAAATGGGGTGTTGATGTTGTCGCGAATTATGTGGAAATTATTCGGTTTCCAGAAAAACTAAACGCTCGCTGTTGGTCGTATTTTAGCGGCTTTTAGACATTGCCGGTATCAACAGAGCTGTAATTTATTCATGCAATCAGCCGAGCTCAAAAAAGAAAAGATCATAGTTTTTGACAACTATTGGTCTAAGTCATAATCGTCTAAGTTCTAAGTCATAAAAGAAGATCATGTCCAGGGCCCATAATGGTAGACTTCCGAGGGAGATATGTCAAAAAGCTGCAAAAAGAGTATAACTGTACTTCGGAGGTCCGTCTGACTCACAGCGTGTAGGCCAGCCTCCGCCCGAGGGACACAGAACAAGATGCACAATTTGTCCAAGATCCGAAGACTATAAAGTTGAAACATTTTGTATAAAGTATCTTAAATTTATATGTATGAGTCATATGAACATTGTTTGCGATCGGTACTTTGACTTGGAGTAAATAGGTTTAGTTGGTTGAGGTTTTTTAAAAATTCGATGTTTTTCATTTGTATCTAAGTTTGTATTATTTTATAATACGATTTGTAATACCATGTTTTAAATAAAAATAGTGTTAGATTACAAGATTAAAAATGGTTTTAGATTTATTGGCTTCAATTTATTTTGCCTTTAAATACAAAGTTGGCTGGTTGTTATAATGGGGGTATATTAGCCCCCCAAGTTACAGCTGAAGTGTTAAATGCCTACTTTACATCTGCAGGGATAAGAAGCACGTACGACACAACAGTCTTTTCTGGACTATTAATGAGGTTATTGATGAGGACTATTGATGAGGACATAAGGATAAGGTTAGCTGTAAGATATTGCTGCAATGCAATAAACTCGCTGATTTGTTTCAACAAATAAAGCGTTTTATGATTATTATCATTATGCTAAGGAACAGAATATAAAAAACTTGAAAAAAAAAGCTTCTATTACTGTTTAATGCAAAAGAAAAGTTCTGGTTTTTATAAATAGGATAGAAAATGAATTTACCGCGTGAAATTTGTAGCACCCGACGTTTCGGTGACGTTGCAGCCGCCGTTGTCCTTCTGCAACGTCACCGAAACGTCGGGTGCTACAAATTTCACGCGGTAAATTCGTTTTCTATCCTATTTATAATGTCAAACAACCGCGATAGTCTTCGATTATATATTCTGGTTTTTAGTTGTGTTAAAAATTTATTTTTTTAAAATTGTTAATGACAGATATTTACAAATTTGCGTAATTTAGGTCTATTTTTTAGGTAGATGTTTATAAATATACTTAGGCAATGGAAAAGTCCCGATTATCAAAATATCGCGGTGATAATAGGATGCTAAATATATATTATGTAGACCAAAATAAAAATAATGAACAAAAATAAATTTCATATTGCCGAACTCCAGCAGAAAGGTCTTACAAATCTGATTCAAAATCGCTTGATTTGACCTTGTGTAAACAATCCGTAAATATAGGAGTCAAACTGCTTTGCACTCTTTTCGAAATTATTCAAAGAATCAAGTCATATACAAAACAAGTTTGAAAAGCACCTACACAAGCAGCCATGGAGCACCTACACACCAGCCAAGCACTCGCAGGTGTAAAAAAAATACAAAATTAAATAAATAACAACAAAGTGAGTTTATTATTGGTATATACAAATAAAAAAAAATAGGTGTGGCACTCGGGGACTGCCGCGGTAAAGCTATTGCATAGCATTTTTAACAACTTATGCAATTATAATTATTTATTTATTTTATTTTTTCTAATATCAGAAAACTGCGCTCTTTTTTAATATTTACGCGGTGACAGGCGAGGGTTGAAAACCCCGCCCACCACCCGGGCAGTTCTAACGACGTGGGTCGTTTTATCTGCCCAGGATGTCATGCAACGACAACCTCACGCGTGCCGGAAGGGTAGCGCGTGAGGGGTGAGCGAACGGAGACCTTAGGAAGGATTCTCCGGGCTTCAGCCCCCGCCGGCACCCCGTAAACCGTTTATTTATACTTCAAAATGTTTACAATTACTACTTAATTACTAAACTAAACTAGGCGACTAAGCGGTAACATATATTTTTTTTTATTTATTTAGTATAATATATTATTTTTTATTCCAATGATGAGGCGGTGGAAGGTATGCTCCATGAGGCGTGTCGAAAAAAAATAATAAATAAATAAAAACGGGCAGCAAACGGCAGGGGCGCCGTCGGAGACGTCGACGACCGGGATCCTGTGAAAGGGCACGCACCCACAGGGGCGATTAGGGACGATACAGTATGGGCGACTTCGGATGATGAAGCAGCCCACGGCTCGCACCGCTAAGAGGGGGGGCCCTCCCCCGGAGGAGGATAGCCCCTCTGCCTGAGATCCTCCCAGAGGGACACCCAGTGATCCACAAACTCGCGAAACGCAGCAAAGCAAACCCTACAACTTACCAAGTCCGCATACCAAACCGGCAGACTGCCGACGCACGAACCAACCACAAACAACATTTCCGCCCGTGCGGCGTCGAGCTTGGGGCATGTCCAAACGATGTGTTCGGCCGTCTGGCGACCAGTGCCACACGAGCACCAGGGATCGTCGTTGAGTCCAAGGTCAAATAACTTGGCTTTGAACTCACCGTGACCCCCAATGAGCTGAGTGATATGGTGGTCAAGCCGCAGAAAATCCTCGTTTATCATCCGCTCGGACACCGACGGAAAGAAACTATGGGTAAGGCGGCCCGTGCCGCCGCCGTCCCACCGCTCCTGCCAGACGCGCAGACTCTCCGCCCGAATACGACGGGACCAGCCCACCAACGTGGAGGACGCCGGGTCCACCGACAGACTAAAGTAGTCTACCGGCACCCCTCGTCGAATCCATGACACGGCTGCCCGCTCCAGAACCTCCAGATCGATCGGCACTGCGCTCTATCGGAAAACGTTGAAATTATTCCGAATCATTTGCGGCTGCGGTAGCAAATGATTCGGAATAATTTAAACGTCTTTTTTATTCGATAAAGCAAAACAACCGGATTATTCGAAAAAAGTCTTAGATAAAAAGATAGATAATTAAATTATCTTTTAAATGGTGCAGGTTTCATAATAATACGCCAGATAGTATTTGCCTAGTAGTCGTTTTTGTGTTCGGTTAGACCTAATTTCACAAATTAATTATACTATGTAATATAAACAAAGTCTAGAATATTCAAGGCTAAAAATATTAGGAAAATGTTCTTGTTTAACATATATTTTTTTCGAATCGTAAGCAGTATTCGTTTAGACGTAATTATCAGTTTAAAATCATTAATTTTCGTTAGGAAATTTCTTCATTCGGTCGCCGCGCTGGCCAGGCCCGCGATGAAAGCTATGCAATAGCTTAAAAAATATAATTTACTGGTAGAGAGTACCAAAACGAGTAAAAACCTTTATATAACAATTATTTCTGTTTCTGTAAAGATATCATCAAAGTTCAAACTCATTCGTTCACACAAGTATCGAAATCATTAATCCTTGTCGTATCGGAATTATACACATCCGAAATTTAGTATACGAGTACGAAGATGATTTTATGAAACGAACTAGATGTAAAATCTTCTTAACCCTCTATCTGATAAGAGGTCCTGATCTGCGCCATGGATATTATTTTTGTAGCGACGAACTTCTTGGGATTTCCCCAACGTTGTTTCTAGTGACGTTTCAAACGCAGTCTGAATGCACTACACTGTATCGTTTCGTGCCCTAACGGCATGCCCGGGAGCTAATGGGCCCTTGCTGAGTTGGCCACGAAGACCCATTCTGTTTCAGGGTCGGTCACACTCACGGGTCAACACCCATCCGATGGCCTCCACGCATGGGGTGCGAGCCTGGGTAGGACACTGGGTCAACCAGTCTCCCCTGGGAACAATCCTCTGGCGCTCCTGGACGGTCTGCGCACCGAACGGCGCAAGCCAATCGATTGTGCTCTCCGACTAACAATCGGGGGAGTCTGGGAACTGTATTGTTTCCTATAGAGCGGGGGTAGTTGTCTACCTTACGGCGACTGCTCTTGAAATGACCATTGGCCATCCGATCCCGGTTCAGAGTCGGGCAAAGGACGCCTTGGTCCGCGACAGATTCGGTGCACTCCGTTTCACCGCTTCGTAAGGGAGAGGACCGCGCAAGCGACCTCGAACTCGGAACCAATCGAGAGACCGGAGAAATCTGGTCACAATTGGTAGTTAGCGCGCGAGTGCCGCCCGCCAGATGACATACCTGGCTACTCGCTGTAAGGCGTTGGTCTCTAACGGGTTGTGGCGTAGCTAGATATCGGATTTGTTATGTCCAAAGTCTTCTACGCTCACTGCACGGTCGATAGAACGATGAATCGTTAAAACGTCCTGCGGTGACGGGTTCGCCCGTTGTGGTTGACATCTCAATATGTATCGTTTCGTTTCTGCCATTAGTTTTGTGCGACAGCTCGACGCGAAGTATAATTATTGTTTCTCTGGACAATTTCGCCAAAGAGAAATTTCGATAGTTAGAATAAGCCGATGTTTAGTGTTTTTTTGAAGCCTAGAAAATAGCTTATAGTTTCAATATAAATTTGACTTATTATAAAAAAAAATACTAAAAGTGTGTATAAGAAACGAAAATAGAAAGGGTACCTCAGGGACCCGTTGCATGTTTATGTAAAGCTTCGTGTTGCCTTTGTTACAGTATGGTTTCACAACATTTCATCACTTGTGTGTCTATTTTGCCTAAAAAAATGGCAGACAATTAAAAATTGGCGAAAGAAAAAGTTGGGGAATTCCCGTCCCATCTAAAAAAAATCCTCCGGTGCTGCACGAGCGGAGCCGAATAAACCTGAACGTCCTAACATCAAGCAGGTGTGCAAGTGATTCGCATTAGGTTTCTTTGTTAATGTTCTTTCAAACGTTTCGCTATAATTATTAGTTGATATGGTAATAGATTCTTTCGCGGAACGGAAAGCTCGACGTATAAAACTGTAGGAAGCAAGATTAGATAGTAAAACTTGCTGGAACCTAAGGATTGAATGTTTGTGTATGGTCTGGTTTGTGCGTTGTCTATACTGGTAGTAAGTATTTGTCTACAGTGGTAGTAGGTATAAGAAAAGATAATAGCAGTTAGGTAACCAATCGTGTAAGTTTATTTAAGGGTTTTTATCGCACGGTCACAAAAAATCCCAGCCAGTATTTTTTTGTGAAACATTTTTAAAAACTAATCTCAATTGCTGGAGGAAGGGGCCCCGCCCCTTTGGCAAGTTTTTGCTCTAGTTCGAAAAAATCGTATATCTTGGGGCTATATATAAGATCTTTTCTGAAGTTATTTTAGAATTGAAAATATATACACAAATAACCATTATTGCATCAAAATGTATTAAAAAAATAATTTAATATGTTACATAAGAGCATAACTCAATTTATATTAAAATTCCCTCATACGCGATGCGTATCATGATATTAAAAACTAAATAAATAATTTATATAAAACAAAATAAAATGTAAAATTAATCAAGAACCAGCTTCTTGAAGGAACCAGGCATCCCAAGCATTTCATTGACGAAAGCCTCTGGGGGTCTTTTCGATTCATCGCTCATTGCTTTATCTTCATCGAGGAAGTACTGGCGAAGTTTCTCATTTTTAAACTCCTCCTTCCAGTCATCTGAAATATTAAAATAGCACATGAAAATGATTCAGAAAACTATTCGCGGTGAATATCATAAGCATGACAAGAGAGGAAATAACAACATTGATCTGCTACGTCCTCGAAATGAGGTTTTCAGACGATGCCCGAATCAAAACTCTGGTCAGGGAAGGGAAACCGCGATTATTAAAAAAACAGCTCAAGAAGAACCTGATTAGCAAGGAGTACCTATTATGATTTAGATTTCATAAAATAATTTTGTATGCATTCTCATTACCTACCATTTATGATTTTTATATAAATATATTATTTCAAGGACCATTTTAGTGCTTTTTTGTGAAATAATCAATTTGATTTGTTTTATTATTTTCGACTATTTATAATTTCTGACAATTGAATACCATTTATTATTATTAGTTATTTTATTATTCCAGAGTTATTTTATTTATTTTATTATTCATACATCCCTATTGCATATATAGTGTACGTGCTATTTGACGCTCCGTGACTTTTGGCTATAAAAAAAGAATATCAGAAGAGATTTGTATTAACTGTTCATCCAAATCAAGGGGAATTTCTCCGGACCTGAGAAGCGTTAATCTTGAGAGGATTCGTAGAGTGATTCGTGAGTACGAGCGGTTTTAATTTCGAGTCGTTTAGAAATTTCTTTTTTCAGGCGTTTGATTTGACACAAGCGGAGATCGAATATCCAATCACAGCGCTAGCCGTGTAAACAAATACCTACCCGACGTGCGCAAAGCCGCGACCGGCGGCGAACGCCGACCTACTGCCGGCCACTGCGCAGGCGTCAGCGCATTGGAACAGCGAATCGCACACACGCTGCTACTAGGGAGGTCAGTCGATTACCAAAATCATCGCATAGATTCATGGTTTCAATTATATTGAAGACATTTTAATTAATTTACTTCTGAAAAACAACGCTATTCGCTACTGCACTTACCGAAGCGCCAACGATATCTGTTTCACAACAACACTTCTTACGTGAGCCTGTCAATAGAGGGCGGTGTAAATTTATTCATACATAATAAATTATATAGAACGACAAAAATGAAATGTAAACAATGTAAAACTGTAGTAGCCGTCGATGAATCGCTGAAATGCGGGCGTTGTTACGCACAATTCCACTACTCCTGCCTGTTCATGACTCGGGAAGGGTTCGAAGGCCTCTCCACTATACAGAAAAATAACTGGAGATGTGATGCGTGCAAGTTGGTGGAGCCTAGATCAACTCGAAGCAATACCCTAGCTAAACTCTCCCCTGAAAGATCACGTTCCCTAACGCCAACCAACCACTCAGCGACTGCCACAAATATCCCCACCCCTGAAACAACTCTCAAAAATAGAACAAGTTTCTCAATCAACTCTGAAAATTTGGAGGCTTTATTAGATCTAAGATATGATGCATTTAAAAAGTCGATTCTTGAGGCACTCGAGGAACGATTTTCAGTCCAGGAAGCTAAGATAAAAGACTTGGAAAAAAGAAATGACGATCTGGAAAATACGGTGGAATTTTTAACGATGCAGTTTGAGGACCTCAAAAGTGGAAGAGTTAAGGAAATGGTAAGAAATTTCGATACTATTGACCAAAAAAATAAAGAGCATGAAAATAAAATACTTCTGCTGGAAAATAAGCTGGATTATCAGGAGCAGCTTCAAAAATCATGTAACATGGAGATAAGGGGTATTCCCGAGGGGGTGAATGAAGATTTAAATAGAATTGTTGATAAGATTGCAGCGGTTGCCAAATGCAACTACAACCCCACCGAAGTTTGTTCAATTTATCGCGTTCCGATCAAGAAATCTGAAACTAAACCAAAACCGATTATTGTAAAATTTATTTCAAGTGGAAAAAAGAATAACTTTATGATGAATTTTAAAAAATATATAAGAAATTGTAAAACCAATGGCGAAACCTTGACCTTATCCGACTTGAGTTATACGGGTACTACAAACGCTCCAGTATTTATTTCCGACGAACTGACCCAGCGTTCGAGAGATTTGCTTTGGAACGCAAAACGAATTTCCAGAGAAAAATCTTACAAGTATTGCTGGGTTAATGCTGGACGAATATTTGTGAGGAAAAACCAAGGTGATAAGGCAATTCTAATTAAAAATAATTCCACTTTTTTATCTCTATAAAACATGTACTATATTCTGGGATTTTTCTTAACGATGAATATTTTAATGATTCTCTGAATATTTTTATGATTCTCTTAAGTTTTTACGGATCTTATATTAATAATGTATTATATTATAATATTCATATATTATTTTTACATTTTTACGATTTTGATAAAATTTATGCCGTATACATTTTTAGCTATCTATTATTTTATCTTATTTTTGATAATTTTAATGATGTATGTGATGACGAATCAATATTTAAAATATCTATTAGCATTTATTTATTTTTAGCAATGCGCCTAAGTTTTATGTCCTTAAGACTCATAATATTATTCGATCAATATATCTTTCATTTTGCCATTAATGTAATGATTTTTACAACAACGCATAACAATGGATCATGACATGAACTTTATTAGTAATATTGATGATGATAGGCATAATACTGCGGATATAAATATATGCAGGAGCATCCTTTCAGAAAAAAAGGCCATAAAATTCTTAGCTATGAATATTAGAAGTTTGAACAAAAATTACGATAGTCTAGTAATCTTCTTGCAACATCTCAATGTAGACATTGATGTAATTATACTCACTGAAACTTGGAATGGTAAATTTTACAGGGAGAAGCATATTCCAGGCTATGAATCTTTTCATACCAACTTTAATCATACTCAAAATGATGGCATTGTTTTATTTATCAAAGAAAGCTTCAGCTTCTTATCGGTACAAGAAATAGCTTTCCCTGAAGCAAATTGCTTGCAAATAAACATAGATGAAGCCACAAGTCTACTTGCTATTTATCGAAGCCCATCTATAAATAATATCAACTTCTTCCTAGAAAGCCTTAATACACTTTTATGCGCTAATAGAAATTCTCAAAATCTGTATCTATGCGGTGACTTGAATATCTCTATAGCAGGAACTCTGCATCCACAATCTGAGGAATATCTAAACGTCCTAATGCTACATGGTCTCCGACCAGAGATAATTCATCCAACGCGCGAATATAACAATAGCAGCAGTTGCATAGATCACGTCATGGTTCGAACCAAAAACCTAATCTCGACCATTGTATACAAAAAATCAATTACAGATCACTATACAATCTTCTTTAAGTTGGCCGCTAAGGGAAGTAATAACGTTGTACATCCAAACAAGCAAATAAAGAAAATAATTAATTATGATAAAATAGTTTACGAAATCAGCCAATATGATTGGAATCAGTTATATCAGATTAGAGATGCTATCGACGCCTATAACTTATTTTTTTCCATCTTAAGTAACATTATACAGAAACATACAACATCGAAAACTGTAATTATAAAACATAAAAATAAAAAAATGACACCGTGGATTACTGATGGACTCCTCTTTTGTATTCACAGGCGTGATAAAATGCACGCAGCGTTAAGAAAAACACCGGACAATGCAATGCTGAGGCAGAAATACACTCGTTATCGAAATTTATGTAATAAAATTATTAAATTGACTAAGCAGCAATACTTTAAAAAACAAATAACTGACTCAGCCGGGGACCCACGAAAAATCTGGATAAATATAAAAGAAGCGGCGAATTATAAAAATAGAAAGGATGTAAATTTAAATAGTATTAAAATTGACAATCAAATTATTACAATGAAAGATAATCCTGAAAAGTTACTAAATTGTACAAATAGTCACTTTTGTAATGTTGGCTCCAAATTAGCAGAAAAGTTTCGTGGGATAAATAGCTCTGTAATTACTGACCTAAGTAAATCTGATACGTTACCTGTGTCCATGTACCTAACGCCTACAAATAGAGACGAAGTTAAGAAAGTAATAGGCAGCCTTAAAAATAGGTCAGCGGTGGGGGATGATGGGGTCGGGACATGCGTATTTAAACTAGCTGAAACCTATCTCAGCCAGCCTATTGCTTTTATCATTAATGTGAGTTTTAAAAGCGGAATTTTTCCTGACAAATTAAAAATTGCCAAAGTAATTCCAATACATAAAGGGGGAGATAAGCAGGACCTCAATAACTATCGACCTATCTCCATTTTAAACACGATCTCCAAGATCTTCGAGAAAGTTGCAAAGGCGAGACTCTATAAATTTTTAATTGAAAATAAAATACTCTCAGACAATCAGTTCGGTTTTAGGGAAGGTTTAGGGACAACAGACGCTATAGCAGCCTTAACTGAATTTATAGTCAAAACGGTGGATAAAGGAGACAAGTGTCTAGGAGTTTTCCTTGACCTTGCAAAGGCTTTTGACTCCGTTCCTCATAATATATTATTATGCAAACTGAGCAGTGTAGGAATTAACTATACAAGTCTTAAATGGTTTGATAGTTACCTATCCAACAGGGTACAAAGTGTCACCATCCAGGGCCTCCAGAGTAAAAGCCAGCATCTCACGTATGGTGTGCCACAGGGTAGCGTTTTGGGACCCATTTTATTCCTCGTCTACATAAATGACCTATGTCAGTTACCAGTAGGTAAAATCATCACATATGCCGATGACACTGTTATACTATTCAAGGGTTCAAACTGGGATTACACATTTGAGAAAGCAAACGAGGGCATGGAAATTGTTAAAAATTGGCTAGGAAACTTTATGTTGACGCTTAATGTTGGCAAAACCATATACATGCCATTTAGTATAACAACCAGAGGTCAACCCACTACTAATAAAACTATTGTAATACACGAGTGCGATAGCGTAGAGTCTTGTAACTGTCAGCCTATACAAAGAGAAATATCTTGGAAATATCTAGGCATCACTCTAGATTGCTTTCTCCGTTGGGATTCTCATATACATAACGTGGCTACGAAGGTGCGAATCCTTGGATATGTTTTCAAAGAACTGAGGAATATTCTGGATTCCAAAACACTAAAAACTGTTTATTATGTGAATCGCTTATTACTTACGGCATAATTGGATGGGGTGGATGTGGTAAAACCCTGCTAGAGCCATTGCAAGTTGCGCAGAAATTTATATTAAAAATTATTCTACGTAGACCATATCGCCATCCCACTAATGAACTTTATAAGGAAGCTAAAGTTCTTGACTGTAGGCAACTTTTTCTAAAAACTTCCCTCTTAAGGCTATTTTTGGACAGTAACTCAAATTTAGGAATAATTCAGAACCGGCGACCAACGAGACAAGTTTTAGAAAATAGCTCAATAATACCCAGAAGGAAAACATCATTTGGACAAAGACATTACTCTTTCATTGCGCCGAGATTTTACAATCTGATCAATATGGAAATAAAAATGAACTTGACATTCAGGGAATTCAAAAATAAACTAAAGAAATGGTTATCGAATCATGACAGACTAACCATACATCAAATGTTAGAAATAATAGTATAATAAAACTTAGGTGCACAAATTATTAACATATTTTTAAACATATATGTTAAGTATATTTTAACATTGAACTAACTACCAAAAATTATTTGACTTTGACAATGAAGTATACTTTTTAGACTAGGTAATTTTATATTAATAAATATTAATGGCCGTTTCTTCCTTTTCTCACATATAACTTTATTTATTTTATTTAATCGAATTTTATATGATATTTATTGCAGATTAAATAATGGAATTGCATTTTATTTATTATATTATCGTTTAATATTTTTTCATTATTATAATTTTTTAATTTTATTCTGAAGACCACATTTTAGGGCAATTTAGTGTCATTAGCTTTTTACTAAAACTTGTATATTTGTAAGCAACCAAGCAATCAAGCAATCTTGATTGTAATATTGGAGTCCTGTCCACCCTAGAACGGGCTAGTCCCACACTCAGAAAAAAACATGGTGAATTTGACAACAAAAAGTTGTTAAATATGAGCCATCAAGGTAAAATAGTGGGAGCCACAACGCCAAAATTGTCGAAAAACATTGCTTATATGACAGAGCATAGCATTGTTAATTTCACAAAGGCGCGCTTTCACAACTTTACTTTGATGGCTCATATTTCACAATTTTACTTTGTGAAATTCGCAATGTTAACACATTGCGAATTTCACAACTTTACTCTGTTGATTCGCAATCAATTCCGCCTTTCAACCTTGTGGGTTTAGCAATGCGCACTTTGCTTCATTAGCAACTTTCAAGTTGTGTTTCTAACAGAGTTGTGGTTCGACCTTGTGGGTTTAGCAATGCGCACTTTGCTTTATTAGCAACTTTCAAGTTGTGTTTCTAACAGAGTTGTGGTTCAACCTTGTGGGTTTAGCAATGCGCACTTTGCTTTATTAGCAACTTTCAAGTTGTGTTTCTAACAGAGTTGTGGTTCAACCTTGTGGGTTTAGCAATGCGCACTTTGCTTTATTAGCAACTTTCAAGTTGTGTTTCTAACAACTTGAAAGTTGCTAATAAAGCAACGTACGCATTGCTTCAGATCTTCAGCATATTTTATTTGTACTGCTGTATACTGTACAACCGCTGTGTAAATATTAATTGCAGGGAAAAAGAAATCCATTATTGCTATTCCTGCAATATTTACACTGCGGTTGACCAGGAACAGCATTGCAAATAAAACCTGAAGAAGATCTGAAGCCTATGTTGCATTACTTGTGCGTGTTTGTGTATCCAATAACCTAAAACATAAACAACAGTTACACAAAATAAAACATTTATTTATTTACAACTGACATACATGTTATAACAAAAGGAGTGTTTAATTTTAATTTTACTCGAATAATTTTATGTGGAGACAGAGTTTAGGTCGGAAATAGAAAATTTCCATACAAAATAGTCATTAAGAACTTGAAAGACGTTTCTGTAATATTTTGTATAGAAACGTATGCTCTAGAAACTCTGTCTCCTCTTAACTAAGATTAACAAACATAAGAAGCCATAAATTTACAGATTACAGTTTTATTCATACATGTATAAACTATTTTGATCATTATAATATTTAACTTTTCAACTTTTAAGATTTTCATTCATTTCAATTAAATAGGCTTGCTAAGTACAACATGGAGCTCAGGTAGATTGATGTCACATCCGATAACTACACCATTGCATATGAACGGATGTTGCATCAATTCCTGATCAATGAATACTGACGTCTGACACGAGTTTCGTAGATAATAAGCATGATAATGATCATCTAAACCTATTGTTTCAAAAAGCTTTGCCTTAATTATTATTTTACATACACCATCAACATATACATCTTTTATTTTAGCAAAGGTAACATTTTCCTCCTCAATTGCAGAAATAATTATGTCATTTGCTTTATTAATTTTAATTTTACTCGAATAATTTTATGTGGAGACAGAGTTTAGGTCGGAAATAGAAAATTTCCATACAAAATAGTCTTTAACCCTTCAAGCCCCGCGACTAAGCCCCGCGACTTCTATATCGAAGTCAACTGAACGCGTCCAGGAAAAGTGATTTGATTGGGTTTTTCGTGTCATTCCGTATTCAGTTGTATTTTATTTAAATGCACGATGATATTTGTATCATCGTGCATTTAAATAAAATACAACTGCATACGGAATGACACGAAAAACCCAATCAAATCACTTTTCCTGGACGCGTTAAGTTGACTTCGATATCGAAGTCGCGGGGCTTGAAGGGCTAAGAACTTGAAAGACGTTTCTGTAATATTTTGTATAGAAACGTATGCTCTAGAAACTCTGTCTCCTCTTAACTAAGATTAACAAACATAAGAAGCCATAAATTTACAGATTACAGTTTTATTCATACATGTATAAACTATTTTGATCATTATAATATTTAACTTTTCAACTTTTAAGATTTTCATTCATTTCAATTAAATAGGCTTGCTAAGTACAACATGGAGCTCAGGTAGATTGATGTCATATCCGATAACTACACCATTGCATATGAACGGATGTTGCATCAATTCCTGATCAATGAATACTGACGTCTGACACGAGTTTCGTAGATAATAAGCATGATAATGATCATCTAAACCTATTGTTTCAAAAAGCTTTGCCTTAATTATTATTTTACATACACCATCAACATATACATCTTTTATTTTAGCAAAGGTAACATTTTCCTCCTCAATTGCAGAAATAATTATGTCATTTGCTTTATACCGCTCAGAACACTTTTCTGCCCATTTGACTTTATACAATTTGCTTATATTAGACAGCTTAATTTTATTTAGAATTTTTTTAACTTTACTATCGGCAATTTCTTTTTGGCCTCCGAATGAAAAAGACGAACCTATACTTCCCTTTAGAAAAATATCATTTAAGATCAACTGATGTCTTCGAGCTATTGTGAATGTCATGTTCATTCGATTATTTGAGGTTTTTGCGGCTAACTTGTTCGGTCGATGTTTAGCTTCAAAGCGCATAGAAGACAGATGCCGTAAGGGACCAAATCGTAACATTGCGGAGTGGTAATGCAATAAATTGTGAAACTTGGGTTTAAGAGATTGTTCGAACAATGTGGTAAACATTTCGCAAAGGTCAGCTACTAAAAACTTAAAAAAGTCAATTTGATCAGGTGCAAAGGCGGGAGATAAGACAAAATCTATAACTTTCATCAATTGAATATATAGTTCCCAATACTTATCGTACCTCGGAACGAAATTGCCGAACATCACCCCAAAATACTTGCAAAATGTGTACATTTCGGCAGCGTTTAAACGTATATTGCCCTTTCGTATATTAGGCATTGCTAGCGTGACCGGTTTATCTTTTTTATCAGGGCCATAGGAAAATGAAGAAATTTTGCTATTAACAATATCGATTGAAAAATATTTCAGTTTATCTACAAAAACTACAAGCAGTGAACACATGATATACTTTGAACAACCTTCGTGTAAGTCGTGCATTACATCAAAACCCATTTGTGAAAATAAACTAAAATTTTCTATCTGAAGCCATGTACAATTCTCTTTCACGCCTGTCAGAGATGGATTGTTCGTATTTAAATCTTCCTGATAGTTAGAGTCCGTTCTTAGAAGAGATGTATTTTCATAGAATTGCTTTTGCATTAGTTTCTTTTCTACTTTACAAGTACGACAAGGGAAGTTGCCCGAGAAGCTTTCAACAAAGCCTAAAACACTGTGCAAACCTAAATTATCTCCCAAAATGAGTGCCAATTCAAAGTAAACGGTTCCTTTAAAATTTGGTAGATCGAATGATATTCCGTTTCGAATTAAGTCATTGAACTGATCAATTAGAGGCTGGAATATTATTTTATTTCCAAATTCGGCTCTGTCATTAGAATGATATAATAAAGTCAAAAAAATGTTAGACAATTGGGAGGCATAATAGTAAGGCAGACAAGGAAGAGAAATGTAGGCTGCCCCCAATTTATGTATGCCACTATGACTCCCCAAAGGGTTCAAAGTCTCAAAATCATCTATTTGCAAAAATACTGGCATGACTAATTTTTCTCCATGAAATCTCTGTCTCCAAAATGAACCATGCATAAAATGTTCCACACTGACTGATGCGTCATGGTTCATTAGTTTTTTCATATTATCTATCGTCTGACATAGCAACCGAGGCAAAGAAAAAAATTTGTGCAAAACCGCTTTCATTTGTATTTTATGCGCCACGCAATCTACTGCTTGATAAAAACTGCTTCCATTTTTTTTTACAAAATCAAATCTGCGACCCACCACATAAGGCTCAGGATTAATTAAGGACCCTTTTCCTTCAAAGTACTTCAATCTATGGTGCATTGAATTAAACATTTTTAAATCACTTATAATGTTTTCCGTAGCAGAGCCGGGCGTCATCGGTAATAAAGGCTTGATAGATAAGTTGAAAATGTTTTCAATACCGTTATAAACTGTATCTGACACATTTATCGGCAATTGAGGATTACTATAAAGGGATGAAAACAGTTGAGCCATGGTTTTGCTCAGTGAAACAGTATTCAAATTAATGTTTACATATTTTGCTTTGATAGCTTCATTTTCTAGTTTAGAAACTATTTTATCATCATTTTGTAACCCAGCTGGTGTAGTGCGCATATGTGAAGTGTCCATATTGGATGAAATTGCTTCAGGGGCTTGGGCCTCTGAATGGTCTTTCAAATAATGACGTCTAAACGAGTTGTAAAGTTGATACCTTCTTCCGCAACCAATAGTTGGACAGAAATAGACCTGGCCAGGATGATAAATAGTGTAGTGGTTTTTAAATTGTCTTAAATTAAGAAGAGACCGTTTACATAACACGCATTGCACCATCGTGTCTATTTAAAACAGATGCGAGTAAATCTAACATCGGAGTACCTTCCGTGTCATACTTGCTTTTCATGAGATATATACTTCTTTGAACGAACATCCAAATAGGTGCACATTCTTTCGGGTAAGGTAAATCTAATGCCCACAATATTTTAAAAGCATTCGTAATAACATCACACACATTGGAGAAGGTGTACCGAATGTCTTTTGATATAATTAAATCGTACTGCGCAACATCCTTCCAACTGGGGCCAACAGCAATAATATACGGAAGCACATGTATGTTTTTCTCTGTAAGTTTAGCTTCTCTCTCAGAACAATGGGTTTCGAGGTCTGATACAGACGGTACTAAACTTATGAAGGCGCTGCTTACTTCTGTACGCGAGGGGTTCCACTGTTTCTTGACACCTTTCACCGGTATCGTATGCATCTGCTTGAGCAGCAGCGGAATTGACAGGAAGGCCGCAACGTTCGCTGGTTCTTCTCCCACTGCAAATATAAATTTTACAAATAAATAAAATATATCATCACTCGTCTGTTCGTCTCGCACTCAAAATATACCGGATTATTCGGCCATGACTGCCGTAACTCTAGAAGTAGTTGAGGAGATTTAATTTGATAAATATTTTTAATAAGTAAGACTTTTTTGTAAGCATTATTAAGATCTACAACTTTTCTCTAGAACTTAATCATATATCTCTCATCGTTAAGGCAGCGTTCGTTAGAAACGTTTTCGTTTGACCGTTTTTTCCGACTTACTTTGAAAATCCGACTACCACGAAAAAGTCTTCTCATTTCTCGGATTAATATATAGCCTATGACACTCACAAATAACGTGGCTTTCTATTGGTAAAATAACTTTCAAAATCAGTTCAGTAGATCCAGAGATTACTTCCTACAACGTCACAAACTTTACCTCTTTATAATATTAGTATAGATAAGGGCTGTTAAAGAAGAAGAAGAAGAAGACAGATTTTAATAGAACAATTAAATGGCCAGGACTTAAGTTAAGGTATTATTTAGAACTAAACATTACTTACAGGTTGCAAGATCCAAGACAGATTGAATATCAACTCTGCGTATGAACTCTTGGGCCTTCTCGTCCAA
This sequence comes from Micropterix aruncella, assembly GCA_944548615.1. Taxonomy (NCBI): domain Eukaryota; kingdom Metazoa; phylum Arthropoda; class Insecta; order Lepidoptera; family Micropterigidae; genus Micropterix; species Micropterix aruncella. The sequence goes on from OX155969.1 coordinate 25,281,081, forward strand.
TAATGTTAGTAGGCGAGTCTTCACTGTTGGGAATCTTTCTTCGAATTTCCTTTTTGCTTCTCCATATATTGAATTGAAGTCACTGGCGAACTGCACAAAAAAAAATGTTGTATTTACTTATATAAACTTACATCATACTAATATATTTACTATTGCGTTATGTTTTACACAACAATTCTGCATCTAGATACAGGCATTAGAGGCCCCGTTAGATGTGCATAGCGCCTGAGCTGTGTTGATCCTAAGCTGTTGTTTTTCAATGTTCTATTATTTGCTGAGTGACATTGTAATTACTTTTTAATTGTGCAAGCATTAAATAAGTAAATAAAAAAATAATACATAATACACTCAAATGCTTACAATGACGCTACAGGAGCATATTCCAATGTGCGTTTTATTTCTTTTTTTTATTCTATATAATAGTGACACTGGCTACATTTTGCAGAACACATCGATGAGTCATCGATTGCACATTATCTGCTGAAAGCCCACAAAAACGCAATGACTTAATTGAACTTAATTGAATTTCGATTAGCAGCGGTTAGTAGCAAGCTGTCAAACGTAGCTGTCATTCGGATTGTTTACAACGTTTTTGAACACAACATGGAAATCGAAAATAATTACGAATATAATAACATGATACTCTTTGAAAATAATCTCAAAAAAGACAAAATAGAAAAAGCGCGTTCAGCAGAATTGCATCGATGCCGCGTGATCGATGTCTTAGCGGTTAGATCCGCAAAATGTAGCCACTGTATTAAATTTGCAACAAGTGAGAAATGTCGCATGTTGATAAGCTTACAAAATTACTCACCAATTCATAGCCCCATGGAGATTGTATCGCTGGGAATGTTTTGCAGTAAGCTATATAGTCGCTTCCCTCTAGGATGGCTACCCGCTCGCGCAGAGTATTATGCCATTTAGATTTAGCGAGATCTCGGGGTGATGAGGAGACTTTGAGCCACTGCACGTCATCTTGAGACGAGGCCTCCTCATTCTGAAGTTGTTGAAGCAAGTTGAAGTTTTCAGGCAAAGGTCGTGTTCTACCAGGCGTGTCGCTTGTACGCCTTTTCTTCTTTTTATTTTCGCTGTCGCTGCTGTATTCACTACTGCGGCTCTCGCTGCGGCGGGGTTCTGATGGAGTTGACAGGTTTCTTCTAACTGTGATTAGTCGGTTGATAATGAGGCCACTGGCCTGTATAGCCCGACCTTCAACTATTCGAAAGGGGCTGTAATATACGGAGTTTGTTTCTTCCGGAAATAGAGATACAATCTCTTTGGTCCAGTTTTCCCATACTTCTTTTCGTATCGGGTCCGTAACTTTTTTTAGTTTGCGTACTTCTGACTCCACGATGACAGCAGTGATGATTTTTCGGTCCCGTGTCGTTAAAACTTGTTTTTTAAGAAGCGGCTTTCCTGCTGTGGTGGACTCCAACATTGATCGGAGTGTTGTTCCTACCAGGATTGTAGTAAAGTCGATAATTGACACTTCTTCATCAAAATGTGTGAGTTCCCTTTCCTGAAATTAAAAAAATTTATATAATTCTCTACTTATTTTATTTCTCGTCATTTTATAGTATTCAAAAGCGGCCGTAGTCCACGAGACTGCACGAGATCACATTCTGTTCCATCCAATAACAGTTTTTATTTAAAGCCAGTTTTATAATTTTTCTAACTCACCGCCGCCCTGGCAGATGATGAACCGGCTACAGCAGGTGACAAAAACTTCTCTGTAGCATCAATCTGAGTATTAAACGAAGAGACAGTGTGTTGAGGACCCTCCTGTAACAAAAAAATATCCAGCCTTATTGAAGGTTCAATATCATATTATGCTATGACAGGAAATATACTACAGTTAAAACTAAATTGCAATTAATTCAGTTTATTTTACCAAGAGACATTCAATTATATTCGATACAAGCAAAATTTGTTATTTTTAAATTACTGTGAAAATTTTAATTTATTTATTTAAAATGGTGCATGAAATCTACACAAACCTCATGTGGAGTCATAAACCATGATGACGGTGAGGGAGTGCAAGATGACGGTGAGGAAGTGCGCGATGTCGACACGAACGACTTTTGCCTAAATGGAGCAGCGACAGAAGTCCGAACGGTTCTTTCATTAAGAACGCTAACCTTGCATAGGTCACTTTCCTTCTTCTGTAAATAAAGGAAATTACTATAATATCTGTAAATAACATAATTACGTAGACTTCGGATAGCCAACCGGACGTCTTGCCGACCGCAATGTGCGTGGGAGTGCAATCGGAACGAAAACCGATAATGTCACGAACATTATGGCACAAGTGTACATCGGAGTGTCGCAAAGTGTTTTATGATTTAAAACTTTACAAACCGTCGAAAAGACAAGTTTGATGCGAACTGACTTTTATCTGAATTTTATTGCAACAGGCATGCAAGGAGCAACCATCAGAACTACTCACGCGGTCCAGTGCTATGCGAAGCTTTCCTTTATCTACGACCTGTGGAACCAAGCTGTAAAGCTCGTGATCGTTAGCGTGCAGCAGAAAGTCTAAATTTGCACCCTGATCTAGAAAAAAAACAATCTATTATAGCCACTCCGTTAAGTCGGAATTATTCTACTTTTGGTACCTCGTCTAGTTTTCAAAAAAAAAATACACACTACTAAATTCAATCATTGCAGTGCTAAATCTGTTAAAAAATAAGGTCGGTTTTTTTTAATTTAATTTATTTTTATTTTGTAAATTAGTTTTATCATGGTTCTTAAAAAAAACTAACCTAACCTACTGTCACATTAGGTGTTAATAAATTGTTTTAAAAAACTAACTTAACCTACCGAAATGTATAGAGTTGACACTTTTTAAATACCTATATCTCATTTATTGAGTCCGTTAACTCCTCGAGCGCTAACGTTTGAATTGTAGTGTCTCTTAGAGAACGAGAAGAAGAATAAATCACAATAAAAAGATAGCGTTTCAGAAAAACGACGATTAAGGGGCGAACACATTGCACTATCGGACGCGTTTGCTGCCGTGGCTTAGGACAGTATGTACAGTCGTCCGAAGCCTCAAGGTCGCGATAATAGGACGATTTCTATATAGGACGATAATAGGACGCGATAATATAGGACGGCTCAATAGAAATTCATTACACAGATCGCGCCCGACACATGGCCGCGGCAGCCGACGCGTTCGATGTGTTCACCCTTTATTCCGAAACTACTGATCATATTAAGAAGACCTGATTTTATTATTATTCTAGATTATTGATCTTTCAATATCATTCGACTATATTCACCACGCTGACTCGATAAATATTTTTTTCAAAAAACTTACCTTGTAGTGTGGAAAACAGGTGTACGAGGTTGTTCGATATTAAGAAGTCAAACAGTAGCTGCTGTTCTTTCTCCATTTTTCTGAGATGTCGCCACTTAATCACTGATTGCACTTTTGAACAGTTCGGAGTTGTGCTTTTAATTCTTTCTTGAAAATACGACGCCGTAAAATGCACTTGATCAGAGCGAGCGCTCCGCCCGCGCCCTTGTTACAGACTGGAATCAACTGGAATAGCGTCGCAAACAAACAGCCGAGCGGCGAGCGTGTCGCGACTTGCGCGCGCGGCGGGATTTTGACAACGTTTAGGAAAGCCCCCAACTTTGTAGAAAATAAACGTTGCGGTTTTGACAATTATAGTTTGAGTTTTTCTCAAACCTATCTGCCATTGAGAAAAAATCTACGTCAAAGTTGTGTTAATATCAATTTAAAAACATTGAGGAATTATGAAAACATTGCCTTATTCACAACTTACGTAGTTACTAGCTAGCGTTGCTAGTAAAAGTTGCTAGCGCGGCAACGTATAAAATCAATGTCTCGCTTACATTGTGGAACTGACAAACCAACTATGTTAATCATGGACATTGCTAATTTATCCACAACATTAAAAAAGCAATGTTCCGCTTACATTGTGAAACTCACAATACTCACCTATGTGAATTCCACAGATTAGCACATTGCTAATTTATCAAAGTACCGTAAAGTTGCCATCGTCGCAATGTATAAAATCAATATTCTGCTTACATTGTGAAAATCACAATCTTTAACTATGTGAATTCCGCAGATTAGCACGTTGTCAATTTATCAAAGTAGCGGAACATTGCTATCGCCGCAACGTATAAAATCAATGTTACGTTTACATTGTTAAACTCACAAGCTGTAAAATTGTTAACCCCGCAGTTTAGAGCATTGAGGTAATAACAATGTCGAAAAAAATTGTTAGCGCCACAATTTTATATTGTTGATTCCGCAATTTTTGCATTCGACAAAGTAAGCGTTGCTGACCCCGCAAAGGGTAATTTGTCATTGCCACAATATTCTATGGTTAATTTCGCAATTTTTCGCTCGCAATGTAAAAATGCAGCGTTGTCTAGTAAAAATTTCTCTGAGTGCAGTTGGGTGACAGAAACAAATAAGCAAAAGGTTAAGGGTTTGCCATTCGGTTCCTGTTATTTTTATAAGCTAATCAATGTTTCATAGTAATTAATTCTTAAATAAATAAATAAATAAATAAATAAAATAGTGAACCCTTGTAGTACCTTTTATTTCAATTGTTTTTAAAAATATGTATTTTAGGATATTATATTACAAATTCATTATTAATTGAATACGTTTTACCAAAAAAAAATGATAATTGTTATTAAACGCAACTTCAGCTTCATCAAAAAGCAACTTTATTTATTTTTCAAATTCCAAAAACAGAAATCATGACAAACCAATACATTTATCAATTAATAATTATACAGTCCCTCAAACAGCAAGTGTTAGATTCTTAGGTGTGAATATCGATGAAAATCTAAAATGGAATTTGCACTGTGAGAACCTCGAGGACAGATTAAGTCGGGCATGTTATGCATTACGAATCATAAGGAAAACGCTAAATGAAATCCAGACTAGAAATGTGTATTTTAGCTACTTTGAATGTATTTTAAGTTACGCTATTAGTACTTGGGGTAATTGTTATGCGTGCCACAGAGAACCTCTATTCAAACTGCAAAAAAGAGCAATACGCATTATAGCAAATTTGAAATGGGACGAATCCTGCAGAAGTCATTTTAAACGACTGAAAATTCTAACGTTCATTTCATTGTACCTTTTAAATGTACTAATGGATTTCCACAAGAAAAGAGACCTTCAAAAAAATTTTTCCGATATTCATGACATAAACACCAGTAAGAAATCAAAATACATGTTACCTAAAGCAAATTTAAAAATAGCGAGACAAGTCAAGGAATACTCCGGTCCCTATTTTTTTAATATGTTACCTCCATATATTAAAGATATTAAAAATAACAATATATTTAAAAAGTCCTTAAAAAAGTTTCTTTTAGAAAATATTTTTTACACCTTTGAAGAATACGTACAATTCACCACGAACGGCTAACGAAAGTATTGTGTAAAATCGAAAATTAAATATGTATAAATAACTATTTATAAGTTTTGAAGACAATAAACTAAACTTGAAACTTGAAACATACAATGTAACGATTTTAAATGAAATGATTATGTATAAATTGTAATTCCTTTTCTAAATTTTATATTTTTTATATTTTATTTCTTTTAAGTGAATGCGACTAAATATTAATATTATTGTGATTTGATATTTTTAAATGATATTTTAATTTAAATTTTAATCGTTTAAATTACACTAATTTTATTTCTTATTCTTTTAATTTAAGTTATTTCTCGTGCTTTCAATTATTATTACCTGTTATTTTAGTATGTTTCTACAATCTGTAAAGATTTTTGAAAATAAACCGAACTTGAACTTGAACTTGAAAACCTTTATTAGATTTACTATAGGATAATATATAAAATTTTAACAAAACAAGGGACTCCATTTTTTTAAATAATTGCAGCAAGCAGCCATGTCATGGTGAAACTTAGAACGGGCTATCGTAATTGAATACGTATACAAAATTTCGTGTCTGTGCTGTTGCCCGTGGATGAGTTCCTTCGTGGGAAACCAACCCTGGGTGCCGCAGTATTGTCTTAGTAAAGCATATAAGGGGCTGTCGTAATTGAATGCATAGGGAGAATAGCATTCATTGGACCAGCGCATTCATTGTACCACTATAGTATTTCGAAAACTGTGACAGCTAGCAACGCCAAAACAAGTCGAGACAAGCCGCTTGCATCTCAGTGTCCCCCCCCCCCCCCCTCTAACCTCAGTGACGCTGCGACTCGCTGCGAGAAGAGACGTGTGTGCCAGTATTCGGCGGTCATAAACTAAAAATTGGATTCTGATCAATTCGATGTACCTAAATATAATTCTAGACATTTCTGTCAGCATATACTAGTGTAAAGTTTGAAACAATTTTATTGTATTTCTATGTGTGAGCATTTATTTCGAGTGCTTACATATGTCCGTATTTTTTAATATTTATTTTACTACACTCATGTCGAGTTGCTATTAATTGATGGCAACTTAGTGGTCCAATGAGACCGACGGTGGTCCAATAAAGGCATACTTTTTTTTTCATTTATTAGGAAAACCATTATTTTAAATCTTACGTAACTTAAAATATCAAAAGTTAAGATCTTAACAGACGGAGACAGAGTAATATTTTGTTTTTTTTAATCATATATTTCAAGAACAAGTAAAGTTAAGTTAGGGTCGTAAAGTTAAGTGGTCCATTCATAGCAACTCTTCCCTATACAAAATTTCGTGCCTGTGCTTTGACCGTTAAGGAGTCCCTCGTCAGGACTTAACCCTGGGTGCAGCAGCCATGTCATAGTGAAACTTAAAACGGGCTAAAATTACTGAATCCGAATACAACATTTCGAGTCTGTGCTGTTGACGGTTGGGGATTCCCATCATCGGAAGCCAACCCTAGGTGTAGAATCAGGTCATTCTTGCCATAAAAAATGCATGGTCATCGAAACTGAACCGACATATAAATTTTCAACTGCACATGTTAACATTTGAGGAGTTCCCTCAATTCTTCATGGATCCCATCAGCAGAACAGGATTGTGATAGAAATGGGACCAATCTGGATGCATATGCTTTCAAATAAAAAAAGAAATTTCCAAATTCGTTCATAAATAAAGGCAACAAACTTAAAAAAAAGATACAACCGAATTGATAACCTCCTCCTTTTTTTAAAGTCAGTTAAAAATCTATTTACGTGCGATGTAGCCTGGCTAGAAGTAAGAAACTGAAAATCTGTAAAACCGAATGTTATAACTTCATTTTTATTTTTTTTTCCTTTCTTGTTTATTAGGTATCAGTGTACTTTGTTAACTTTGAAATATTTACATAATACTCGTAGAGTAAGTTTCAACAATCTGTAATGATTTCAGAAAAATTAATTGAAATTGAGACATAAATATATGTATAAAATAATTATAAGAAGATCGAAAATTGGACGACTAAAACTGCGATGGTTTGATTCCGTGGTTAAAAACTTAAATGCACATGAAGTGAACAACTGGAAAACCAAATCCAAGGATAGGAGGAAATGGAAGAAAAATGTTGTAGAAGCCAAGACTCGTATAGAGCTTTAACGTAATGATGATGATTAGGGTGATGATGTAAAAACAAAAATAATTATACCGATAACTTCGCTGAAACATTTCCCAGTGCCGCCATAATCTTCAGGTAAAACATGTTTTGGTATGTGTTTGTGTAAATCTTCTAAAGAACTGTGGGCAAATATTCTTTCAGCCACTTTCCCCTTCAGAGATTGTTTTAGCACAGTGACGATCTTTTCCACGAAAGAGGATCCATTCAAAATGTGAATTCCCATCAGCTTGGACCCGAAGACTTTCTGAAATTTAAAACAAAGGAAATTATACACCCATCTATTAGTCGGTCTGACCATTAACCCTTCAAGCCCCGCGACTTCTATATCGAAGTCAACTGAACGCGTCCAGGAAAAGTGATTTGATTGGGTTTTTCGTGTCATTCCGTATTCAGTTGTATTTTATTTAAATGCACGATGATATTTGTATCATCGTGCATTATTATTAAAGTGCGTAATTATTACGTATTGAATACTGACATAAAAAAAATATATCTTTACGTAAATTATATTAAAATAATAAGAGCTATAACTTCAAAATACGTTTGTTATTACATTATTACTTTATTGCGAGATAGGATACCGTATATCCGTGTTTAGAGCGATACATACTAGAGCGATACATACATGCGATATATACTATATACGATACATACGATATTTTATATAGAGCATACTAGAGCGATACATACGATAATACTCTATACCATGGGTCTCCAAACTTTCCAACCATAGAGCCATACTGATTCCTCCCGTAAGTTCCAGGGCCAAAAACGTGAAATCTGTCTCCCAGCAATGCAGTCAGCATTCCGGAACCCCCCTCCCCCCCCGTCCACTTTCCTCCATTGACTAATACATAATTTTGTCCAAACTACAAACAGTTGTCAGTGGAAAATTACAATTACATACATTTCATTACTATTTTATATATTATATTGTTTATTATGTTGTATGTTGATATGTTTATAATGTAAGTGTTACATTTTCTGCGTATTATACTTGTCATTAAGCTTTACCTAGCAAGTAAATATAACCGAGTTATTATAATTCTGTGTCTTTTTATACAACTTATTGTAACAACAACTAGAACTGTCAACTACAACGGGCGAACCCGTCACCTCAGGAAGATTTAACTAAATATGATCGTTCGATCTCCCGTGAAGTGTTATCGTAACAGCAGCAAACAACAATAAGCCATTATCTGTCGCGTGCCGGATTGATAACACAGGTCATTAGCTGTAGCGGGCCGGATTGATGACCCCGGCGGGCCGGATTTGGCCCGCAGGCCGTAGTTTGGAGACCCCTGCTCTATACTGTTCCGCCATATCGCCATACTACAAACGCCACAATATTGCACATAAGAATCAATTGTTGGAATTATAAGTGCCATCTACACGTCGTGTTTCGTAGTAAGATACTAGCTGCCAAATCGTAGTACGGCAATACGCAATCTATTAATAGGCTATATAATCAATGCTGTTACCGAGTCCGTCGATCCAGCCAGGCAACATATACTTGTGTCTACAAAATCTGTAAGAGTTGGTTAATTTTCGCATCAGATTTATTTACTGTTAAGACAGACAGGGTTAAGAAAATATCCTATACGGGACCACAGCGTTCCCCTTTATAGTGCCAACCGCCAACTCTCTTTGAAATGTTAAAATACTGCTTTTATTTTAAACAAAATAAGCGAATCCTACTACTATTACAAACGCAAAATTTGTCAGAATGCATGTATGGATGTTTGTTACTCTTTCACGCAAAAAGTACTGAATGGATTTTGATGAAACTTTACAATAATATAGCTTACACATCAGAATAATACATAGGCTATAATTTATAAATATATGTAGTTTTATATCATCATTATTTCAATTTTCCATCACCACGCGGGTGAAACCTCGGGGCGCAGCTAGTCTATACTAATATTATAAAGAGGTAAAGTTTGTGATGTTGTAGGAAGTAATCTCTGGATCTACTAAACCGATTTTGAATATAATTTTACCAATAGAAAGCCACGTTATTTGTGAGTGTCATAGGCTATAGGTATATTATTCCGAAAAATGAAAAGACTTTTTCGTGGTAGTCGGATTTCCAAAGTAAGTCGGAAAAAACGGTCCAACGAAAATATTCTTACGAACGCTGCCTTAACGATGAAAGATATATGATAGTGTTCTAGAGAAAAGTTGTAGAGCTTGATAATGCCTACTAAAAAGTCAGCGACAGTATATGTCTAACTTTTATATTTAAGTCACAAAAAGTAGTTTTTTATATAAAAAAAAAATAATCGTTAGGTCAAGTTTATTGGTCATATTATCAACAATTATGAATTCTTATCAAAATAAGTAAATTTATCGTCCCAAGTGTTTAAAACAAAAGACTTTTCCCTTTTACTGCATATAATTTCACCTTTACTGCGTAAATGGTTAAAGAGATAAGACACTCACAAATAAGACACTCACAAGAAGACACTCACAAATAACGGTAATATAGTCAAATTGGCATGCAAATACATACATACATATGCAGTAAAAATATAACCCTTCTTTTGGAAGTCAGGAAATAAATCATAGCAATCAGTACTAACCAAACCACACTCATAATTTCATCACAAGTAAAAAGTTTAACCGCCCAACGAAGTGGGCACGGGTCAGCTAGTATTAAATAAACCTTTAAAAATCCTTCGTTAATACTTGACTAGCTATGCTGTCAACAAGAAAGCAGTTCTAAATATCGAACTAAATTGAAAACTCCTTTTTCACGAGGCGATCAATAATATTATCAACCAGATTTGGTTGATAATATATTTTAATACCATTTACTACCACTTTCTTGCCCGCTAAAGCGCGCAGCGAGCGATCGACCCAAGGAGGTGTGACGTGAGCATGCATCCCACGAATCCATTCGTACGGAGCTCGGGTTGTAGGAGTACGGATAAGCACTGGCATCAAACTATCGTTCTTTTTTAGAAAAGCGCTAAATTTATCTTTAAATTGGGCGTTAAATTATCGTATATAAAATATAATTTATTTTTTTTACGGGAATTAATTAGTAGGTAGCAGAATCCAATGAAAAAACACCTACTGAATAAATATAATATTCGTATAAGAATTTTAGACGCCAAAATTAATATATCAAGTATTGAAATTAAATATTTCGAAAATGCGGATAATTTAAAAAAACTCTCATTGTATAAAAAAAATCTTGCCTTATTGGTCACGTCCGATTTGCTGACGACCACTGGATTAATTTTCAAGACATGTCCGAAGCTGATTCCTTGAAGATCTATGAGGATTTTATCTCCGAGACAGTAATCGTAATTTAGTCTGATCTCACCAAGCTGAAATATAAATTTCAATCAAGCACTGAGTTTCTTTTTTTTTTAACGCTTTTATTAGATTGACCTGTATGTATGTAACGAAATTTTTCAAATAAAATTTTTATTATGTTCCTGAAGTCTGAATATTTGGAAATTTTGCACGTTTTTTTATGTAGGACCGATGACCCGATGGCAATGCAATAATTTCATTTTTGACCTAATGTCCTGACCAGGAGCATTTTTACCAGGAGTCAACAGGAATTAATTTTTACTTACTTCCTAAAGTCTGAATAATTTGAAATTTTGCACATGTATCAAAGACCGATGACAGTGCAATAATTTGATAATTTTTCCCTAATATACTGACGCTCCTAGCATCAGGATAAAAAATAAAATATACTGATTTTACAGTTTAGAAATATAACCAGCCATATAATAACCGTAAATATAAGTAGTACTTTTATATAAATAAAATTAGAGTTTTTAGAGAAAATTAAATGACAGTTTAAAAAATCACGTCTTAAAAACAAATTAAAAAAATTATAATAAGATATTGGGCCCGATTGCGTTTCTTCGTGAACTAAAATAGGAACTTAGTTCAACCGAACGAGACAGAGCAATACGTTAGAACGGAACATGAAATCGAAATGTCGTCGATTTTCCCGCACCATTTCGTGCGGTGTTAGATTTAGCTGCTTTATCTTCGGTGGGTAGTTTTATTGCGGAAAAAAACATCCGTTCAATTTACATTCCGCTCTGATGTACTGCTCTGTCTCGTTCACATTAATTAATTTCCGATTTTAGTTTAGGAGATGCGCAATCGAGCCCATTGTTAAACAGCGATAGAAAGTACCTAACCAACTCAATATAGTTAAATGATTATGAATAATTTTAAAATGAGAATAAAATGATTGACATAATATAGGAATTTTAAATGTTAAAAAATCGTGGGGTGTTTGTTATAATTTAATATGAATATTTCATTTGTAACTATTTGTAAATAATTATAGTTATTATAAAAAAAGTAGAAAGTACCTCACGCTTTTTTTAAATTAAAAATATTGTTTTTGGTAAATCACTTTATTCTTATTTTAAACTTATTCAAAATCATTTAACTTTTTTGAGTAAGGGTAATTTCTGTCGCTATATTTTATATTTCAATTTTGAAATATTATAACCTTATATTTCATAATTGTTTTTTTTAACTTTTTAGTTCACATTGCTACTAAAGCTTGATTTTTAGTTTCTAAAAAAAAAAATATTGAAGCAACCTTACAGATTACGTATACGAGTAGTTCAATCCGGTGTTTAAAAACTAACTTAATAAATAGTCATACAACAAGAACGATAATGCATATCTACCCAAAATGTACATGATTTAACTCTACAAAACTAACTTTACAAAATAAACTGTACAAAATTTTAAAGTTTACTTAAATATGGAATGAAGAAACAATTCGAGTTTAATATTCTAGGCAAGGCTGGAATAGAAATATGTCAACATATAGACAGTAATATGTCTATGCGGTCGGCAACAGAGCATATACATAAGTGCACAGAAGCCTTTCATACAAATGCGAACTGTATGGTATTCATGAAAAAGAATGGCCCCACCAAACATATTAATTTGATTATTTCATTGCATTTCTTAACTGACGGATTATTAAAATTTACTAGCATTTTTTTATATTAAATTCTTTTAATTTTGTTTTTCATTTTATTTTATTTAGTTTTAACTATATAAATATTGTTTGAGAGTGTCACGTGTGTTTTGTTTTTTTTGTAATATTTTGTTTCATAATTCTTATTTAAATTTTAGTGCCAATAACGGAGATGGAATGGAATACTATACCATAAACACCAATTTGAAGAAGTCCATGGCGATGAATAGTTCTGGATCAGGATTCATGATTTTGATAATGTTCAGCCTACTATAGTCCGGACATAATATTTTCAACGGTGCTGTAACCCTGAAAAAATATCGATAATCTCAGAAAAATGACGAAGGTACGAAGTTGAGTTGTCAACTACAACGGGCGAACCCGTAACCTCAGGAAGTTTTAACGAAATAATCGTTCTATCTCCCGTGAAACGAGCGCAGAAGACTTAGGACAATACAATCCACTGTCAAGCTCCGCCACATGCCCGTAAGAGGCCAACGCCTTATTTGCGAGATAGCCAGGAATGTTACCCAACGGGCATACACTCAAGCCCTATCGCGTCCTTTGTCCGGCTCTTCGCCCGGAATCGGGTAGCCGATGGTCGTTTCAAGAGTCGCCGTAAGGTCAGCAACCACCCACGCTCTATAGGAAACAGTACATCTTCCAGACTCCCCCGACTGTTAGTCAGAATTCACAATCGATTGGCTTACGGTGCGCGGACCGTTCTGGAGCGCCAGAAGATTGACTCCTAGGGAAACTAGCTCTATGGCAAGAGTCCTACCCGGGCTCTCGCTTCATGCGTGGAGGCCGCCGGATGGGTGTTGACCCGTGAATGTGGCCGACCCAACGTAGGTACAAAAATAACCTAACCGAAGACTGTAGTTAGTAATATATTTGATGACAATGGTTACAGAAAAAATCGGTTTCTTCTCCCCAAGAATTTTCCGGCAAGTAGAAGAGCCCTCTGCCCACCTCCCCTCCCCCCCACCCGCCTTTCCCCCGCGCACCAACCCAACCTATCCCCGGGCGCCAATTGGTAGCATATGTGTAGTATTTTCCTTGATATTAAAATGGTATTTTTCAGAAAAAATATTTAGTATTTTCATAAATATAGCGATATTTCAATATTATTTGCGTCGCTTGTATACAAGATATTCCAACCAAAATGTTACAACGGGATTTCAGTCTAACAAGGCATCTGTGTAATTTCAACTCTCTAGCTGCAATATTTCGCGATTGAAGTATTTCGGCGCCCTCTAGTGAACCGATTTCAACAGTTTTTTTTTACAATTTACACAATTTACTATGCAAATGTCTCACCCGGGACGATGGAATATTATAAAAAATGGTAATTTAGGCCAGATTTCACCACCAAGTCAAGCTGTGGGTGTAAGATGTGGGCAGATGTGAACTGTTTAAAAAAAATACTATTATTATAGTTATAATTCTTTATATTGATGGTATTAAAGCACACGGTATAGTGTGATTTGCATAAACATGGTATATCCTAACAAACATAAAACGGATATAATTGCGATTTTAAAACTGCGCATTAAGTATTTCGACGTAAATTGAAGGGCGCAATTCTGAAATGTTCAAAAACTATACTTGCCGGCTCACTTCGTTGCAAGAACACAGAAATTTTAGGTTCAGAGGAACAATATCTGCGTCCTAGAGAATTTCAAAATTTCGGCAACAAATTTATAATAAATTTGGCAACAAGATAAATTTATAATCGACGTAAAAAATAGGCATCGCTTTATTTGGGATGAAGCTAACGGCGGAAAAGAGTCACCCGAGATTGCAAAGTACTTGTTACGATACATATTATGCATTATGCCAAAGCATTCTTTGTTATGGCATACTCGGGTGGGGTGGTTGTGCATCAACTATCCTCCAGCCTCTTGAAGTAGCGCAATAGCGCAATACTAAAAATTATCGAGCGTAAACCGTATCGATATCCTCCGAACCAGTTATATAAAGATAGTAATATTTTGGACCCAAGACTGTTGTACATTAAGATAGCCTTGATACACGCAAAATTCAAAATGCCACTTATTAACGCACGAGTGAGACTCACCAGAGCTGCAAAGAATGACGATATGATAGTGCCAAAAACTCGTAAGACTTTCGGACAGAGACATTTTAACTTCATAGCACCGAGAATGTACAACTACCTGCCTGATGTCGTTAAACGCATTGAAACCAAAAACAAATTTAAAAAATCGGTTTCTAGGTGGCTTATTACAGAAGGCAGAGAAAACATCAATGGAATGTTGAATATTGGAATGTTGAATGTTTTAATTTTAATTTTATTTATTTTTTTTATATAATAATTATTTAGTGATTTGATTAGATACACCTAAACAATATTTTATAAAGTCTGCCTTAGAACAGGCCCTGGCCTAGTTAGGCGATTTTTATTCATTACTCTATCTCCTCGAGAATCAGTTTTTTGCTAACGTCTCATATATATATATATACAACATGATATGGTAAACTGTACAAACGAACTTGTGTAATACTATAAATAAATAAAAAAATAAAAAAAAATAATACAACTGCCAGAGACTGGTAGAGAGTATCACATTTTCTGATACTTGCGAGTTTCAAAACCGCAAACAATTTATGACTTCAGAGTTTGATGTATGGTGTCAAAAAAAAACACATCTGCAAATAGTAGATTTAAAATTTAGTAGTAGTAAGCGGCCACTACTAATTGAAGTTGTCTCTATTTATGCAACTATAGAGAGGGCAAGAAAACACAATACAGGTGTATACTACGCGTGAATGGGCTTCATTTATTGATAGGCCAGGAACAAGCCAGCGTGTTAAATAGATTACGTTTTGGCTTTTATTGATATACAGTGCGACTTTCAGGCTTTAGCGGGACTCAATATGCCAAATGCAAAACTTAATGTTAGTAAAGATATTGTAAAATGGCTAAATATAAATTGGTTTCGTTTTGACAAAAGTAATCTTTTTGTTATTCAGTTCATATTTAATTTAACGAATGAAAAAATCTGCACCGTATACATATATATGTACGTAGAAGCTCAAGGAGAAGTGTCTATGTATAGTGAAATATCACTAACCAAAAATACTCCAAAGCATTAACAATTGTATTAGCCTAAATAAATGACTTAATACATAGATTGAATGCCGGTGTTATACGTAAGAATTAGTATGAATACATTATAAATCTCTGTCTACAAAAGCAAACTTACCAGATAGGGTGCCTATTGATAGTGGCTCCGGCAATGAGTAATACTGTAATTAGTAAAAGTAATTTGAAAATAAATTATTTTTTTATTTTTGGTACCTAATAATCTTGTTTAATTATTTTAATTTCACAGCCTAATGTACCATTATTTTATGTTCCCCTTTTTTACAAGCTTTTATTTACCTTACAATGTTTGTTTAGGTTAATTTTTTTAAGCTGAATTTGAACCACTTCCTCTTATCCTATGAAGATGAAATTTCACACGTTGATTCAGTTCCGATGAAAATGGATTTTTATGGTGAGCACGAACTGATTCTACAACCAGGATCGGCTCCCGACGAGGCTACTCTTCCACGGTTAACAACACGTAACCACACAATTTTTTTGTATACGCATTCAATTATGATAGCCCGTTCTAAATTTCACCATGACATGGCTGCTGCACCCAGGGTTGGCTACCGACGAAGGGCTCCTCAACGGTCGACAGCACAGAAACGAAATTTTGTATACGTATTCAAGTATGATAGCCCATTCTAAGTTTCACCGCGACAGGAGAGCTGCGCACAGGGTTGGCTTTTTAGGAGGAATAACCTCAACGGTCGACAGAACAAAACAAAATTTACGTTCTAAGTTACACTATGACATGGCTTCATCCAGGGTTGGCTCGGGACAGATCATTTTAATAAATGCTTGTATTTAAAAATGTGTTTAACTATTAACTTATTAATAATGCGTCTAAATTTGAAATGTAATGGCAATTTAATTATGTATAGTTAATTAATCATAGTCTTTAATATTCTATGCAATCGTGTAACTATAAAAAAAGGAAAAAAATATATCCGGGCTCACCATGAGTCAAATATTCAAATGCACGTTTCTCCAAACTAACTTTTCTGGACATACCATACATGTTACCACTGGGAGAATTGAAATCGGCGTAATGTTTTCCGGGGACTTTGTTGAAGAGGTTTTTGGTATTGGGACAGCAATGGCTTTCTTCCAGACAGCGAGTAGTTCGCCGCTTTTGAGATAAACAATTAAAATAAATGCAACTACTTCAGCTATTTCATTTAAAATAGGAATGATAAGTTGAAGGCTTATGCCATCATGACCCAAAGCTTTCGACTTGAGGCTTAGTAGCATTTTAGTTACCTCCTGGGCTGATTTTGAAGAGATATCAAAAGGTGGGCTGTTAGGTGGGAGGGAAGAACTACTACGGATCGCAAACAGAGCATTGCTCTTAACCACGTCATCTAGGATGTCAAGGGGGGGGGGGGAGGGGGGGTGAAAAGTAAACATTTAGAGCGTCGATATCTATATTGGGCGAGGCAATCGAGGACGACTTACCGATGCCAAGAGAGTGAAAAAGTCTACACATTTGAGCAGGGGAAGCAGTTTGGAGAAAGTGGTTTATATGGAGTCTTTTAGCATTCCGACATAGCTGGGTACATCGGTTTCGAAGCACTTTGTAATTTTCCCAGTTGCTTGGAAGGCGATCGCGTTTGAATTTCGTTTAAATGTGCTATAAACCATCGATATGATATTACAACGAACTCATTATATTGTCAATATTTGGTCTCAATCATTTTTCTCTTACAAATTCCATATTATTGGTTATTTTTCTCAGTATAAACATTAACACGCATACTTACACGGCCTGGAAACAGTTCATGACGCCTTTGCCTTGAGGATCTCTATTTTGGAAGAACTCTGGAAGGATGACTCTGGATGTATACCTCATGTCCAACCGTTGCTTGGTCCTTTCGAGTGAGCATTTGTTTATAATGTATAGTCTTTCAATAACGTTGCGATCTGAAAATTTTGGAAACACTATTTTTATGAATATGCTCCTACAAGTACGCGTATAAAATACATTTTTGATAAATTAAAAGTAAAAAAGTATCTTTAAAACAAGCTTTATTTTCCACCTGAGTGCCAGCGGCAATCTCCCGGCTACATCTTCAGACACTCGTTATCATGTGTAATAAAAAGTACTCAGGACAACAAAACAAACGATCCCAAACTCGACTATCTTAGTACTTTTCATCAGGGATTTGTGTCAATTTTTCTGCTCCATCTTCAGACCCTCGTCATTAAGTGTAATGGAAGGTACTCGAGACAACAAAGCAAAAGAGCCCAAACTCAACTATCTTACATTACATTACATTACATTTTCGTCGTGTTCAATTGACGGCTAAAGACCGCTCTTGGACGTGTTAAAATAATTGGGTTAGGTAGTAAATTTCGTTACTACTCTTTACTGAACATACATAGGTAGTTAAGAATTAACTACTAGATTGTCAAACTATAAATATAAATAATCAAAATAGAAGCCTAATATTTGAAGTAGTTAGTAATTTGAAAAGATACGTAGTAAAATTATTCATCGTAATATTCAAATTGTCAGTAAAATGTTAAATAATCAAATTAAATATACGTTATGCATTTTAAACTAAAAGTACAGATATAATACCATATAAAATAATCAGACAATAAGGCTCTACTTTTTAAAGTAATTTAAATGGGCACTGTATTTGAAAAATCATGGCCCTCAGATTCGGCCAGATTATAGAAAGGGTGGCCTATCAGCATCTCCTTGGTGTTTTTTTTAATTTTATGTCCTCCAGCTGTTTAAATTTTGTAGGGAGTAGATTATATTATAATTTAATGCTAAGGTACGAGTAGCTTTTCTGTACTTTGCCAGTCGTATTCGAGGTACGCATAAAAGGGAGATACCGAGGGTATGATGCGAGTGAATGTCTGCATTAATTGGTGTTTCTGCTAGAAGCTGTCTAGCATTCATTCTTAGTACTTTCCATTAGGAAGTTCCAGTGGCAATCTTTCGGCTCCATCAGCAGACCCTCGTCATCACGTGTATTGAAAACTACGCATGATTACCAAAACATACTAGCCCAAATTCGACTGTCCTACCATTTGCCACCAGTCAAATCCTCCATCATCAATTTAGCTAGATGGTACCATAATATTGCATTGCCACCGAACTTACAAAAGTATGTTAAGTTTCAGCTCAACCGAATACCAGCAAAGGGATAAAAAATGGTTTTCAAATTTTGAAACGGACAACTTACATACATACATTGCATTTACATATAAAGCTTGTAAAAATCATCATTAAGATGACATCCAAACTTGAATTCTCAGATAAACAAACAAAATTTATTAAAAAATTCGGGGAAACGTTTACAAAGTTCTATAACATTAAATATTGATCATGGATTTATATTTAATTTAATAATTACTAATTTAAAACATTTTTATTAATATAAATAACATAAAAAAAATATATACCGCGTTAATTTTGTAGCACCCGACGTTTCGCGACATTGCAGCCGCCGTTGTCTAGGGTAGGCAGCCGCCGTAATCTACCCTAGACAACGGCGGCTGCAACGTCGCCGAAACGTCGTTTGCTACAAAATTCAAGCGGTAAATTCGTTTTATATCTTATTTATAATGTCAAATAACCGCGATAGTCTCCGATTTCATATTTTTTATTAATTAAAATGTATACAGGTGTGATTGGAGTACGGGCATCTTTTTCATATATTGATGCTGCGCTTCAAACTGGACAAAAAAAATGTTTTTTCACTTCTTTATCAAGTTACAAGGTTTTAGATTAGATGGGATATGTCTAAACGATAAATTGACTTGTAAATCATTTGCAACTCTTTTTGTTCAAATCAATTATTGCCCAAATTTCGGGACATAAATAATTAGAAAAAAAAATAGGTAACTTTTTAACATTATATATTTTAGTATTGGCCCGACTTGTTTAGTATTTGTCCGAATCATCTGTTAAAACAGTTATTTCAATCTAACGTTGGGATCAGTAAATAACATTCCCAATTTTAGATGCTGTGACATATTTCGGTCAGTTTTTGAAAGTAATGTTTTAAAGATAAACGAAAAATATCTGTTATCTATCTACAAATAATATTTCTTTGGATTAATTCGATTACGTTGTGGTGCCACGCTCATTTGATCTACGATCGGGAATTTCACCAAGGTCCTCGGGCGCCCAACCCCTAAACCCTCCCCCAACCCCCCTCAAATCCCCCCTTAACTTCACCCCCCTCCCCGGACCCTCTCCCCCCTCTCCTCCCAACCTTCCCCCAATCCTCCCTCTCTCTCACTCTCTCCCCTTTCTCCCCAACCCCCCTTATTCCATCCCCCTTTCCAACTTCTCCCCTACCCTCCCTCTCTCTCGCCCCATTCTCCCCCGTCCTAACCCACTCTCCACCGCGCGGAAATCCAGCATATAGCACTATATTTTTTTGTTTTTCTTTTTCATTACTTTTTTATTTTTCTCCTTTGATGACAAATCTATAGAGCGAGAGCTTATTTTAGACACCTCCACCACATTTATACACAGAGCCGTTCTCTCAATATGGCCATTACTGGAAAAACACGTTTAAAATTAATATATAGATTATTATTAATATTAACGTCAGTGATATCAGCGCCATCTGCATTTGGCCTGCGCAGAAGGGTTTCAAAAATATACTATGGAGTTAAGTAATCTAATGCCATATATAATTAATGATTTAACTAATGCCTGTGTCCGAAGCCACACGTGCTTACGCCAAGTTTGCGGGCAATAAGCAGATTTATTCACGCGTCTAACCTGACACTTGGAATCCACTTAGATTCTCGTTAAGGGGGTGACTTTGCCGAAAACAACCTAGGCAAAAACATTTATCTGAGCGAGTGCGCCCCTAAAATACGCTCGGAAATACTTTATGAGGTAACCGGATATTTGTTGGTATGTAGGTACAAATATCCGATTACAAAGGGAGCTAAAGGTATATGAGTATGTAATATTCAGTGGATGCTTGTCTTCTTTTGAACCTGATAATATACAGGGTGAGTTTTTAATTAGTTACATTCTTGTAGTGGGTGAATCAGTACTACGAACTAAGCAACTTTTGATAAGACTTTTTGAAAAAAACAAAAAAAACGCTTACACGCTTTAATGTTCGGTAACATTAATGTTAATTAATATTCAAATTGTCTAATACATGACATTCTAATTTCTCTGTATTATTTCTGGTTTGGCCTATATTAAAATGCGGCCTATATAAAGTAGGCCTATGTAAAAATGCGACAGATGGCAATAATAATTGAATGCTTCTATTGTTATCATTTAATAAGTAATGGGTTTGTTTAATCCATCAGTGTATTACAAACAACCATTAATTATCAATGTTAGTACAGATTACCAAATAAATTGATATTAATTTCGGCGGACAATACTGTCAGCGCCACCTGCATGTCAGCGCAGAAGGGTTGCTAAACCGTACTATGGTATTGATCAATCTAATACCCTATATTGCGCTTATATAATCAATGGTAATAAAAGTTCAATGGTAAAATACATTAAAATTTACCTCATGAACACGTGATAATTGTCATTTTTCTGTTTTTTTACCCGTTTGCTGAAATCTGTAAAATTACCGTAAACAATAGATTTCCTTGTTAGGTTAATCTCTACAGGGAGTATGAATGCGTCGGTGAGCGCAGACATTCGTCAATCCACCGACTTATGGCAATCCTACGTTATAAAAAACTACCCTCTTTGTCGGGACACTGTTCCGGTTAAATCGTTTTCAATGTCTTCTCAATTTAATGTTTTATTTTGGCAATTTAATAATTAATCATAGAGGCTCTAGGATTGGGCCTGTAAAAACATAAAATATCTATATTTCAATTTATTTCTCTAAAATCTTTACAGATTGTCGATACCTGCCTGTCGATTGCCTGTTGAATAATGAAAAATATTAATATCAGCTTTAAAAAGAACAATTTAACTCTAGAATGGTCTTCTTCTTTTTATAGTGCCTCTGTGAATTTGTCAGCTCTGTGATTTATTCCCTGTCTTGGGCCAAGCGAAATAGTTCTTCTATGCTTGAGATGTTTGCCCACTCTCGGATGTTGCATAACCAAGACTTTTTTTGTCTTTAGCCCGTCGTTTAACGCAAACTTTCCCCATAATAATGAGCTGAAGCAGTTGGTATCGCTCATGTCTCAGCACGTGGCCCAGGTACGCCACTTTCCGTTGCTTTATTATGGGTAAAAGTTCACTATCTCTACTGTCAAGTTACTCTAACATTAGAAACTCTCTGGATCCAGCTAATGCGGAACATTCTACGGTAGCACCACATCTCAAATGCTTCGAGACGCTTCAGGGTGTCAGCTTTCAGGGTTCAAGCTTCGCTACCATAAAACACCACAGGCCACACATATCAATGGAGAATTTCATATTCGGAGTTTGATGTCAAGTTTCCGGCCGCATATTACCTTTTCCATTTTCTTAAGGTATGCTCGGGCGATTTCAATCCGGGTGCTAATTTCTTGTTCGTAGTTCCATTCTTCGTTTAACCAAGCACCGAGTTATTTGTACTGCCGGACTCGCTCTAAATCCGAACCTGACAGTTTGATTATGGGGTTTAGGTCTTTATTATTTGATAGGACAAAAAATACATTCGAGACATTCATGTTTAACCCTGCATTCTGACTGCTTTCATGTACTCTGTCTAATGTAAGTTGCAAGTCTGTTCTCTTGAGGCTAGCAGAACGGTGTCGTCTGCGTATCTCAGGTTGTTAATAACTTTACCATTTATCTTGACAACAATCTCGAGGCCTTCTAAAGCTTCTGTTATTATGGCATCACAGTATAGGTTGAAGAGTAAGGGCGCAGAATGTATCCCTGTGGAACACCATGGCAAATGTCAACTTGTTCGATTTCTGAAATTTGTACACTTATAATGGCCTTTTGGTTCCAGTACAAGTACTATACTGATTATTCTGAGGTCTTTGTCATCTAAGCCGGCATCATTCAAGCGCTCCTTAAAAATGTCATATCTAATACGATCAAAGGCCTTCTCGTAGTCTATGAAACACAAGATGACATCAGTTTGCATGTCTTTGCATTTTTGTACCAACATATTAGGACCAAAGAGTGCCTCACGTGAACCCATATAATGGTCACTCTAATAATGTTATAAAAAAAATGAAAATATAATATTCAATTGTTACAAAAAAAAAATATCACAAATAATAAATGCAGATCAAAAAAAACATTTAACTTAAAAGTGCTAAAATGGCCCTTTCAATAATTCTATTATATAAAATACACAGCTAATATTAATTAATTTCTATCTATTTCTAAATAATACAATTAATATTGATTTTTGATTGATTTAGATAGGGTAGATCGGGAACAATGGAATTATTTTAGATTATTTATTTTTCCCCGACACTCTTGTTATCTTTCTGCGATAAAGTGGTAAGCAATTAATGTAAATATGTATTTTACCTACATAGATTAATATTCGATATGTTATAAAGATTTAAAGGAATATAGGTACGTATGAATTAATTTAACTTCCCGGCCAACCAACGATTAGGGAAAGTATTGTGAACGCGCTAAAAAGACGGAAATATTTGATGAAAAGATAAAGACGGAAATATCTGTTTTGACGCCCCTCCCCACCCGCCCCCCCCACCCGCCCCCCGAGACGATTCAAATCATTTCCAGATGGAAAACTGTTTGTGTGTCTGTGTGTGTGTGTATTCCTCCACGATAGCGCCCAAGCGCTTCATCCGATTGAGCTGATGTCAGGCATGCAGGCATTATTTGATCGTGGCAAGAGTTGAAAAGATTGTGGTTGAAATAGGTTTACCAGGGGGTAATCTAGTCATACTTCAATCTCGAAATATTGTACTTAGAGACTTGAAATTCGGTACAGAGATGCGTCGACCAACGCGTTGGTCCGAAAACTCCAAGTGATGTAGTATATTTATTGAAGCAACATAAATAATTTTTAGATTCCACCATTATTTTGAAAATTCTACATAATATTGAATAATGGCCATTTTAATACCACTGAAACTCTGAAAAATACTACAAATACACTACATTTGCGATAATAATCACTTGATACAATCACTATCGGTCGGGAAAGGAGAGGGGGGGGGGGGGGGTTGTTGAATATGTTTACGAAAATATGTTCCTTTCGTTCCTTGATTGTGTCACGTGTCTATTTTTATTTTACGTGTCTCTTTCTTTTTTAATTCCATGACCTTTTTATAAAGTGATTTTTTCGGCACGCCTGATTAAACTAGCTAAAGCCAGTTAAATATTCATATATATTAAAGTAGGTTGTAACAGAAAATGGTTATATTTTGCTAGCTCATAAAAGAATCCTTTTACTAACAAAATTGATGCGTCGAAACATAAATTTGCCAATATCTTGCAGAATGTCATTAAATGTAACGGATTCTAACATTACCTATTATTTTGCAAGGCCTCTTAGAAACGAGCTCTGTAGAGGAGGTAATTGCCTCCAAAGAATTAAAGACTTATGTCAACAACAAACCCTAAAAATGGTCACCGATACAGAAATAAGACACCGTATAAAAACAGTCGTAAGTCACACCACCGTATGTAAAACTGACAAATAGCAAAAATGACAAATACACGTGGTAAAAAAGACAAATAAACGGACCACTTGGCGGGCTTTTTAGGACATGATTTAAATATTCATGCTCGAAATTATCGTTTGCATCAGCAAGCATTACAAAAAGGCGTAGTAGGTAGTACATTGGTGGCAATAGAAAATGCCAATATAAAATTCAAGGACAATATAGCTGTATATATTTGAACAGAAATCTGAACATGTACAGAATCATTCTATGAATATATTTCGGAAGATGCAATAAAATTAATACACAATTAAATAAAAATAACGTCAATGAAGAAGAAATTATGTACAAAACGACAAGAAAATAATACTGATAGTTAAATTGATAAATGACAGTGACTTGGACGATACGTTAGAAAACGTTTGGTTGAGAGAAGATTGATGTATATGGAAAAAGCTTATTTGAAAGTCAAAGAAAGTAATAAAACAAAAACAAAATAATATGACAACAGAGACATATGAACATAAAAAAGAACATTTTTTCTGAAAAAGTTGAGGATTAAATAATAAAACCAAAACTTAATCTATCTAAAACCAAATCGAAGAAAACGACGTTACGCCTTAAAGAAAACAAAATAAAATTGACACTGAAACGAATAAGGACGACTCAGATGAAATGTTTAGAAAGATTAAAACTTAATTAGATCACTTGGTAACTGAAGATTATTTTAATGAAACCGATACAAAATATACAAAAAAAAAAAACAAAAACCAAACTAAAGAAAGTGAAAATATGAAATTGGCAGGAAATTAAAATAGGCATTCTGAATATTGATGGTAAACCAAAAACTATTAAGAGAAAGAAGAATAGTCATATAAGTTGGACGGACAATGAAAGAAAAGTTGTGATGAAAGAGAAATTAATCATGGGAAAAATAATCCTGGGAAAGCTAAATTTCTTATTTTTTTCAACACGTTAAAATAATAAAAATAATATAAACCAAGCCTTTCTTTACAGAAAGTTAACTATTGTAATTGTAACTATTTTAATTACAATTTTTTTAAATAAAATATTTGTGGTTTATTTATTTATCCATATAGATATATGTATATTTCCGGAATGTACTCAATCACACCTTTCATTTCACACTAAACACAATATTTGTATGTCAATTTATTGACATTTGGATATTCAGACAACTACTTACTTAATATTTTAACAGTTAAGGTACCCTATGGTACTCGAGATAACATAACGATTCTAAGTGACTTATGATGATGAACCATGTTACATTTAAATCAACAAACATTTCTAATTCTGAGATTCAATTGACTAGATTCAATTGACGGCAAAACTGAAGACTTTCCTGATGAGTAATAGTTTTCGAAGAAATAATAATTTAATTTTTAAACGAATCTTTCGAACGCAGCAAATTAGCATTGGATAGAAAAAGAGCGTCTTACATAGTAGTACGTTTTAATTCACACGAAATTACCCCACCGATAACAATTCTACCGAGTATAAGCACGTATAATTAGCATACTTATTCACTCTCAACGTTATCACTGGTAAGCCATCTCTTCTATTAACTTTTCTTTGGGATAAATAAATGGTCCTAATATTAAACATTGTGTTTATCTTACCGCATGTACTACGCCAAGGAAACAACACGTCACAAAGTTGTACTCTGATCGGTTGTACATCGATGACTCACGATATCAGAGAAAATCTTACAGTCCCGTAACCATGCCTGCTTCTTAATCGCTCACTCATTGCCAAGTTTAAAAATAATCTCCGTCCTATCAATATCGACAAGGTCGTTGCCCTTTACAGCAGTACTGTGAAAGACCTGGGCCTGCTCATTGATGAAAACATATCTTGGCATCCTCAAGTAAGTGATGTCAGTCGTAAAGTCTTTGCAAGTCTCCATTCTTTTAAACGGGTTCAGAATCTACTACCTTTTTGTATTAAACGCCAAATGGCACAATCTTTTCTTTTATCGATAATTAACTACGCTGATGTGAACTACCTAGACGCGAATGAAGAACTACTTACTCGATAAGCTGGAAGGGATTCATGTATTCGCTTTGTTTATTCCCTGAAGAAGTTTGATCACATATCGACCTTTTGCAGGCAAATAGAGTGGCTTCCCATTAGACTATGTCGGGATTTACTACTCGCCGATATCATACTACCCCGTCTCTTACGCTTGTTCTTATATTCCTTTCCTCCCTTCCATATCGAGTTGACATACGTTACTAATCACTATTTTATATTCTTTATGACGACTTTTACGTAAGTATATTCATTTATGACTCCTTTTATAAACAAATTGCCCACATAAACCTTCAGCCATGGTTATCCCTGGCGGTATGGCCAGAAGACATTGCCTTTTGGCAATAGGCCCCACTACATTGTACTCTATTGTGCTTGCAATAAAAAAATTGAAACAAACAAACAATGGATCTATTTTGATAGGAGTTTATAGGTCAGTAGTTCCTGAGTTACCTAAAGGCGAAAAACTATATTTTCCTAGTAAATATTTCAATATCACACAGTTGTTTTGGGGGGTGCAGTAAAGTACATTAAAATAATAATCTTACGATTTTGATAAATAAATTTTATTACTACATACCTAGTTCGATTGCAGGTAGATGAGGTTGGTGTTTATACCACTCCACAAGACAATCAATATCTCTGTTGAGGCTCTCCTTTGTTGCGTTGTATAATTCCCTAATATGGTTGAATTGCTCCTCGGTTACTGTTAGTAATCTGTGGTTACGCGGAACGTCCATTTCTATAGTAATTGTTTTCTAGAAAAAAAAAATATATATTATATTTAATGGTACATTCCATTCTGTGGCATAATGCGTTCGTAACACGCAAAGTCACGAGACTGTTATTATCACTATTTTAGTCAACTTATATTGCCATAACATCTTCCTTTCTTTTACTTTCCTTTTACTTCCATATTCCTTTTCGTTTTCTTTACCTTGCTTACATATTATAAAATGCAACGTCTCGCTTAACTAGATTTTTTATAATATTGTCATTAACTTAATACAATTATTAGGAGGAGAAATTTGTTTGTTTGTTTGAGAAACTTGTACATATAATTATAGTAAAACATATGGGGCCTATTAGTAAGTAGCAATATATTACGACCATACCGCCAGGATTACTATGATTTTATGTTTAAGTAGGCAAATTAATATATTACAAGTATCATTGCTATAAAGTACTGGACATAATAAATCATTACAATTGAATAATAAATGTTTATTAATAATAAATTTTAATTAATAATATTATGTAATAATAAAAATAAGACAGAAATGAAAAACATATTTTTACTTATCACCGAAGGGAGGTGCATAAAACTAAAAAGTTATGTAAATTTTGTAATAGATCTCTCTTTACATATTATTAACCAACTTCAAAAAAGGAGGTAATCAATTCGGTTGTATTTTTTTAATGTTTGTTACTATAGAACTCTGCCATTTATGAACCGATTTGGAAAATTCTTTTTTATATTCGAGAGAATATACTTGCAGATTGGTCCTATTTTATCAAAATCCTGTACTGATGATAGTATCCACGAGGAATTGAGGGAAATTTTCAAACGTTATCATATGAAGTTGAAAATGTACATGTTGGTTCAATTCTGATGACAATGTATTTTTTATGGTAGGTAAGCTTGACCTGATTCTACACCCTGGGTTGGCTCCCGACGGGGGGACTCCTCAACGGTCAACAGCAGAGACATGAAATTTTGTATACTTATTCAGTTATGATAGCCCGTTCTAAGTTTCGTCATGTCCTGGCTGCTGCACCCAGGGTTGGCTCCCGAGGAGGCGACTCCTTAACGCTCAATAGCACAGACACGAAATTTTGTATATTCATTCAATTACGACATCCCGTTCTAAGTTTCACTAAGACAGGACTGCGGCACCTAGGTTGGCTCCATCGAGGGAACTTCTCAATGGTCAACAGCACAGACACAAATAATTATAACCAGATCTAAGCATCACCATAATTCCTCCTGCATAATAAATTAATACTCCTGCTGTTGTTTCTCAGTTTTTTTTTCAATAATAATATAATATTATGTGCTATTATAATATAATATTATACAAAATAAAAAAACAAAAGTACTCACATGCAATCATAAAATCCTTCACCAACGGAGTCTATTCAACGAAATTGCCACGCAAAATTAACTTATGCAGAACTGATTCACTGTCGGTTTTCCTGTGTCGCGAGGGGCACTTAGTTGTTTTACTGAGAATAATGTTACTTCAAGTGTAGCGCGAAAGAGACTGCGTGATACTATCAGTGTATGACATGGGTAAATACTGTACATTGCAATGCTTAATTGGAGCTTGTGACGCATTACTAGACGATCTTGATCGGGGAGAGGTTAAATCGAGTGTACCGGGATCGCTTCGTTTTAATCTAACCATATTGGTGTAGTAATTATGTTCGTGGTTGTATCTTCGAAAAACGTCTGTAAAAGCGTAATGCGACAAATTTTGTGTTAAATTTACTAGAAAACAACTGTGATATAGGTATTGAACTGTGGTATAGGTCTTCGAAAAACTTTTGTAAATGCGGAGTACACGTAGAGTATTATTTACTACATGTAAATAATACTCTATGTGTACTCCGCATGCTAAATTAATTATTCACTATGTGCCGTTTAACTGACTATTCATCCAAAAGCTATTAGCATAATACTACTATTATAACAAATATTGATATCGAATATCAATATAACAATAAAAACAAAAAAATGTATACTATAATTATAAATAAAAAATAAAATACAAACGGAGCTGCCATGGAATTCACCGACCGAAGTCGGACCCATCATATAGTATTATTACACTTCTAGGGGGTGAGCAGTGGATTCCGGACTAACGACCGGCTGTGGTAGGTTTATGACAGCTGTCTTGACACATGTGAGCGTTCACCTTACCACCCATTCACTCCCCCTTCGAAGCCATAGAATTTGAGATGCGGAAATCGCGGTTTTAGATAATTTTTCTAAGAAGGAGTTGATTATTTTCCTGGAGAGACCAAGATCTTTGAAAAGGTGAAACAGAGATTTAGCTGGCAGGCCACGAGTGCCAACTTTCACTGCGTGAAGGTGACCAGTGAAGCCATTCCGGGTGATGGCATTTGCGAGATCATGGTATTTATTTAATTTGTACTCGTGGTCTTTTGGGATATCAATTAATATTAAATCTCTGTAACAACATATACTAAATAGTATATCATAATTAATATTACTAAAACGACACATTATACTGTTAATATTATGTGAAGTAATACAGCTTCATAAATACTAAATTTTACCGCTATCTACTTTAAATTTAAGGTCATTGAACAACGTGTTTTTAATAAGAAATTGAAATTTTGATAATTTGAAATGAAATAATTTAATTGAAATATTCCACAATTCGTTTTCCTGTTATTTGACTCATAATAGCAATTGAATTGATACACAAAAATATCATTTTCCTTCCTTATCCATATTAGGAATTCCTCATAGATTTAGCGGAAGAAAATTTAGAGAATAAAAGTAAAAGGTTCGACAGTTACTATGGAGATGACTATAATACTAATAATATTATTTTTGGCACATGCGGTTTTTATTTTAATTAAGTACTATATTATAAATAAATAATACATATTTTTTTATATTTTATATTTTATATTTGTTTTGGCATCATAGGTAATGAATACTCTTTTTTAAAGATTATTATAATTTACATATATTTTTTTATAATATTGAATAATATTTGAGTGATTTGAATATATATCTGAGAAAATTTATGTGGCATTGTAAGTGGTTTTATGGACTATTACTATTTATTATAGTACACAATAAGACACTACTTATTAATATAATATATAAAAAATAAAAAAATAATAATGTATTTTTTCGTTTGTGCAACCATGGTGAATTTTAAATTTGTACTTACCACAAATGTGTACTATTAAGAACTGCAAACAATGATGACGAAGCTCGTGATTAAATAACCGAACCTGGTCAATCGCTCATAGCCACTGTTTCTACATGACAACGTATACACACAGATTTTACTGCAAACAGTCGCAAAGTTGCATTAGTTGCGGCTGGAGACTCTTGGTCACCCACCGTACTTGCCAGACCTTGCTCCATTAGAGTTTAATGTTTTTTCAGAATTTAGGTAACTTTTTACAAGAAAAAAAAACATTGAAGAGTCGTTGACAAAACTCCTTCAAAGTTTTCATTGGTTCCTCTCCACGAGAGTTTTGCAGTAGAGAAATTAATCAACACCCATTAAAATGACTAATAGATAATGGGGGTCAATATTTCTATTAAATAAATATATATTCTTCATACAATTTTTTTTTGCCTTAAATTTCCTTTATTCTATAAATTGTCTTTATTCAGTAACTTCATAGGTTACTGGGAACTTCAAGGGCCCAATATTAAGGATATCGACGAAATATTTTATTTTCTAAGTTCTGTACATTTAAAGAACAATTATAATTTATTCATGTCTCTTATCATTTATGTCAATTATACATATTTTGTAAAACGTTTTGCTGTTTCAGGCCTTTCCAATAAATATTTCAATGTTTTAATAACGAAATATGTAATACTTGTTTTGATTTACAAGTGTGTTGTGTTTGATTTGATATACGATTTTAATTGTAAATGATTTGCAGCACAATAATGATAGCAGCTAATTTAACATTACAAACTTACAAAATAAGTAAATTTTAAATCTGTTACTATAACAGGGAATTATGGGAAACGAAATATTATACAATAACACTATTATGTTACACCATAATTCGAAAAACAAATTTATTTCGGTTTCTAAAATTAATTTAATATCAATATTAATCTGTATTTTTAAATATTGCTATATGGGGGTGTTTTTACTGCACGGGATTTTTAGTGGTTGACTCAGTACAACGAAATAAGCAACTCTTAATACATATTTTTTTCAAAACTATTAAAAAGCAACATTGTTTTTTTTTTACTTTTATTTACTAGTAGGTATGTATTTACTCGTATTTTTTTTGTTTTTTTTTTTTCAAATAAAAAAATCAAAAGTTGCTTACTTCGTTGTACTGATTCATACACTAAAAAAAACCCGTACAGTAAACACACTTTGTATAATCGGATATTATAAAAATAATCTTTTGATTTTGCAGGATCAACTATTATGAGAATCTGGAGTATCCGTGAAAAAAATTGAATAAAAATAGTTTGGAATTGAGTGAAAGTATAGGTAGTTGACAAAACTGCATAAATATTGAAATTGAATTGAAATAAAATTGAAATTCAATTTCATTCTTTGAAAACGCTAATTATCAATCATTTGGTTTTAATTAATGACTTAAATCCGGATACTTAGAAAACTGCATCTTATGTAAAAACCACATTCATTGTTTGGTTAATGACGTAGTAGCTGCAGCAACGTTGCGCTGAAGCGTGCACTAACTATTACCCATCTTTCTGCCGTCGTTAATGAGGTAATTATCTTAAGTAATGTGCATTATGTAATAACCAAGAACATCCTATAACATCTAATTATTCCTTTATCGATAGAGATAATAATGTTCATTTGACACATACTTGCATTTTGTTATTTGAATATCAATATATTATTGTGGATATTATTGCAGTCAGGATCTGCATTTACAAAAGATTTATAGAGTTGCAAATTATAATATTTATAATTACGTTAGCAGCCTACTAACCGACGAGTAGGTAAAGTATTGTGAACGTGCAAAAATTTTTTTTTTTGAGATGAGGACGGATTTTTTGATATTTTGACCCCTCTCGAGACGTTTATGACTATCTCCGGACTGAAGTCTGTTTGTGTGTCTGAGTGTGTGTGTGTGTGTATTTTTCCCTGATAGCGCCCAAATATTTCATCTGATTGAACTATAATTTGGCATGCAGGCATCATTTGGTCATGGCAAGAGGAGATAAAACTAATTGAAATCGGGACACCAGAAGGCGCGCTAGTAATATTTAAATCTTGAAATATTAGACACACAGACTTGAAAATCGGTACACCGTGGGCCCGATTGCGTTTCTTTGTGAACTAAAACTAAAATTAGTCCAAGCGAACGAGACAGAGCAATACGTTAGAGCGGAATATAAAACGAACGATCGTCGATAAATACCACCTGTCGAACTTATACTCGTCCGAATAAATTCGAGCATATTTTGTGCGGAGTAAGATTTGACCTTGGCGGGCGGTTTTAATGCGAAAAAGTGACAACCGGTCATCTACACTCCGCTCTAGCGCATTACATTATATCTTACCCCAAGACATATATTATTATGTAAACAACACTGCTCGAACTTGGCGAGCCACAAAATTGTATGATTAATTATATAAAATAAAGATAATTCTATTCTATTCTTTTCTAGCGCATTGCTCTGTCTCTACTATTACACGGACTAGTTCCGATTTTAGTTCACAAAGAAACGCAATTGAGCCCAATATGTGTCTTGTTAGGCCGAAATCACAATGTAAAATTTTGGTTTGGAATATTTCATATAGATACAAGCGAAAAGAATACAATAGAATACTTTATTGTGCTATAAAAAACATTACTTAATGAATATTACCTGGTTTTAATATAAAAGACAATTTATGCACAAATGGCGGACTTATCGCTATATCGATATCTTACAGTCAACCATTTGGTAAACTAATTCCTAATTGTCACCTTACAACACATACAGAAGTAGTAAAGTTAAATTTAAAATAAACCTATACAAATATATGTCAATAATTACTTATGCTAAGGTTGCCTAGGGAGGGATAAATGAGAGGACAAGGTCAGGTATTTAGTTAGTCGCTTTGTAAAAATAAACGTTTCTTCAACAACTATTTGAAATTGTGCAACTGTGTACAGTTGCCTGATAGAGTGAGGGAGCTGATTCTATAAACGAGCAGAATGGACCGTAAAAGAGTGATGTATCGGAATAGCGTGTGTGTTTCCCGGCATGATCGAAGTGGAAGACCGTGGCCTCCCAAAGGGTGGAAATTCTCCTTGAAATAGGAGGGTGAAGTTGGGTTATTGAGTATGTTGTAGAGTAGCGAGAACGTATGCAAATTTCTTCGATTGCAAATAGGAAATCAATGAAGTTGCTCACGAAAGCAGCTAACGTGGTCGAACTTTCGCGAGTTAAAAACATACATGAGGAAGATATTTTGCAGACGCTCCAGCTTATTCCAAATAACCTCACTGGCATCTATATAACAAACATCACCGTAGTCAAGTATTGGCGTTAAGAGTGTGGACACAATCATTTATTTATGTGACATGGGGGAAATCGCTGAAGCCGCCGGAAACTGAAAAGCATGGAAAATGCGTCGACTTACTTTTTGGTTTACTTGATCTTGAAAGATGTTGATCTATCAGAATTTCCAGATTCCTAACAGTTTTGGTATATTTGATATTTTTTTCATTTACACTAATTGGCGGTCGTATTTAAATTTCATTCATAAGAATCCTATTTAAATTTCACTATATATAAATTAAATAGTAAGGCCCTTGAAAGTGCCGACGCTTTCGATGCGTGGTTCGTTCAAAATTCTAATTCGAATGCTAACGGCGACCTGCGTTTGCAATTTGATTTTTAAATTGAATGAGATGACGTGCGTTCGAAATACAAATTTCCATTGCTTTGCGTCGCAAATTAATATGAATTTTCTTTTTATGAAATGAATATTCAGATGAAATAAGTCCCTGGCTACTTATCCGGAAAGTCTTGGGTTGGACACAACTAATTTTTATTACTTTGATTTTAATTTTATCCTTATATTACTTTCATTTAATTACATTATACTCGTATAATAGGCACTTCGTAATAAAAAAAAGTCGTAAAAGGGCATAGTTAGGTACATCAAGTTCTCCTCCACAGGGTGTGTGCTTTCTAGAGTGACTGAAGTCAATGACTTGATAGTTTTATAGACTTCAAACATCAAGGAACAAACACTTCAATAATATTCGCGTAATGCGCATGTTGTACAAAGTACACCAATTGTTAGAAATGTCATGGAAACGAATGCTGCTATTTGGAATCCTTATGAAGATACCTATATCTCATGCTGGAAAAGGTACAGAAGTGTTTTTGAGATTTTTGTACTTCAAGCAGTACGGATAATATTCATTGTTGTTTCCGACTCTCTTACCACAGGCATGGCTGGCTATAATTATCTCTGTTTCAAAAGAGAAATTCTGACTATGTCCAATATTATTTATTTTATTCAAGGTAAAACTGATATTATTAAAGCTTACTAGCTAATCTGGATTATTTCATGAATAATACTTATCTTCGCGCTCGATCTCACGATCTTTCTCAGAACCATTCTACTAACCTTACGAGGTGGAACTGTTGGCGCGTGCTTTGCGTCGCTTAAATGACACCAGATTGCACCAGATTTTGATATGTTTACTGCCAACCCTTATCTGTTTAAATTACAGGCAATTAATTATATATTCTTTTATGATAGCTTGTATTTTACACGACATTCTGATAAAGTTGATTAATAATAAGTGAATACATAAATAAAATAAAAAAGGTTAGCTCATTTAACTAGGTATACGAGCAAGCTAGGTTGATGGGGGGTAAGGGGGTGGGGGGGGGGGGGGGGAATTTTAAATTGGAATTTATTGCAACTTTGTCGAATTTCATCACGATATATCTGCAGGATAGTAGTTCCGAGAACCATGGATAGGGACAGTAGATGTTGATGTTAGTGTAGGGTTTGTTGTACAAGCAGATATACCAATACTGCGATCAATTCTGATGTTTTAAAATATAACCGCAAAATCAATAAATCAATGTAGTTTGTACGGACAAAAATTGTTAAAATAAGTAATATTTATATAAACAAAATATAGACATTTTAATGTAAATATTAAGGAAAATGAAAGCAAACCGTTAAATAATGCTTTTTGCGTCCGCAAATTGATTATTGCTTTTTGCGTCCCTAAAATGAGAGTCATGTATATATGTACATACTTCAATACTGAGACCCGAGAAAAACTCAAAGTTCAAAGTTTGTTTAATTCCAAAGACCCTGCAAGGGTATAGAACTTACAATAAATATATATTATATTTATAATTCTTATTTTAATCATATATGTGACAAAAAATATATAATCAAATTAGAAATTTGAATGACAATAAACTATACAAAATCAATCATTAAATTGTCTAAATATTGGAGAGATTTAAATGGAGAATTAAGAAATATCTAAAGCAGAAATACCAAATCGACGACAAGTTACAAAAAAAAAAATTAGAATAAAAAGAATAATCATATTAAAATAAGTAATATTTAAATAAACAAAATATAGACATTTTAAAGTAAATATTAAGGAAAGTGAAAGCAAACCGTTAAATAATGCTTTTTGCGTCCGCAAATTGATTAATGCTTTTTGCGTCCCTAAAATGAGAGTCATGTATATATGTACATACTTCAATACTGAGACCCGAGAAAAACTCAAAGTTCAAAGTTTATTTAATTCCAAAGACCCTGCAAGGGTATAGAACTTACAATAAATATGTATTATATTTATAATTCTTATTTTAATCATATATGTGACAAAAAATATATAATCAAATTAGAAATTTGAATGACAATAAACTATACAAAATCAATCATTAAATTGTCTAAATATTGGAGAGATTTAAATGGAGAATTAAGAAATTTTTCGAAAGCAGAAATACCAAATCGACGACAAGTTACAAAAGAAAATAGAATAAAAAGAATAATCAATTGAATAATCTTGCAAAAAAATAAAAAATACAGTAATATATCTCAATCATATTACAAAAACAGTACTTAAATAAAATAAAAAGTCTAAAAAATAAAACAAATTTCAGTAGTCGATTGTGAATATAAAATTTTAAAAGTCTGTGCCATAAACATTTTTGTAACAAAAACTCCGTGGTTAGTTTTTTTAATAGTGCAAATGTTTGTTTATTATTTAATTCCTCTGGTAACCTATAATAAAATGTAATGCACCTGTATTGAGTTGTCCTTTGAAATTGGGAGCTAATTAGCCCTACTACAGTTTGGCCACTAAGACCTAGTTGTATAGGGTCGGTCAAATGCACGGGTCAACACCCATCCGGCGACCTCCACGCAGAGCCAAGGTAGGACGCTGGCCTGCGGGACAGTCTTTCCCAGGAGTCAACCTTCGGGCGCTCCTGGACGGTTTGCGCAACGTGCGGCATCAGCCAATCGATTGTGCATTCCGACTAACGGACGGGGGAATCCGGAAATAACAATGTTTCCTATAGAGGAGGGATAGTTGTTAACCTTATGGCTACTGGTCTTAAAACGATAATTCGGCCACCCGATCGCGGGTGAATAAGCTGGGCAAAGGATGCCGTGGTCCGCGATAGATGAACACTTCCAAAAACTAGGGATATTGACCGTATATGCGATTTTTGCTCAAGAAGCTCTTTGCGAATTCTATTGCAATAAGAGCTCGGCCATATCCCACGAGGAAGTACATCGGCATGACACCAGGAATAAAACCCTGTATCTCCAACCGTTCGTAGCACGTACTGCCAAGTTCCAGGCGACTAGTCGATACTTAGGCCTCAAACTTTTCAATAAATTGCCCGAAAGATTAAAAGAAATTAAAAACATCGATATTTTCAAGAGATCCATCCGAGTCTATCTGCTTAAAATCAACATGTATGCCCATAACGACTTCTTAAAATATTTTGAAAATACATAGCATCGTATCTACCCATTTAATCTAATACATATTATTTACCGTTAATTGTTTTGTTGTAAACTGTTATCATATAGTCTATGTTTTCGTAAATTGGTAAGTTTAAAACTATATATTGTATATCATCTCTTGTCTAAATTGAGTAACTAATTTAAGATTAATTACTGTCATTCCTACACAATTGTATGGTTGTATTGGAAATAAATACCTTTTACTTTACTTTACTTTACTTTCGTATCACCGCTTTATAAGGGAGAGGACCGCGCAAGGGTCCTCGATCCTGTAACCAGTCAGGAGGCAGGTAACTAGACAGAGGGCGAGGCTGCCCGCTGAGTACGTTTCCCGGTGCCTCACTGTAAGGCGTTGTCTTCTGTCAGGCAGTTGGCGTAACAAGACAGTGGATTGCTTTTCCTCCTAAGTCTTCTACGCTCACCTCATAGGAGACAAAACGATCAAATATCGTTAAAACTTTCTGTGACTGATTAGCCCGTTGTAGTTGACAGCTCTAGTTGTCCTTTGAAATTATGAGAGGAAAGGTACTGTAAAACAACTCCATCTCACAACAATATTTCTAAAACCACATTCATCTTTTAATTCTATAGCATTATAAACTTCGTCCTTATTTCCGTTTAAACGTCATATCATTATAAATTAGTTTAAAGATCGTACAAAGTTTAATTGCACATTGTAAAGGCAAGACAACACATATTTTTTCCTGTATCACTTGGCTCACCTTAACCTAGAAAGTCAAGGACGTTATGAGTATCATTTCCTGTCGATACGTGGATATGTCGCGGAGATCAACTCTGTTTCAACACAGCGTAAATTTAATTAAAAATAGACATAATAACATATATATAAATACACCAAATAAGTGGATTCGCGTTTGTAGATTTTAGTCTGCGGTTGAGATATATGGTTGAAATATATATTTAAAGAAAAAAATTCTCTTAATTTTTTTCTTTTGCCACAACCGTGGCACTCTAGTGGGATTCCGGAAGTGAGCATGCCTTAACACAGGAGTGCCTAGCAAGGCGGGCTCGGTTGCACTTCGCTTAGCATAATATAAAGATAAACATTTGCGTTTAATGTATGCTCTATGTAACCTGGGCTCAGTCAGATGTATATCGAACTTTAGAAGCATGCAACGGCATTTTTAACCGACTTCAAAAAAAGGAGGTTATCAATTCGGTTGAATCTTTTTTTTGTATATTTGTTACTTCAGAATTCTGCCGTTTATGAACCGATTTGAATTTTTTTTTTTTTTTGAAAGTCCCATTTTTATAAAAATTCTGTTCTGATCATGAAATCCATTAGGAACTAAGGGAACGCCCCAAATATTATCATATGAAGTTTAAAATGTACATGTTTATTCAATTCCGAAGACAATGTACTTATTATTATGGTAAGCATGACCTGATACAACACCCTGGGTTGGCTCCCGACGAAGGAACTCCTCAACGGTCAACAGCACACACACGAAATTTTGTACACTCATTCAGTTATTATAGCCCGTTCTAAGTTTTATCATGACATGGCTGCTGCACCCAGGGTTGGCTCCCGACGAGGGGACTCCTTAACGGCCAACAGCACAGACACGAATTTTTGTATATGCATTCAATTACGACAGCCCGTTCTAAGTTTCACCAAAACAAGACTGCGGCACTTATAAAACATTTTTGGAGTCGGTTTATTTATTTGTTAAAATAAATCTTAATTGTAAATGAATTTTCTTTTATGCTTATGCATTTTGATGTATGCGTAAAAAAATGATAAATAAATAGAAAACTCTTCTCAAAATATAGAAAATTACACCGTTTTTCATCCAAATTTGGCCATAGTCATGAGTTTTCTAATTGTTTCGATATCATCCTAATCATCCTAAAAACATCCTAAGGATAAAGGATAACATCCTAAAAATATCATTTTTAGGATGTTATCCTAAAAGTGATTTTTTTATCATTTGAAAAGTTTTAATACGGGAAAATTGTAATAGAATATTTAAGACGGGGATTTGAAAAAATTTATGTAAATATAAAAAAAATGTTGCATTTGATAATTGCATTGTTGCAATGCATGTGATGTAGGAGTATTTCAGAAAACAACTTTTCACGAAATCCACTTTTATGTTGTTTCTTTATCTGCGATGCAGGACGCATAATTAATACATTTAACCCTTGGAGTAAATGGGTATTTTCATGGATGCATCTGTCTCTTTTGCAGGATTTTCGGCGACATCGACCTTAAAGTACTATAACTACGAAACTACTACACCAATCATAAGAAGAACAACTGCACAATGATTGCATTGACATTTCGAATATAGATTATTGAAATATCATTTTGTAAAACAATTAGATAATTATTAATAAATACGAGAACGTCAAAGAAGTGAAAAAAACGCGGAACCAGATCTGGTCGTATCATACTCAACGGATAATTGTTTCAGAAATAGATTTGGTCGTATCATACTCAAGGGGTTAATAAGTACATAAAAACCCTAAAATTTCGAAACTTTTATTAAAAATAAAATATGAGATGATATCCGCTACTTTAATTGTACGTAATTGTAATTGTTATTGTAATTGGTAATTCGTAATTGTACTGTTTATAAGAAAAGCTATTTCTGTTATCACTAGCGATCTATACCTCAAGCTCTATAAAAGATACGTTCCCCCGCTTCTTTAATACACCTATTATGTGTAGAATCCGTACTTTAGGAAGGATATAGAGCACCTGGAAATAGTTCAGAGAAGAGCAACGAATGCTTCGACTGAGGAACAAACCGTACAAAGTACGACTGAAAGAACTCCGCCCGGCAATTTTAGAGGAACGTAGGCATCGAGAAGATCGAATAGAAAGTTACAAAATACTTCACGGTTATTATAGTGTGCCCAACCTTTAGAGCATAATATATACCATGAACGCCAACAAGCAACTGCGTGGGCACTCGTTGACCGCGGATCATTGGCATATTTTGCATTGCTCTTAATTTAGGATCAGGTAGCCTATTGGTCATTTCAAGAGTTCTTGACGTCAGGTTAACAACCACACCCGCTGCTTAGTCTTCACACACCTTCAGTAGTGCGCATCAAATTGGCTGACGCCGTACGGTGCACAAACGGTCCAGTAGCGCCGGGAGGCGTTCCACCAGAGAAAACCGATCTACCGACCGCGATTGCTTCCCGGGGTAGTCCTTCAAATGAGGAGGCTACCAAAGAGGAGCTGAATCGTGAGTTTGATTGACCCGGAAACAGTGGATCTTATGGCCCAAGCTGTACGAACCAACACTATCTGCGATTGTGTCATGCAGTCATAGACCCCCGCTTCTAAGGAAACGTACCTTTTCGGTCTCCCCGGTAATTCTCCGGTTGATCCTGAGCTAGCGAACCAGCCACCGCCTAACCGCTCAAGGGCCACCTGAAGTATTTCTCCTGAACTCAACTAAAGTGGCGCGCTGACGAAAGTCTATTTAGCATCATTGGATACTTGGCTTCTATTACTTGGAGAATCATCCTATCCTGAATGCTGATTGGTACACAGCCATTTGCTTGCCGAAATTTATTGACGAACTCCGTAAAAGTAACCGTCAACGTCATCTTGCACAATGACAGAGCGGTGAGACAAACAAACGATTTTTTGAAGGACTACACGTGGAACTGAAGAGCCGTCCTCCATACGATTTTTATCGAGAGGCTGTCAATGAATATGAATAACTTATTTTCGAGGTTGTGTTGACCTCGAAGAAGTATAATAAATATTATGGACATTGATTTATACTTATGAAATATTGGTATTAATGCATTATGGGAACCTGTTCTATATTGCATTAAGCGATATATATTGCATTATGCGACAATGTTCTATTTTTTTATGATTATATTAACCACGCTGATTCCGAATCTTTATTCGGTCTCAATAAATAAGCGAGATACAGGCATTCGAAAAAGCGTCAAACCTATACATTTCGGTAGGTTAAGTTAGTTTTTTTTAAAAATACTACATAAACACCAAAAAATCAACAATCTAGAAGAGGTTCCTAGGTAAACTGCAATAATACCATAGATTTTATGAATTGTTTAAAAAACTATCTAAACCTACCGAAATGTATGTGTTTGACAACTATAAATGCCTATATTTATTAAGTCCGACAATTTTTTTTTTTGAGACCTACAGTTTCGGAATCAGCGCAGTGAATCTATATTCGTCGGGTGACGTTTAAAAATCCACAATGTAGAACTGGCACCAATAGCTAATAATGGTAGGCTAAGACAGTTTTTTTTAGTAATACATTAAAACCTATATGGCGTTAAGTTTCGTTTTTCTTAAAAACAATCCTAAAACTGAGCGAAAAAAAAATTTTTTTGTATATTTTTTTATCTTGAGGTAATGCGCGTCCGAGGCTTTTTCCTATCATATTTAGACAGACTTTATTTTTTCAATATTTTTTTTATAATGAATATCTTCCGAAAAAATATATTAACGCTCACGGAAAATATAAAAAAAAAACTGAATTCATCGCTATTCATTGTAATATTTTCTTTTTCCGGTGTGACTCTCGTACAATGTTATTAATATTTAAAAATCCCAATCACTTACCTTATGATATCAACAACTCCTCATAACCCTGGAGCACTAAAGTGCGAAGTAAAGCTGCATTTTTTTTACAAATAACTATAACAACACTATCTTAAACACTTGTATTGATCTTTACTGATGTAATATCTGTAGTCTGTCTGATTCAAAAATTTTATCAGGGTAGATCAAAACGACAGATTCCATTTTGATAACGTGTATATTTCATGGAATACCGTAAAACGGTGTTACTTTACGCCAAGTAATCAATAATTCGCATTTGTTATCAAATATTTAGTATAATTTGTTAATATAACACAAATGATGCATCTGACATAAAAACATAATGGAGAAAATACAACCTAAAGCTGTGAAAACTGTAAAGGTAAATATTTGGCTATTTCAGCAAAAGTAATACATGGCGATGTTTTCTTGTCTTGATATATTTACTAAGAATAAAACATTTTCTCCCTCAAAATATCAACTAAGAACCAACCCTCCCCGTATCCCCTTCCCCCTTCCCCCTTTCGTTGGGTTGTTGACTGGATAGAAGGATAAGAACTTTGTATTATCTATCATTTTACATAAGCAGTTATTTTTATTATTATTTATCTGTAGTTTCTCTGTATTTATTATTATAATATACATATATTATATTATAAATAATAAATACAAACGGAGCTGCCATGGAATTCACCGACCGGAGTCGGGCCCATCATAATACTATTTTTTTACACTTCTGGGGGTGAGCAGTGGATTCCGGACTTACGAACCGGCTGTGGTAGGTTTAGGACAGCTGTCTTGCCACATGTGAGCGTTCACCTTGCCACCCATTCACTCCCCCTTCGAAGCCATAGAATTTGAGATGCGCAAATCGCAGTTTTAGATAATTTTTCTAAGAAAGAGTTGATTATTTTTCTGGAAAGGCCAAGATCTTTAAAGAGGTGAAATAGAAATTTAGCTGGCAGGCCACGAGCGCCAACTTCCACCGCGTGAAGGTGAACAGTGAAGCCGTTCCGGGTTACGGCATTTGCAAGATCATGGTATTTATTTAATTTGTACTCGTGGTCTTTTGGGATATTTGATTCCCATGGAACAGTTAATTCTACAATAAGAGCCACCTTCCGAGATAGAGAGTAAAGAGTTATATCTGGACGGAGGGCTGTGCATCCGAGACTTTCAGGGAATTTATACTGCTTATATTTTTTATGTATGTATGTATATTTGGATGTATGTATATGTATCTTTATGTGTATATGTTTATGTATGTGAGCTGTATTGATACTTTTATTTAATATTACACGGTTGGCTGTAAGAAATCGTGAAACGATAAGCCCGCCGTTTGTACTAAGTTAAAATAGAATTTAAGTTTTCTTTACCCATGTAATTTTTTTTTGTTAGTACAATAAAGGTATTTTTCATTTCATTTCATTTCACTAAGATTATAGTTTCATTAATAGAATGGAAATAACGGATTTTCTAACACCAAAATTAAAACGAGAATCTCATATATCTTATTTTTTTAATATATCCTATTTTTTGTGCGATATGGCTTATAATTATATTAAAACTAATTTATTAATATATACTGTATACATCTATCAATAATTTAAATTGTATAAATATTACCTTCATATGTATGGCCACGGCAATGGATACTCGAATATGCACACTGTGGTCGAAGAACATAATACGATGAAAAACGGCTATTACCGATAATATATTAGGTAATTTTCAAAGATATTAAGATCTACAATTTTAAAAATAAAAAAGTTCCAATATTATCTTCCCAAATAGAGCTGTCAACTACAACGGGCGAACCCGTCACCTCAGGAAGTTTTTTAACGTTAGTCATTCTATCTCCCGTGAAGTGAACGCAGAAGACTTGGACAACATGCCCGTAAGATACCAACGCCATATACGCGAGATAACCAGGTATGTTACCCAGCGGGCTTACACTCACGCTCTAACTATTAATTGCGACCAGATTACTCCAGTCTCTCGACTAGTTACGAGTGGTGAAACAGTG
Organism: Micropterix aruncella; assembly: GCA_944548615.1. Classification (NCBI taxonomy): domain Eukaryota; kingdom Metazoa; phylum Arthropoda; class Insecta; order Lepidoptera; family Micropterigidae; genus Micropterix; species Micropterix aruncella. Next base: position 25,324,674 of record OX155969.1, read on the forward strand.
AAACGGTGTAACTCGAATATATCGCGGACCACGGCGTCCTTTACCCGGCTTTTCACCCGGGATCGGGTTGCCGATGGTCGTTTCAAGAGCAGTTGCCTTAAGGGAAGCAACCACCCCCGCTCTATAGGCGCCAAACCCCTCAACCTCCCTCTTTCAACCCCCCCCCCCCCCAATTACACCTCCCCAACCTTCCCACCCTATAGTGATTGTGTCAAGTGACTATCATAGTAAAAGTAGTATTTTTTTTTAATTAACAGTTTTTCCGTGGCATTCAAATGGTATTTTTCCGAAAATTCTTTTTTTTTTGCGTCGCTTATATAAGATATATTTTAATCAATTCACAACGTCATTTTGGTACAATTTTGGACCGAATTTCAAGTCTCTAACTGCAAAATTTTGGGATTAAATTATGACTAGCGCGCCCTCTGGTGGACAGATGTCAACCACAGTCGTTTCAACTCTTGCCATGACCAAATGATGCTTGCATACCAGATTTCAGCTCAATCGGATAAAGGGTTTGGGCGCTATCGTGGAGGAATACACACACACACATACAGATACCCAGATTCACCGACAGACTTTAGGGTGGAGATGGTTTTAATCGTCTTGGGGGAGAGGGGGTCAAAATTTATATATCCTTCTTGATATATGAATTTCGGTCCAATAAGGCATCTGTGTACCAATTTCAAGTCTCTAACTGTAATATTTCAAGATTGAAGTATGACTAGGTACAACCGATCGATTTTAGAAGTGTCATTTATATTATTACTAGCTGACCCGGCGAACTTCGTACCGCCTAACGGTCAATGAATGTCGTGTTACAGATTAGCTGAATTTAATTTATGATTTTATGGAAGTAATACAATGAATACAAAATAAATATTAAGTTCACTACTTTATTAAGATAATAACACCAAAAAAATATAAAAGTACAAAAATTAAGTATATCAATCGCGTGTCAGCATGACATGATTGAATTAAACTATGTAATAATTGTGGTCCGAATATTGTGAATATATATTGTCGATTCGAAACCTTTATTTAAATACTTTCTTTAATTTGATGGGATAGTTTACCGTATCGACGGGATGAACATTCAATGTTTGACAGTTACGAAACCCATGAAGATTTTGTATGGGAAAATGTTTTTTCTTTTATTTTATTTTTTCGTTAATTTTACACTGTTTTTTTTAGTTATTCTGCTATTCGGGACGGAGACAAATACAACAAATCTAAAACCATGAAAATCGGTCGAGCCGTTCTCGAGGTACAAGTGTTCAAACAAACCAGATATTGTTTTATATATATATATATATATATATATATATATATATATATATATATATATATATATATATATATATATATATATATATATATATATATATATATATATATATATATATATATATATATATATATATATATATATATATATATATATATATATATATATATATATATATATATATTTATTACATTCGGCGGGAAGTAACCTAGTTTTAAGGTAATAAATCATCTAACGACACTTGAAAGATAGACGACAAATCGTAAGATATTTTAAAATATACAGAAAATATTAAAAGTGATTAGAAAAAAAAATTGGGTACCACACAATAATTGATTTTAAACAAGTTTAAACAAGCTCTCTGAGCCTGTTTTTAAAAGTTGTTATGCTTGGCGCGGTTCTCACATTTTTCGGAAAAGCATTCCAAAGTCTGGCTATATTACGGTAAAAGAGAATGAGAAGAAGTCACTGCTGTGACTAGGGATAGAGAGTAGCAGGTTGTTTTTTGATCTCAGAGACGTTCATGAGCCGATAGTTCAGTAAATCTGCAGGTAAGATAATTGGGAGCGACGCCATCCAGGATCTTGAAAAGCATACAGAGAACTCGCATGTCTCTTTTCTCCCGGTCGACAGCCAGTGAAGCTTCTCTCTGTACTCCGTGATGTGGTCAAACATACGTAACTGTCAGGCACAAAGTGTATGTATAAATTATACATATTTTGTGAAAACGAGATATTCCATATTTAATTCTATTGTGATGCGAGTCAACATCCGTGATCTGTAGATCGCTGTTCGCATTAAATTACCCAACTCAAGGCAATAGATCAAGCCAGCAAAGAATCAGAGGTCACAAGAGATCATTTTAAACCGGTCCACTTACCTATGTGTGTAAAGTGATACATAAATGTCTGTTGATATCAGTCGAGAAAATGTATAAATTTTAAAATATTATACTTTTTTTTTAACTATACCGAGATTAGAGCGCTCATCAGCGACCAATATTACTCTTTTTCTGCGTTATTATTTATGGTAAAAAATAACGGATGTGATACACGGAAATACGCATCTTTCAAAGAAAATTACGTAAATAACTCTGACTGCGGTGACCGTATGGATTAACATGGCGGTGTTGGCGTGGCGGTAGTTACCATGAGGTAATGTTAAAACATAATGTTATTTCATTACGTCGCGACCTTGGGGTCTCGTTTCTAACATGACAGCATAAAGTAGTATATGTACGGTTATATAGGGACACATTAATCATGTTGAAACTACAGTATATCGTTATTTCCATATTAAACTTACGGAATATGTTGATACTTATAATCGAGTAATGGACTTTCAACAAAATTCCTAGTAATTCAACAAATTTACGTTAGATTTTTTAAAAATTCCGTATTTAACCATAATTACAAAATGGCAATGTAAGAATCAATCCAATATTATTCTCAGTGTATTTGGTATTGAAATCCAACAGTCATTTTGAAAAAAAGAAATAAAAGCCAAAACGTGCCAATATTTTTTTTGAGGAAAAAGTCATTTAAATTGTTAACGCATCACAATTATAATAACTGTGTAAGTAAATGATTATTGGTGTACTCAGGTAATAGAGTTTCAAAAATGCAGCAGTGTGAAGAACAGAAGAGAATTAATAAAATTGTTATTTACTCAAACCTTTAAATTAGTTTTTTTCTCTGTGGTCACTTAGGCAGTACTACTAGTACCATTCTGTGGTGAGTACTCAAAGTTGTTTTTTATTTAAAATTTAAAATTAGTTTTTACCTTCCCGGTCCAAGGAAAAATCTAAAAAATATCCATTTTGGCCATAAAAAATATCCTAAAATATCCGGCTAAAAATTATCCTTTTTGATATATATCTCAATGTTTTTGACCCCCTGAGACGATTAGGACCATTTTCAGACTGAAATCTGTTTGTGAGTATGTGTTTGTGTGTGTTTGTGTGTTTGTGTGTGTGTGTGTATATTTCTCCTAGTGAGGGGCCTAAACGTTTCATCCGGTTGAGCTAAAGTTTGGCATGCAGCCATCATTCGGTTATGGTAAGAGTTTTAAGATTTTAGTTGAAATCGATCAACCAGAGGGCGCTTGAGACTTGGCGCAATATTGTAGTTAGAGACTTGAAGTTCGGTACACGAATGCGTCGTAGGGCCGGAAACCACAATCTGAAATATTCGTTGGAATGTCTCTTATAGTTGTGCAAGTGACTTTAAAAAAATGAAATACCTCAGTATTTAGTAAAATACTATACATATTTACAAATAGCCATTTCAATACCACAAAATACTAAAATATACTACTTTTGCTATCAGCCAGTTGACACAATCACTAGCGGGTGCGAGGCCCGAATTTGGTGTTGAGGTGAGGAGGGATCGGGTGAGGGTTGAGGGCGTTGTAGGTGAGAGAGGTTGAAAGAGGGTTGGAAAGAGGATTTGAGAGAGGGGGAAGTTAAGGGTTTTAGCGCGCGGAGGGGGGTGATGGGGGGGGGGGGTTAACTGGTTGCTGGAAAAATCGGGGTGACACAACCCACTTTTTTCTCTGTAGTTTATCAAGGGTCTGTTCTCATCTACTTTAATCACTAGTAGTAGCATTAATTAGTAGAAGTAGTAGTATTAATTAACTGTTCTCTACCCCTTTTGGTCACTTGTATTACTGGTAGTAAGTAGTATTACTATAATTTTGGGGTAATGACTTAAAATTTCATTTTTAATATTTTATTCGCCGTATATTGGCGAATTAAAAACACTAATCAAATTTAAAAAAAAAAAGTTTTTCAAAACTCTCTTCAATTAATTATTAGTTGTTAGGCTATATCCAATTCATCTATTCGATTTGAAATAAATTACATACAAAATATTAAATGTAAAATAAAAATAATGAAAAACATATTTAAATAAATATTAACCCTGAGGCCTCGATTGGCCGATATCGGCCACAACACGATTCAGCGTGACGGCCCCGTTTTAATTTTATTTTAATTTAATTTTAATTTATTTGTTTTATTTTATTATGTTTTATTATGTTAATATGTTTCATTTTAATTATTGGTACATTGGTTTGGCAGTAATTAATGTTTTGGTGAAACAGTGTCGTAATTCAATTTTTTTACTAATTTTTACTAAAAATTTTTGGGACTGCAATTTGTCAATCGGCTGAGGGGCCGAGGCCTTAAAAAATATATAATGAGCAGCAAAAATAACCTCAAAAATTGTTCAATAACCTTCATAAATTTATCCTTGCTTATTTCTCGCAATATATAATAAACCTATTATTATCATATAATGGTTATTGATCGGTATATGATTATTTAAAAAAAATAATAGGCAAGCACGCCATCTTGTGTTAATATCGAACATCACCTCCTAAAATCTCTACGCATATTACCGAAGACACAAACCTTCAATGCATGAATTGTAAATGATTCCTCGCCTAACCGATAGATGGTGAAGTTATTATAAAAAATATATAATTTTTGCCTCATGCTATATTATTATCGACTACAAAATGTCAAGACTTATGGTCTGGATTGCGATTCTCTTAAACTAAACTAAGTTCCTATTTTAGTTCACGAAGAAACGCAATCGGAACCAATATGTACATGGAACTATCATTACCTACATATTATAATTTCCGAGTAAAGTGGAATTAAGATATTATTTCGGCATCAAGTAGTTTTCATCATGCATTCATCATTTAAATAAGTTTGAGCATCAAAAATTAAAACACAGGTCGTGTGCCTATCTGTTTATCAAGCCTGTATTTGATGCCCGATCCGAAATATTATATTTTTTCTCGCTGAACGTTTTTAACAGTTTTGATGTGTTCTGTCAGTCGCATGGCTATGGGCCGTTTCGTTTATCCAACGTAGGCTAAACCGCAGATATATTCTACTTTATACACACCCGGGGTTTGCAGTTGTATTACATCCTTTACATGCCTCAAAAATCGAGCTATTTTTTGGGTCGGCTTGAAAATCGTTTTATATCGAATCTGCACACGATCTATACGCACACGATTTAATACATGTAATAATACACGATTTAATACAAATCAAGAGCATTCTTACTATACGTCAAGGGCGTGACAGATCGAATAAGTAAGATGCTAAACAGATTCGATATAAGAACTATCTTCAAGCCGACCCAAAATATAACTCGATTTTTGAGGCCTGTAAAGGATGTAATACCACTGCAAACCCCGGGTGTGTATAAAATCGAATGCAGCTGCGGTTTAGCCTAAGTTGGACAAACGAAACGCCCCATAGCCACGCGACTGACAGAACACATCAAAGCTGTTAAAAATGTTAAACGAGAAAAATCGGCGATCTGCGAATATATATTAGATGGCGGAAGTAACCACTAGATGCAGTTTCAAAATCCCATTGTGCTATCCAAGGAACAATTCTACTTTCCTCGCATGATCCGGGAAGCCATTGAAATACGACGAACCCCGAACTTCAATAAAGACGACGGTTACAAACTCTCTTCTACGTGGAACCCTCTTCTTAAAATGTTCCCGCCGTCGAACACCGAACGCAAGGACGTAAGACAGGATACAGTGAGTGTTGTGTGCAAGACGGATTTTCGAAATTCGCGCGCTCCGAGCCCGGCCCCCGCCACCGTTATAACCTACGCAGTGGTATGCGGGCTACCCGCAAAACAACGGATTGACAGCTCTTTCAGTCTACCCTAGACAACGGCGGCTGCAACGTCACCAAAACGTCGGGTGCTACAAATTTCAAGCGATAAATTCGTTTCTATCCTATTTGTAATATCAAGCTACCGCTAGATGGTACAACGCGCTCAACTATTTTTAAATTATTTTTTGAGAGTAAAATTTTTCAAAATAAAAAAAATAAAAAAGTATTTAAATCTACTCCTGCATTTTACGTATTCTCGCAATCCTTTAAACGACTTTTTATGGTACGTACCTATTAGTTATAGAAGAAATTTGCACATTGTCGTTATAGAACATTGTATGCTCTATCAAGTTTAAAAAGGCTAATTGAAATAAAATTTGCGTCGGAAAGGTAAATTTGCATGAGAAAAAATAGATTTTGCCATGTCTTTAGATGGTGTTTTTAAGATTTTGGCGCGCTCACAGGCGTGTCAAGCCCGAAAACATGGTATTAATAATAGAAGAGCAGTTTAGTAACATTTATTTATTTATTTTATTTATTTATTTAAGAATTAATTACTATAAAACATTGATTTGCTTACAAAAATAACAGGAACCGATTGGCAAAACCTTAACCTTTTGCTTATATGATTCTGTCACCCAACTGGGACTAGCCCGTTCTAGGGTGGACAGGATAACTACCAGAATAATTCCCCTAGTAGAACCAATAATTGAAATGGCGAAATTGTATATACAGACTGTTCTACCCGAAGATATTTAAACTCCATCAACATAAACTACTTCAAAATCCAGACATATAACTTCATAACAGCCTGTCGATTTTCTTTCATTTTAGATTTATATGATTTTGAAATATATTTTGAAAAAAAATACTACCTTTATAGGAAATAAAAACGAATTTATAGCGTGAAGATTGTAACACCCGACGTTTCGGCGATGTTGCAACGGCCATTGTCTAGGGTAGACTGTGCAGAATGAGGTGTTACAATCTTCACGCGGTAAATTCGTTTTTTCTTTTTTATGATTTCAAACAACCGCAATAGTCTTCGATTTTAAAATATTTACTTATTAGTTACCTGCTATTCGCTGACTTTTCAGCGAATATTAACCAAACTACTATGAATATAAACATGAAAGTTTGTTCTACATTATGGTTTAAAAATATTTTATTCATTTGATTTAATCTAAAACAAAACAAAAAGGACTTAAAAAAATCTAAAATTAAAAAAAAACGACCCGCAGTTAGGTTTTCTGTCGATGAATTTTGATGTAATATCTGTAGGGAACGAAGGTAAGAATTAGTAGTCTCAAACATCTTGCTATAATAATTAATTACATATTTGCTGCTGCTATATTATTTAATAATATACCTATTCGAATGTAATTCTGTTTCATGGGCAGTCTTATTACCAACCTTATTCCAAATTATTTTTGATGGTTAGTATTACGTCAATGCCATACAAATCATATTATTAATCATCAGAAATTTAGCGTCTACGTCATGAAGATTATAACACCTATTAACTATTCGGCCTTGTTCAGATATATGAGCGTAAAAATAGTATTTCTTTAATAATCTCCCAAAGTTAAGACTGTTAGATTTTGGAAGCGGAGGTTGGCTATCATAATGGGTTCTAGGCTTTGGATACAGCTTGCTGCACTAAGAAATTCTTATTATCTCCAAATCACTATCTCAAATTATTCGGCCATGAAATTTGGCTGTTCCAGGACCACTCCGTCTTTGCAAATTACAAAGACGGCCCTGGATGATAATAATAATCTTTTAATAGGCGCTGCTGCACTAAGAAATTTATAATATCTTCAAATCACTGACTCAAATTATTCGGCCATGAAATTTGACTGTTCCAGGACTATTCCGTCTTTGTAAATTACAAATACGGCCCTGGATGATAATAATAATATTTTAATAGGCGCTGCTGCTCTAAGAAATTCATAATATCTTCAAATCACTGTCTCAAATTATTCGGCCATGAAATTTGGCTGTTCCAGGACCACTCCGATTTGTAAATTACAAAGACGGCCCTGGATGATAATAATAATATTTTAATAAGCGCTGCTGCACTAAGAAATTCATAATATCTCCAAATCACTGTCTCAAATTATTCGGCCATGAAATTTGGCTATTCCAGGACCATTACATTACAATCATCCAGGGCCGTCTTTGTACATTACAAAGACGGCCCTGGATGATAATAATAATCTTTTAATAGGCGCTGTTCAATCTGGTATTGTAAAGATTTATATTTTGTAATTATGTGTACTTTACCAATATGATATCAACGATCTTTAAATTATACCTGGCTCATTGTATAATGTCGATATTTTCAAGAGTGGGTTTTCCATCGTATGTTATTTAATAATAAGTAATTTCTGTTATTTCTCTGACGATCCATTGAACTCCAATACGACATTTTTGCAAATAATTCCACCAAATGAAGTAACATCTAGCTCCCTCTCTAACCACAACACTAGAATCATTACTAAGGAACAATAATTAAAAAAAAATAAAAATTCGACTGCCGTTCTGAAAAATGAACTATTATATTTAGAATTATTAGAACAATTTGGACGCTTTCAAAACTACAATTTTTTAAATGAAAAAAAAAATCCTCGTTGAAACAAAATTAAAGTTAGGGAAGCTCCGTTGACGCGCGCATTCTTTGAGTCAGTCGAGGGGCGTCGTCTAAGGTTTGTGACGCCTTCCGCTGGGCAATATCCCATTAGCGGGGCTTTACGTCAGTCGGGCCCGTTGGTCCGGCTTTCTGAGTGTGGCGTCGCAGCGCTGCGCACCCTGCGGCGGGTATCTCCAAAACGATAGCGCGCCGCAGCCTCAGTCGTTTGCTCTCAGTGCTCAAGTAATTAAACGGGTTTTAATGAAATATTTTTGGATCGTGTATTTATACATAGATAGATAGGTACATACATATATGTACCCAATCAGACCAATCATTTGATACTCAACAAGATGTATTTATCTTAATTTATTCTACAGGATGGGCAAAATGAAAGTGGCCCGGATAATATTTTTATGAAAGTGGTCTGGAAAAGGCCTCTATACATGACATGACACGTGTATATTATTAAGCAATGAGATGACAAAATGAAGAATTCTAAACACAGGACCCTTTATCAAACTTGAAAAATTTATTTGCACAAAACAAAATACAGTACATGAAATCAAGTCATATTGTAAGCAACAGGACAATAATATCGACCCCTGATAATGAACAGGTGAACCGAACCGGCCATCACAGTAAATTCTGGAAATGTCCTCCGCCGACGTAGAAGAAGCGCTGTGCTCGATTTATTTAACTGTGCAGCACTTCTCTAGGGATATCAGCAATGGCGTTTTCAATGTTCTGCTGCAGCGCTTCCAGTGTTTGATGATTATTTGAGTACACCAGGCCCTTCAATTTGTGACGTCCCCGCTGTTGACCGGTTCATCTGTTCATTCATTTTGTGTTCATTCCAGGCCCCTTTCATGAAAATATTTTCCGAGCCACTTTTATTTTACCCACCCTGTATGACACTCGGGATGATATAACAATACCACACACTTCTAAAACGGTTAAATCGTTCAGAAGTTATGGTGGAATAAAGAAACGAAAAACATATATACATGAACCCTAAACACATTACACTTCTTTTACACTTCTTCGTTCGGAATGACATCGACCTGCAACCAGAGTATGGAGACATTCGTCAAAATCTGTTAGGCAGGGCGCCATGGGGCCCCACCGTCACTCCTTACCAGTTGTACCGCGAAGCTCTACTCTACAGTCCTCGTAAAGCAGTCTAAACTCCGAGTACACCGTTGCAATCTTGACAATAGGGTGGATCAGCAGCACTCTTTGCACTTGTCACAGTTTCGTCGAGAAACGGACTACAGTCTGCTTCTTGAATCCTTTGAGTGTCGCTCTGTGCTGTCCTCGACCGAATAAAACGAAGGTTTGGTGAAGTGTCCTTTAATATCCCCTTGACCCACGCAATTTGGTCAACGCGCACACCACACTAAATTCAAAAATATATTCTAGCTGCATCCTGCCCGTTGACCTCATTAGGGATAACGCCTTCACAATCTTCTCATATCGTAGGTTAAACTTATTTACGTCTTTTATTATTTTGTTGCTGAGGGCATATCTTAAATATATATACAATACACTCTTTTCTAAATGGACGTAAGGTCTCTTCCTACTTATCATTATACTATACTTAATTAATCTAACAAGTTATTACATACTATGCACATTGTTTATTATCTAAAACACGTACGGTGAGTCGACCTTAGCCCATATTCGCTCTCCCGTCGTCATTTCGACCGTTCGTGTAATTCGACACTCCCTCGCTTGCCAGAGATGACCTTCCTTCTACGAAGTGAGACAATTAACATTCCTAGCCCCCTGTGTTAGATGATATTTTGCGACACACCAGTGCCTCTCGATTTGAGGTTGTCTTCGTGAAAGTCTTGGCGACTCATTTCAGAGTGACAAGGCGACGACAGTCATTCTAATTACACGCTTGTGTTTACATTGTAATGTTTGTTAGTCAAGCTGGATTAGAACAACCTCCTCTTATGATTATGAAATTTAACATGTTTGTTCCGTTCCGATGACAATGAATTTTTACGATGAGCATGACCTGATTCTACACCCAGGATCGGCTCCCGGCGAGGACACTCTCACACAATTTTGTATACGCATTGAAGTATGAGAGCCCGTGTTAAATAATTTCACTATGACATGGCTGCTGCACCCAGGGTTGGCTTCCGACGAGAGGACCCATTGTATACTCATTTTGTATACTCATTCAATCCTAAGTTAATGAGCCCGTTCTAAGTTAGGGTGCAGCAGCCCGCGATAGGGGTGTTGCACCCAGCGAGGGGACTCATCAACGGTCAACAGCGCATACAGGAAATTCTGTATAGCATTCAATAATGATAGCCCGATTGAAGTTCTACTATGACATGGATGCTTCACCCATGGCTGGCTTAGGACAGAGCTGTTCAATAAAAGCTTATTTTTAAAGATGTGTTTTTACAATTAATGTATATCCTCTAACATGTCAATTGACAAACTACAACTTCCAGACCACAGTGATTAGCCAGGAGAAGTCTGCATATTTATTAATTCAATTTAATTTATTTTCAATTTAATTTATTTATTGTGATTGTGGTGTAGTAACATGGAGTTTTACAATTATTATTATTCATTGCATTACAAAGTGCTTTTAAAGGAGCAATATTTTTGTAAAAGCAATACTGTAATTTTTAAAAAAGATACTAGGGTCATCCAGAAAGTAAGGTTACAACATTTATGTAGGATCGAAAAATGCTTTAATGTAATTGCAATTCACAGGAGACTTCACTTAAACTAGAGCTGTCAAACGGGCGAACCCCTGCACCTCAGGAAGTTTTAACGATTAGTCGTTCTATCTCCCTGAAGTGAGCGCAGAAGACTTGGACAAAACAGTCCACCGTCAAGCTCCGCCAAATTCCCGTAAAAGGCTAACGCCTTAACCGCGAGATAGCCAGGAGTGTTATCCAGCGGGATTACACTCACACCCTTACTTCCAATTGCGACCAGATTACTACGGTCTCTCGATTGGTTACGAGTTCGAGGTCGGTTGCGCGGTCCTCTTCCTTACGAAGCGGTGAAACGGTGTATACTGAATCTATCGCGGACCATGGCATCTTTTGCTTGGCTGTTCACCCAGGATCGGGTAGCCGATGGTCGTTTTAAGAGCAGTCGCCGTAAGGTCCGCAACCACCCCCGCTCTAGGAAACAGTACTGCTTCCAGACTCCCCCTACTGTTAGTCAGATTGCACAATCGATTGGCTTACGCCGCACGGTGCGCAGACCGTCCAGGAACGCCAGAAGGTTGATTCCTAGGGGAAACTAGCCCTAAGGCCAGAGTCCTGCCCAGGCTCGCACTCCATGCGTGGAGGCCGCCGGATAGGTGTTGACCCGTGAGTGCGACCTACCTTGAACACAATTGGTCTTCGTGGCCAACTCAGCAAGGGCCCCTTAGCTCCCACTAAAACTAAAAACTTCACCTAAACTATTTTTCAATGTAATCACAGTTGTGATTGAAACTTTTTTGTTGTTGGGGCATCAGCTTTTGTATGACAGTGTCGTTGACCTCCGTCGCCAGCTCTTTTCGCGACTTCTTCACAGCTTCCTCGTCCTCCTGATAGTTGTAAAAATATTTTCGACCCAAGAACTTCTTTAGTTTAGTGAAAAGGTTATAGTCCGAAGGCGGACAATTAGAGCTGTCAACTACAACGGGCGAACACGTCACCTCAGGAAGTTTTAACGAAATGTTCCGAAGGCGAACACTTGGATGAATAGGAGGAATGGGTGACAATATCCCATCCAAACGATCCTTTAAAACTCGCACGGTGTGGGCCTGGCGTTGTCACGCAAAAGGATGACTCTATGGGTCATCATTCCCCTTTTGCGACTCTGAATTGCTATTTTTATAGTATTACAGTAACCCTCTGCATTAACCCCTTGAGTATGATACGACCAAATCTGGTTCTGAAACAATTATCCGTTGAGTATGATACGACCAGATCTGGTTCCGCGTTTTTTTCATTTCTTTGACGTTCTCATACATATTTATTCATAATTATCTAATTGTTTTACAAAATGATATTTCAATATTCTATATTCGAAATTTCAATGCAATCATTGTGCAGTTGTTCTTTTTATGATTGGTGTAGTAGTTTCGTAGTTATAGTACTTTAAGGTCGATGTCGCCGAAAATCCTGCAAAAGAGACAGATGCATCCATGAAAATACCCATTTACTCCAAGGGTCCTTTTAGGTATATAATCCACCAGCACCATCACCTTACGGACCCATAAAACGGATGCCATCACTTCTCCGGCTGAATGGGTCGTCTTGAACGTTTTGGTGGCTAAGGAAGATGAATGACGCCACTGAAGTCATTGTCTTTTGGATTGTGACGTGCAGTCATACACCCATGTCTCATTCACCATCATCCGATGGATATTCGCGGCGGTATAGTTCTTCAAAATCAAAAAATGGATGACCGCGCGGATCTCGCACGGATGGGAGGTGGAGGGAGACGCGACTAGCTCTCCATCGAAATAATTTACTGTGATACAACGAAATGGCCGACAAATACACGCGACCTAACAAACTAACCGTTAGGACACCCAGGTGCACCAATTTCTAAATAAAAAAGTCCATCGGCCTCAGAAGCCTTGTAACCTTACTTTCTGGATGACCCTCGTATCTTCTTCTTTTTTATATATAAAAATGAATCGCCGTGCGTTAGTCTCGCAAGATCTCGATAATGACTCGACCGATTTGAATTATTATTTTTTTTTGTTTGCCTTGACTCAGGGGTGGTTTACAAAAAAAAATATTTAGGAAAAATTAAAAGAAACAACTGAAAATCGAAAAAATCGAAGTTGGTTATTTTGGGAAATGGGCCACTTTCAATAGATGGCGTTCGCGGCGATCCTATTGTTTGACAGCTGCGCCATCTATAACTGTTATTCATTCCGTGCGATAGTGTAAAATTTAAAAAAATAGAAAAGTCGAAAAGTCGGAAAAGTCGAAAAAGTCAAAAGAGTCAAAAAAGTAAAAAAAGTCGAAAAAGTCAAAACATTGAAAAAGTTGAATAAGTCGAAAACGTCGAAAACGTCGAAAAGTCGAAAATGTCGGAAAAGTGGGAAAAGTCGAAAAAGTCGATAAGGTCAAAAAAGTCAGAAAAGTCGAAAAATGCAAAAAAGTCGAAAAAGTCGAAACAGTCGGAAATGTTAAAAAAGTAGAAAAACTCGAAAAAGTCAAATTACTCAAACCGTACATAATTCGGCCATATTATAGATTTCAATGAATTAGATTTGGAAGGTTGATTAGGATCAATAAACGCTTATGAAGAGTTACAATCAAATCAATTTTAGGTGGTACGAAGTTCATCGGGTCATCTAGTATTCTAATAAAAGTACACAATCGGTAAGGTTAGGTATTATAAACATATCCGCGTAATAAATAAAGTCCGCCAGATAAAACATTGCTTTTGCAGACTGCGGAATTATTTCAATCAGTTCATCTCTTCGAGGGACGGGAGCTGAACCATAAGGTGTACCGGCCGCAAAACAAATAGGCATTGCTGTCCAAGCTGCACATAACCATTAATTTCCTACCAATTTTAGTCAGTGGGGTGTTGTCATCTCTAACGGGCGAACCCGTCACCCTAGGTATAACGATAAGTGACAGTTTTATCAGCATCAGAGTGAACGAGACTTAAGAACGAATACAGTACACCAGCTATCCAATCTAACTATTCCGTCAGAGACCAGCTAGTTGACCCAGCGCGTCAACCAGATTTCGCTGAATTTCTCGGTCTTCTCGTCTGGTTCCGGGTCCGAAGTCGCTTGCGTGGCACCTACCTGTTGTTGGTTTAGCGGTAATTCGGTTTGAATTCTATTGCTGACCATGGTGTCCTTTGCCCGTCTCTTCTCTCGTTATCGGATGGCTAAGTGGTCGTTCCAAGAGTGGCTGACAACTGGTAAGCACCCACTTACACTGCTTAGGAAAGAGAACACCATCTCCAGACTCCTCCAGTTATTACCCGGAGCGCACAGTCGATTGACTGACGCCGCACGGTGCGCAACCGCCCACTACCGCCCGAGGGCCATCCCACATACTGCCGTCGTAAATGAAAACACAGTAACTTCATTTACTGTGTTTATACAAGTGTGGTTCTCTAAAATCACGAGTTGGAGTACTATAAGGCATTTTTTTCGGTTTGTCTGTCGATGGATAGTTACCGAGATACCTTAGATAAAAACACAGTATTTAAAAAAAAACAGAATATTTGAAATAAAACACACAGTAAGTATATTTTAAAAAATTTAAATACAGTAACCTATTATTTACTGTGATCTTTTTTAATACTTATAAGCATTTAAGAAATATTTATGTTTGGTTACAACACGGCTTCTTCAGATACTGTGGTTTTAGGTAAAATTTTGTTGAAAGTTTATTTATTAATACACGAATTAATCACAGTATCTCAATTACTGTGTTTAAGGTGCCTGCATTTTTTTATTTATTTAAAAAATATATATTTATTTTACATGGTTAGAACACAGTAATGGGTAAAATTTACTTATAACACAGTAACCACTCAGTTACGGTGTTATAGTTTAAAAATATAAAATTTATCAAATTATTTTCCTAATTTAAAACACAATATCTAATTTAATTAATTAAACAATTATAATTTAATATATATTTTTATGCAGAATTGAAGTTCTAACCATTTTTTAACATTAAAGATTTAAAGAAATAATCTATATTGATTACTTTGTTCATAAAAACAAATATTTAACAAGTGAACTTTGACCGCGTTTTTCTCAAAACGCCTTTTTTCAAGTTACTGTGTTTTCATTTACAACGGCAGTATGGGATACTAATATGCCATGTATGCATTGAGAGGAAGGGGAAATAGAGTCTTTACCGGAGCTAAACCGTGAGTTGATCCAAGAAGGGTAACGAGCTAGTCTTACTGACTCTACATGAGAACTATTAGCTACCAATTTCGGTAAATGCGGAAATATGTAGGTGTAGTTAAATTAAGAAAAATGAACCTTTTTTTATTTTGGTCGTCACCGAATAAAAGGTACCATAACAAGTCAAGTTACCTCGTGACGCTTGGGTTTGTGAGTTATGTATGGTTTGAGTTACGTCAAATGTTTAATGGCTATATTTATTACTCGATCCTTTATAATTTATTTTTGTGGCTTTTGTCCTCAAAACCAATACGAGTTAACTTTTGCCTTTATTAGCAGAGGCAATGGCTTAACCGCTTCATTTTATGACGAATTATACAGCGTTGCGGTCATTGATTGCTTCAGCACAATTATTTCAGTGTACTGTGATACAATTCGTAGACATATAAAAGATATCCGTTTCATTTCTGTGTTGCATCTACGTTTATAAACATTTGGAATTCCGAAGGTAAGTAAATTTTTCACTCCCTAATTTTGTGCAATCTTTCTTATGGTTCCGAGTTTCTCAGTTCCCAGTTTTTCTTTACCCCGGGCAAGTTGAAACATGTTTGAAAAACAGACTCAGAGATCATTGGAAATCTTCTACATAAATTCGCTTTTCCTCCCATTTTCCTCATTTTTAAACCTTTTCGACTTTATAAGTGTTACTTTATTTTGGTGTGACAAATTCTGTGCCCACATCGAGTTAATTTTCCCCCCTCTTTTTTTTGTATTTCTTACTCTTTATATAGGAGCATCTACTCGGAAATAATGTTTATACAATAGTATAGGTTAGTTATAAAATATTGTCTGCAGGCAATAAGCTCGACTTTTCTTACGTATAAATCATTTATTAATATTATTATTTATTTTACCTAATTATATAAATGACGTAAATCAACGTAATTTTTTTTGGTACTAAATTGATCTGCTCATTTCAATGATTTATTGTAAATATTGGGAAACAGTTGAAATTACTGTAAACTGTATGATTTTCCTATAATATCGACAACGCACATCATTAGGTAGCTTATTTCATGTAGTATTTCAGGGACAGGATTGGAAAAATTGGGTACCATTCACAGATATATAAATTACAATTATTAGTCCATTTTCAAATTTTTGGACAAAGCATCCTCATTAAAACTTTTTACATGTGATGAAATTATGAGTGTGGTTCGGTTAGTACTGAGTGCTATGATTTATTTCCGGACTGCCAAAAGGAGGGTTATATTTTTACTGCATATGTATATATGTATTTGCATGCCAATTTGAATATAATACCGTTATTTGTGAGTGTCTTCTTGTGAGTGTCTTATTTGTGAGCGTATTATCTCTTTAACTATTTATGCAGTAAAAGGGAAAGTATATGCAGTAAAAGGGAAAAGTCTTTTGTTTTAAATACTTGAGACTCTAAATTTGCTTATTTTGATAAGAATTCATAATGTTGATAATATGACCAATACACATGACCTAACGATTTAAATTATTTTTTTAATATAAAATACTACTTTTTGTGGCTTAAATATAAAAGATAGACATATGCTGTCGCTGACTTTTTTGTAGGCATTATCAAGCTCTACAACTTTTCTCTAGAACTTAATCATATATCTCTCATCGTTAAGGCAGCGTTAGTTAGAAACGTTTTCGTTCGACCGCTTATTCTCCAACTTACTTTGCAAATCCGACTACCACGAAAAAGTTTTTTAATTTTTCGGATATTGTATAGCCTATGACATTCACAAATAACGTGGCTTCTATTGAAAAAAAAAAATAAAATCGGTTTTGTAGACCAGATATTATCTCCTACAACGTCACAAACTTTACCTCTTTATAATATTCGTATAGATATATAAATAAAACCGATTTTTTGACGGTATTTAATAAATATTTTTTTTCAGATATTTCAAGATGTTGTCCAAACCAAACAGCAATAAATTCCTTCAAGTGACCGATGATGAAATTAGAAGAGTGCGTGAGAAATATGGAGTTACCAAAGAAACTCTAGATGCTGATATAAATAACATTTTGGATTGGTTTCAAATGCAACCGCATCTACCAGATGTGAAGTTAGGTTAGTAGATATTATGTTTCTATTTTCTTGTTTTGTTCATTTTAATACACAACAGACTTAATTTAAATCATCTTAACAACCTCGAGTTAATACCGAAATGTTTTGCCATTAATATTTTAAAGGATCGCAGGGAAAATTGAACAATATCAACTTTTTGTAATATTCCATTTTATAAAATTACTAACTTAAACAATATTTTAGGAAAGTTTTGAGTGAGACAAAACATATTTCATCTGAAAATTAGTAAACTGTATTTGTTATTCTTAATCTAATCTAATCTAAAATTATTGTTATTCTTAATCTAAGATATCTGATTAAAGATAATAAATTTTAACAAAGGCAATAGCTTGAAAATATGCCACGTATATTTCTATACAGAAATACAAGGAAAAAAAATACGGAAAATACTCTAAACCGGGTAAATAGTCCCATAAAATAACTATAGACGTCCAAAACTAGCTATTGCAGACGCCAAGTGAAGGTTACATGGGTGTTATTTACACTCATTTGAAGGTAATAGCTGCCGAATAAATAGGTATGGTTAAAAAAATCGGTTGTGTCACCTCTAGACTTTCCCGGCAAGTAGCCAGGGACTTACTTCATCTAAATATACATTTCATAAATAAAGTCGATTAGCAGTTAGGCAAAATTTCTATTACTTTGCTACGCAATTAAAATTTGAATTTCAAAGGAGCATCACCTCATTTTATCTAAATAACATTTTGCAAACGCAGGTCGCCGTGAGACTTAGAATTCGAATTTCAAACAAGCTACTCATCGCAAGCGTCGCCCTTTAAAGGAATTACCATTTAATGTATATATGGCGGACTTTAAATAACATTTGTGTCGTTTGTATATGAGATCTTCCAACCAAAATTTCGCAATGTGATTTCGGCCGAACACGGCACCTTTGTAGCGATTTTCAGGCCTCTAAGTTTAATATTTCGCTACTGAAATATCACTAGCGCGTGCCTTGGTGGATTGATTTTAACTAGAATATATTCTACTCTTGCCATGAGCCAATTATGCCTGCATGCCAAATTTCAACTAAATCGGATAAAGGGTTTGGGCGCTATCGTGGAGGAATATACACACACACACGCATACAAACACACAGAGAGACACACATACAGACTTCAGACTGAAAATGTCGGAGGGGGATGGGTCAATAAGTATACATCCGTCATCTAGAAAAAAAAATCGCGTTCACAACAATTAACCCCTTTGTCTGTTTGTTGGCCGTTACAGTAAACACGAGGGAAAATCATGACAATTACTATTTAATTTTTTTGATTGGCCACGAGTCCTGGAATGTTAACAAATATTTTAATCAGATGTTTTTGTGTGTTACAGATCGCGATTATGTGGAAAGAATATACATTTTGCAAAAGTGCTCAAGCCAAAGAACTAAAAGCAACCTGGATATGAAATATACTTGCAAAATGCTAGCACCGGAATTTTTCATGAATAGAAATACTCGATCTCCAGCAATACAAGCAATTATGGAGCATACGTAAACACCTTATTATTTTAAAATTAAATTAAACCCATGTAACCAACGAAGACATTTTATGTTAATGTTACTGACTCTATTATATAATGCTCACATCACACAATGTAGACACAGTAAAAGATATAATTAAATTTTGATTTTTACGTATATAATACACAGTACCTACATGTTTTCTACAGCCGATCTGGTCTTCCATATCTCAGTGATTCCTTATGGCTTTTATCTGAAAGACCGAAGATTGAAACGAGAATTTAAGACAGTGGAAAAAACGATTGTAAAATTGTAACGATCACCTTGCTTGGCTGACTCTGAAATTACCACAACCAATCTGGTACACGGTCGTTGAAGTCCGCTTGCTTTCTACTTCGCGATGATTATAAAGATAGTCATCAGATATTTATGAGATATTTTTCCACATTCGTTTAGATAGTAAGCCATACCATTTTCTAGGGGTCAAATCAAATAAAAACGTATTAAAAAAAAACGTTTATGTTAAAGAAAATACAAACATAAAATAAAGAAAAAATGTAATTATTAAAATATTATGACATAATTCTTATCAATTAAAAAACACCTCTGATATCGTTTACAAAACATATTTTTTATATTTAATTGTTACGAATTATGAATATTACTTGTCATAGCCCTATAGTTGTCCTCTGTCAGCAGCAACAATAACTAATCGGTTGTTCATGATAATGGTTCCATTTTAAGTAACGATAATTTCGATTTGTGTATTTTAATATTACTTTTCAGGTCTTATGTACTTCTTCCGAAACTAACGCCAGATCTCTCTAGGGTAACAATTTTAAAAACTAACACGCCGAGTGCCGAAAACTTCGACAACTTACACTTACTCCAACTATCAGCTATTGTAAGTATCCAACTATAATTTATTTTTTATAGTACCTACATTGTTTTTTCATCGGCAAGCCAAAGTTGAAATAACAGTGCCAGCTTTCAAAATGTTGGAAGGAATTCAATAGTATGGATAAAGGGTCCATGTCCAAGTACGATTTTTGCATATTTTGTCTAATTTATTGTGTGTAAATTGTAACACCGGTTATTTCAATGTATGCGACTATTTTTACCTCTATCCGAAAAGCGATGATTATCCAGTAATTTCAGTTTTTGATTTTGAAATAAACAAAAATCAAATCATTCTGAAACTGAGAACTTTCGGGTTTAAGTCAATTTTGTCATATAGGTACATATCGAGTGATCTCTGTTATAATGTTGTTAACAATTGTTAACAGTTGTTACGAATTGCTAAACAACGGGGAAGTCATGCGTTCATGACTTAAGCGTAAGTGGCGAGACATCTGATCCTGATTTAGTTGATTTACTTGGGATTTATCTGGAAATTTCACATTCTTTCGGCCCTATTAAACATTTATGTCAGACTTTAACAGCCTTAGAAATAAAAGTATTTTAAATTTAAACAAAGTGTATAACGGCTGTTTAAAAATAAAAAAAAATATGTAAGAAATAACCGTTGTTTAGGCTTAACCGAGCCTTGACCAGAGCTCGGCAATGTGTGGCGCTTAAAATACCGCTAAACACCAGAGAGGCCTAGTTTAAGACTAGTAAAATGGCTGGCGCTCAACAAACAGCTGATATTTTAACGTTTTGGTTTGGTGAATTCGTGTTTGAAAGTCAACGTAGCTTTTTCGTTGTCATCCTTCAATTTGTTAGATTGTCACTGTAATTTCTTTTAAATTTTCGTATTAATTCGTGAAACGATACAGCAGCTTTTCGCAATGCGCTTAATGATATAGAGGACTTGGAAGTCAGGGAGAGACTGTTTGCCGTTAAGAGGCCGTGTACGAAATCGATGTGGACCGTGATACCTCTATAATCAATGGTATAATATAACCATAGGTAGGTAGGATTTTCGGAGCCAAAGAGATACGTCCACCCTTTGGAAGCGCTCGGCGGGCACTAGCTGACTTGAGGCGTGAATCGTATCATAAGCGAGTATCATAACGCGTGAATTAGATTGTTTTAAAAGACTTTATTGCATTTTTAATAAATTTTTTGCATTTTTTTTGAGGAAATGGATTGATATTGAACTGAAGTTTATTTCTGTTGTTTTTATTTTATGAACGAGAGTTCTAAAAGACTAAAATCAAAAGCATTTCTTCGCCCATTTTCTAAAAAAATTTACAAAGTTAATTATTTTTTTTATCAACAATTTTATATAAAAGTAGTAAAAAGTGATTCACTTATTATATAGAGGACTTTCACAACTTTTTTTTATACCGTTTAGATGTCAAAACGATTCTTAAATATGTTATATTCTAAACCTCTTTCAGCAAAAATTCACAAACAGTCGCCGGTTTAAGGTCAATTAATCAAAATTCTATAATAATTTTCAAAAAAGTAGCTCACTCATTAGACAATAATATAAATGATCTTTTATGTTGTGCAATAAAACTTAAAGAAATACAGTATTTTAACCTTAAATTCACGTCTGCAAAATTACGTATATTCACGAAATGCGCAAATTTCGTGTACGGCCTCTTAACGCCTTGGCAAATAGGCATGTGCGTCGTCGGAATATCTATCGACTGCGATTTAATGCATTTATTCTGGACGATTTAGTTTATAACGGAAAGTCACAAACGAATAAAACGAAGAGCGAGATTTGGGGCCAGCCGACATGACAGTTCCTTTTTTGGTAGTGATGCGAAAATTAAGAAATAGCGTCGACTTGATCGCGATTCTCGTGTCGACTGAAAATCTCGACTTTTGCATTTATTTATATTAAATGAAATGTTGTATCAAATGCTTCCTTTTTATAGTATAGCATGTAGCTATATTTTAACATTTAAGCAATTTATATAACCTATCACATTTATTCGATGAAATTGTTATAATTAGTTCAATAGAAACAAAGTCCACTCGAATGTAATCAATATCCGTCCACCACTAAACCTAAGTAAAACCTCTACTTGTCTCTAAGCCCGTTGTTTACGCGTTGTGTAGTTAAACATTGCTTAAAATGCGTTTATTTCTCAACATAGTGGTTCCAAACAAAACAATCGGTCAACAGCTCTTAAACGCGTTTTGTAAAACGCCTGGTCAACAGCGTTTCACAGATATTTTTATTTCTAAAGCCGCTAGACTTTGGTCAAAATAAAATTAATCTTTTAGGAGTATCATAAATTTACTAAATGAAAAAACCCTTTCATTCGGATATTAATTTTCTTCCAGAAATTTATAAATGAAATTCCCTGTGTAAACGAAAATGTTAAAAAAATCGCAGGAACACATTGGGCCCAATCGTCCCCATAATAAGATATTTTTATGTACTACTTTGTTTCCTCATCATGATTTGTTTGATTCTTCTGTTTCGTTATTGACATTCAAGTTTTATTTTCCAAATATTTCGAATTCTCATTTTTAGATCACTGAAATCAGCGCTATGGAAGACTACGCCTTGGGTCATCGCTTTGTACTGGATTGCGCTAATTCTTCTCCGGCAATAATTATGAAAGCTAATCCAGTTTTGATTTCTAAAGCGGATACTATCTTCAGGGTAAGACGTGATTACTATTAAATTGCAACTTCGATGCCCTGATTACGAATATTGGGCACGTTCATCGGTGAGTCTACATAAGGCTAGAAAAACTACAGAAAGCTACAAAAACATTAAATTAGACCTTACTGCGAAAGACCATAATGCGAAGCAAGGCGACTGATAACCTGGCAAACCTTGGAGTGAATTGTCATGGAGATGAATATGATCACTTCTGTATTTATTATATCGTATTTAATAATTTAGAGCTACGAAAATATAATACTAATATTCAAAAATGATTGAATTCCTCTAAAATGTTTAAGTGACCTAGACTATCTAGAAAATTTATTCCAGTTAAATCTAGTTTACTCTTAATTACTTCGCTTAGACTAGCAACTCAGATTTTCGTTAACTTTATTCAGTTACCGGATACTTAATTTTGATTCGCGATTTTCTCGACCTGACGTCATCAATCCTTAGAAACGATCCATTGGCCACGCCATCTCGTGTGATATTGAGGGGCGCCTCATTCCGCGATAAATTCGAACTAAATTACCTCTAACATCCCGGGCGCGCCTGAAGAGGATTGTCCTGTCCCTACGTCTTTTACTTACCATTATAACTCTCTGTACTCTTTTACGTACCATTATAAGTCATGTCCTGTCCCTACGTCTTTTCAATGTCTGCGAATTCTGCTAATAACTACCGATTAGCAGAATTCGAACAATCCCAGGCCAAAAAAAGAGTCTCAATAAACCAAATATAGCCTAATTTGTGTACTTCAGAAGAAAATTTTAAAACAAAGGCTATTTTAAAAAGCGCCTCTTTTGCACTTCTATTGAACAACTTTTAAATACGGAGTCAGAAGGAAACTCCTACTAAAGCAAGGCACACAGAAGGTACTCAGAAGGAACTCGAAAGGAAACCCTAACTAAGATAAGTCATTCTAGCCAAAAATGGCAGCATTCCTAGCCGTAAATAAGGCGTTTAGCTGTTTTTTTCTGTTGCTATTTGTATTAGTTTTATCGATATTATGCGTCATCCTATTTAATTACATTTAAGATTTAACCAATCATATTTCATTTAATATTGCTTTAAAAAATATATACAAAAATTTTAATTAGGGAATCAATATTAGAAAAATAAAGGAGATTTATTTCATATAGTGATAATATTGAAATAAATCTCAATATTATCAATATATTATGAACTACAGCAACTATATGATAATATATATCTTTTGTTTTTACTTTTTCCAATAACTCAATAACGTCATAACGATAATACCTTTTTTATGGTTTTATTTCCAGAAACATATTTTTCAAAATATCTATTTGAGTACATGAGTTTATATAAATATCCAGCGTTTTCTTGGCTTAATGTTGCAAATCCTCTTTGTTAGTAGTTACTTAGTTATGAGGGAAAATAATGCCTGCTATTAGAAGCAAACATTTAATTACTTGAATAGTACCTACATAGAAGTAGCTACTCCGGGAAAACTCTGTTTTCCCTATTTAAAAAAAAAGTATGTGCCATATATTATTTGTTGTAAAATTGCGTAATTCTTGCTTTATTTTAGAGAGCTATAGGCTATCGCGTAGCCGGAATTCATATACTTAATGGTGGCAAAGTAATGGACAAACTGATATTTATATTGAAACAATGCTTGCCTCCTAAAATCGCCGATCGCATACACAGCCACAACAATTTAGAAGATTTACAAGAAATTATTCCTCCGAAATATCTACCTAAAGACTACGGTGGTGAATTGAAGAGCGTCAAAGAATTATCAGGTATGTACAAAGTGATATTATATACAAGGTTACTAGAAGAAAGGGAAATATGAAGTTTTGGAAAGAAAAAAATAACCATTGTATTCGATACCGACTTTATTCAATAGTTACTCTAATTTTGTAGTTAAATTAGCAAGCTTGTTTTTGATTGGCAATCACAAATATTTACGTACTTTTTGTTCTTTAGACTTACTTAAATATTGTCCGCCATTAATATTCTTGCAAAGTAAGGTGCTCCAGAGATGGTAGATTCTACAGGGAACCACTTCTGTGGCGATTTTTTTATTTCCCTCGGCCGGGAACCCATCTTAGAATTACCCTGTTCTTTTCGCCCAGGAAATTCAGTAGTGATACGCAGTTTTGCACAAGATTTGAATTAATGGTATTCTAGGCTAGTGCCATAAAAGCTGCCTTGCTATCCGAGTGGATATAGATACGGTGGTTGGCGTAGTTCTTATGGAGGTTGATATCCGCGGATTCAATAATGGATCATTCCTCTAGTGGTCATCTCCTAGTGAGCGCTTCTGTAGCTACGACTCTTCACGAGTCGGTCAATGCATTAGCCAGTGCTACCACCTCATCCTTCCTTCCTTATCGAGTTGAGTAAGCTGAGGTCTGTCAATCCTGCAGACCCGAGCAAGTATCGAGGAGACACAGAATCTCTGATGCAAAAGGTAACCTTTCCTTCCTCCCCCTAGGCAGTGCACAGGTACGCAACTCCGGTTCCTTAATTGGTTAATGCGTATAGCCAGACCTTGGGGTAACCTATCCTTTCTTCCTGCCTAACCAAGCTAAACCAACTATCTGTCTGATCCTCCAACAGACAGTAGTAAAGTACCCGAGAGTCGAGATACTCTGAGGTACAAAAATCAATTCCTTACCTTCCTCGCCGCGTGCCGCGATAATTATTCGGGGACGTTATACTGGCAATATAGTACGATACGTCATAATATTCAAATCAAGATAAATACATTATTAAATCGATATACCGATAATAGATAAAACCTTCTGATAACATAAATTGCATCTTATTACGGAGTAAAAGGACTTGTTGACACCCGGCTCTCACATCGAACATCTTGGAGTCAGTGAGAGTCGGCCTTCTGTCACATTGGTGGCCTTCTCTCCATATTCCAAGCGGAGGTATACCTCCGCATGGAATATGGAGGCGTATTTCCCCAAGTTTACACTTCTTTCGAAGTTTCGTCGCTCTCCATATATACAGCAGCCTACGTCAAGTCCCGATTTGGACCCATCAGTATACCATTTAAGGCTACCAGCCTCCCAGTGCAGTTGGTTTTTTAGACAGTCTTCTCTGGGCGGCAGTTCCACTGTAAACAGTTTTCCAAAGTTTAGGAGTGGAAGCATGGTGTCTGATACCATGGGAGGTTCAGTGACTGAGTCAAGAACTGATCTAAGTGCTTGTGAGATCCTGTTTGCCTTCTCCCAGGCAGACAGCCTGTACATGCTGGCTTTCGCCACCTGTTGCAAGTGAATGTGTAGGGGCGGTAAGTTCAGCAGTGCATCTAGAGCTGCTCCAGGAGTGGAGACATTGCACCAGTGGTCATGAGGCACGTCGTCCTTTCGATATGTTTAGTTTGGTAATCACAATTTTCTGGTTGGCGTTGTTGCACTATACCACCGAGGCGTACGTGATTATCGGCCTCACAATGGCAGTGTATAGCCAGTGGGAGATCTTGGGGCCCCAATTTTTCACTGTCAGTCTTCTGCTTATACCCAAAGCACTTATCAATGATTGATATATAAGTCAATGATTTGATTAATCCTCTAAAATGATGAATTTATGAAATAAAATTAAGCAAAAAAAAATTTTTTCCAAAAAAAATAACTTGAAAAGGGTTTCCTTTGTTAAACATTTCTCTCTCACTCAAAAAACTCAAACTCTTTAACACCGTGATTAACGAAAACAAAATCATGTGTCTTTCTTGTATATCTTTATTAAAATATCTTTTATGTATATTTTTACCGAAATTCGTCTACTAATTACTCCCTATTATAACCACATTGCTGTATAATTAACTCAAAGCAGAATCGTTTGTACGAATGCTAAAATCACCCTCACGGAAAGTACCTGTCAGTCACTAAGCGTTGATTAATTTTAATTAATTTCAGATGGCTGGCTGGAGTACTTGAAAAGTGACGAAATATGGCAATACTTCAAAGAACAGGACAAATATGTCACAGATGAAGATAAACGACCTGCGGATATGTTCGACACCGAAATAATGGGAATGCCTGGATCATTTAAGAAACTCAGCTTTGACTAACTTGCTTATATAATTACTCTAATATTATTCGGTTTCACGGAAATTTCATGCTATACACAAATTGGAAATAAAATTAAAGCATAAATATTTTTTTTTCTTTAATCCAAAAATGAAGAACATACCATTTTGACTAGAGTATTAGCTAACTTGTTTTGTTTAATTTATCGGTATTTTTTATAAAATACTTGATAAGCCCGGTCACGCCTCGCTGTAGCTCAGTCTAATTTATAATACAAAGTTTTAACAAAAAATAAACCGGCTCTATTTTTTTATATAAGTGCAGCATGGTGAAATGGTGAAACTTAGAACGAGCATGGAGAAACTTAGAGCAGGCTATCATAATTGAATGCTTATACAAAATTTCGTGTCTGTGCTGGTGACCATTGAGGAGTTCCCTCGTTGGAAGCCAATCCTGGGTGCCCCAGTCCTGCCTTGGTAAAACTTAGAACGAGCCGTCGTAATTGAATGCACATACACATTTTCGTGTCTGTGCATTTGACCGTTAAGGAGTACCCTCATTGAAAGACAACCCTGGGTGCAGCAGCCATGTCATGGTGAAACTTAGAACGAGCTATCATAATAGAATGCATATACAAAATGTCATGTCTGTGCTGTTGACCGTTGAGGAGTCCTCTCGCCGGGAGCCAACCCTAGGTGCATAATCAGGTCCTGCTTACCAAAAAAAAAAAAATGGTCATCGAACCCGAACAAACATGTAAATTCGCTTCATATGATATATTTTTTATTTTTTTTATTTATTTATTAGGGAAAACCAAGAGACATGAAAATTATTAATTAACAATCAGAATACCACTGATAGCCAATAACAGGTTCTCACATTTAGAAATAATTTAGAAGACATGGGATGCCAGCAGAAACGCACGTCAGAGTCAAAGACTATATATTAGTGTATTACGTGATTTACATTAGTACTTGGAAAAGAGGCAAAAAACACAAAACGAGTAAATTGAATACAAAGCCATAATAATATTTGAGGAGTTTCGATAATTCCTCATGGATCTCTTCGTCAGAACAGGATTTTGATAAAAATGGTACCAATCTGGAAGTATATCCTTTCAAATAAAAAAATACAAAAATTAATCCCGAATTTTCCAAATCGATTCATAAATGACGGAGTAGTAGTTTATAGTAAAAAACATTAAAAAAATACAACCGAATTGATAACGTCCTCCTTTTCTTGAAGTCGTTTAAAAATGAATGGTAAACTAACCGATGTCAAAGAGCACCAAAGCCTTGACCGGTGCAGTACGGGTAGACATTTATCGCGCGTGTTCGAATTCAACATTGTGTCGAAATTTCAAGTATTCGACCGACTATTAGTAGAATTTTGCGCGCACAAATATACGCAGTCTGATTTTAACTTTCCATGTCTACCAATAGACCAGGAGGAAAAGTATTGTAAACGCGTTTTTTTACCTGATGTAGACAGATATATGCATTCCCCCCCGGTCTCCCTCCCCTCCCTCGCGATACGATTGACAATTGCTAGGCTGAAGTTTTTTTGTGTGTAAGTGTGTGTCTGTGTATGTGTATTCCTCCATAATAGCGTCGAAACGCTTCATCTGAATGTATTGAAATTTGTTCATGTAGGCATTATTTGGTCTTGGCAAGAGTTGAAAGATTGTGCTTGAAATCGTTCCACTGAAGGACCCGCTAGTTATACTTCATTCTCGAAATATTGGAATTCGGTATACAGATGCCATGTTTTCCAGAAATGACACGAATAATGTTTTAAATCAGCCATACATTAGCTAAATCCTAAGGCTCTTAAAAGCAGCGAAGATTATAATGCAGGGATCGTTCGAAATTCGAAATAGAAGGCTCACGTTTGCAATTTCGTTTTGAAATAGAATGAGATGACGCGCATTCAAAATACAAATTTTCATTTCAAAATTCCATTGCGTTGCGCCGCATATTAACAGGAATTTTCGCTAACTGCTCATCGATTTTATTTATGAAATGAGTATTCAGATGAAATTTTGGTTTGGCGATACAAATAATATATAAAATCAGCCATAAATTAACTAAATACTAAGTCTCTCAAAAGCGGCACCGCTTGCGATGCGTGGATCGTTCGAAATTCGAAATCAAATTCTCACGGCGACCCGCGTTTGCATTTTCGTTTTTAAAGAGAATGAGATGACACGCATTCGAAATCAAAATTTTCATTGCGTTGCATCGCTTATTAACATAAATTTTCGCTAACTGCTCATCGACTTTATTTATGAAATGAATATTTATATGAAATAAGTCCCTGTATACTTGCCGGTGTAGTCAGGGACGACACAACTTTTTTTTGTATATATAGTAACTGAGAATTCAGAAACCTCAATCTAACCAAATCAGTCAATCATAACGATCGATCCAATCAAACATACACAAATTTAAGGATTAGTGCGAACTTAATTACCTATGGACCTATAAACGCTTTTAAAATCGTGGTCGGCTAATTAATAAAAGGATCTATAATAACTAATGTGTATAATAAATAGGTATTTGAATGAACTTAAGCGTATTCTTTATGTTCTGGGTGGCATTATATATAGATTTTAATAAGAAAACCCGTAATAATCGAAGATTTGATGGGAAGGGAATGAGTTAACAGTTGGAGTCTAGTTGAAAAGGTAGCCTAAGTATTGTTTGGAAGACAAATCAGACTTAATTGTAAATGTGAGTATATTGATCCAAAATTTCTCGTTTTACAAGCTTTAAATTAACTCGCAATATTCGTATGTTAGTTTCCAAACCATTTTTTAAACACTTGATGATATCCGACTGAGCTGAAATTTGGTAATGTTCGGAAGCAATGCAATAACATAGTACCATCGAGCTGATTTGGTGATGGAGCCGGTATGTAGGGACTGGAACTCCCTGCTGGCAAATGGCAGGAGAGTTGAATTTAGGAAAGTGTGTTGTGTTATCATGAGCACTTTCCATTATTCATGATGACGAAGGTCTGAAGATAGAGCAGGAAGATTGCCACTCGAACTCCCTGATGGAAAGTGCTAAGGTATTCGAGTTTAGGCTCGTTTATTTGTTGTCTTGAGTATTTTCCAATACTGAAGATAGAGCCGGAGACTGCCACTGAAACTCCCTTATGAAAAGTGCTAAGATAGTCGAGTTTGGGATCGTTTGTTTTGTTGTCTTGAGTACTTTCCATTACGCATGATGACTTTCCACTGGAACTCCTTGATGGAAATTACTAAGATAGTCGAGTTTGGGCTCTTTTGGTTTTTTTGTTTGGGCTGGTAGTAGTTTCTTTTACACATTTAGACGAGGGTCTGATGATAAAGCCGGGAGATTGCCACTGGAACACTCTGGTGGAAAGTAAAGCTTGCTTTCAAAAGGCCTTTTATATCTTAAAATTATTGTAACACAGGTAATAATATGTATATACGTTTCGGGTTTTTAGAATGTCGTTGGTTGCCAAAAACAAACTTCTGCAAGTTACAGAAGAGGAGGCGGAAAAGGTTCGAAAACAGTACAAGGTCACTAAGGAGTCCTTAGATGCTGATATAGACGTCATAGTCGAATGGTTCAGAATGCAGCCGCATCTTCCTAAAATGGCAATAGGTGAGCTACTATTTTAGTTTCCTGGCCTAAGGGATATTATTTTAAATGCGCCAAAAAACGAAATGAAGGTGGAAATATCCATATTGCCCCTTCCTTCCCCGAGATGATTAGGACTCTTTCTACACTGAAATCTGTATGTGAGTGTGTCTTTGTGTGTGTGTGTCTGTGTGTGTGTGTGTATTCCTCCACGATAGCGCCTAAACGATTGATCAGATAGAACTGAAATTTGGCATGCAGGCATCATTCGGTCATGGCAAGAGTTGAAAAGATTGTATAAAAGAGTGTAAAGATTTCAAGATTGATGGCGCCAGAAGGCACGCTAGTCGTACTTCAATCTCGAAATACTGCAGTTAAAGACTTGTAATTCGATGCACAGATGCCTTTTTAGACCGAAATCACGTTGTTGAAATATCTCGTATACAAGTGATGCAAATAATATTCAAAGTCCGAAGAAAATAATACATCATTTTAGAAAAATGCATCGTTGACTTGAGACCTAAAAACTTTACGAATAACGTAGAGAGAATCAGTGAAATCAGGGACTTTTTAAGATGTCAGAGTTATTTACGGCAAGAGTTGTAATATACCATAAACCCACCTGAAGACGAAGAGATTATGTGGGTTATATATTGAGTCTTCACCTACGAAGTAGCTGTTTTATAAAGGAAATATAATACTAAAAACTTTGTATGAAAAATATATATTAAATTATTAAAAAATTAGACCGTTATTACCTATGTAGATTTTTTATTTTTTGTAATGGAAGTTGCTTAATTTCACTGCAGAAAAACTCTCGTAGGCAGCAGCCATGAATGCTTTGAAGGCGTTTTTTACCAACTCTTCAAAGTTGATTTTTTCCCTTGTAAAAAGTTATCTAAATTCTGTAAAAAATATAAAACTCTATTGAAGCAAGGTCTGGCAAGTACGGTGGGTGACCAAGAGTCTCCAGCCGCAACTCTTGCAACTTTGCCACTGTTTGCAGTGTAATATATTGTTATGAAGAAGCACTGGCGATGAGCGATTAACCAGGCTCGATTATTTAATAATGAGCTTCTCCATAATCGTTTGCAACTTTTAACAGTTCGCATTTACGATATGTGTATAGCCAGACGGCAAGAAGCTCTAATAGAAAACACCGGCACTTGATTTTATATTTGAAATTAAGCAAATTTTCAACTTTACCATGGTTGCACAAACGAAAATATTTGAGCAAAAGCAAACGACGGAAAGAAAAATAGAAAGAATAACGAGGCCTTGAAATAACATTTATTTGAATTTGAAATTCCAACTCAAACCCAAGTTACCCAAATTCAAATTGGCCGGTATATTACAGCATACAGCAATTACATAGGTAAAGACCCAATATAGTAGTTTTGTGTATAATTTAAAATTTTATTAAATTTCGTTATTTCATTGCAAACTGATAAAAACGATGACATGGAATAGCTGGTCATGGAAGACAAATGTCAACATAACTAGTCAATATAAAGATGGTGAAAATGATAATTGATTTGAGCCATTTAGCATTTTTTTTAGGATAGCCGACCAAAATTTAAAAAAAAAAACTAATTTACTGTATAAGATATAGAAAATATTGTTATAGAATATATATTTAAGGTATAAATATGTTTAGGACATAGAAATTATAGAGTATAGTAGAGTATAATTATAGAGTAGAGTAGGAAAAAAACTTTATTTTAATATTATTTAACCCGTTGAGTATGAGTCAACCAAATCTGGTCGCGAAACAATTATCCGTTGAGTACGAGTCGACCAAATCTGGTCGCGCGTTTTTTTCACTTCTTTGACGTTCTCATATTTATTCATAATTATCTAATTGTTTTACAAAATGATATTTCAATATTCTATATTCGAAATTTCAAAGCAATCATTGTGCAGTTGTTCTTTTTATGATTGGTGTAGTAGTTTCGTAGTTATAGTACTTTAAGTCGAGCGCCGTCGATGTCGCCGAAAATCCTGCAAAAGAGACAGATGCATCCATGAAAATACCCATTTACTCCAAGGGTTAATTATTGAATATTTATTGTTAACGATATATAAAAAATAGATATTGAAAAGTTATTAATTTGCAAAAATGCTTGATAGAGAAATTAATTTTTTTTAAGATCTCTTCTAGTGTTGTATAATAAATGTTTATTTTTTAATTTATGAAGTAGACGGCGCCTAGATAAAAATGATTACACTTGTCTCCAATACGCATTTCCTTATTGAGTAAGGAAACATAATATGAAGACCATAAAGTGTGGCTAGATAATTTACATTAACCCAAAGAAAAGGATTTTATATGGTAATTTAAAATTAC
The DNA here is from genome assembly GCA_944548615.1 of Micropterix aruncella. Classification (NCBI taxonomy): domain Eukaryota; kingdom Metazoa; phylum Arthropoda; class Insecta; order Lepidoptera; family Micropterigidae; genus Micropterix; species Micropterix aruncella. The sequence goes on from OX155969.1 coordinate 25,357,269, forward strand.
CTAAATGATTTCTCTTTGGTATGAGACATTTCTTTGTGCTGTAATCTATTTAGTATAAAACTTACCATGTACTAAACAATATTGCTTTGAGTCTGCTTTTTTTACCTATTCACATTAGTGTAACTATATGTTTAAATAAATGTCATCCAAGGACAAGCTTTGCTTAGTTAGACGACATTGGACAGCAAACAGAAGCACATTTATTTCACTGTTGATACTGTGTAAAAACGATCCACCTTCATAACATTTTTATCTTTGTTTCATTTCCCAACCCCTGTTTTGAACGTAGACGCTTATATCTCTATTGCTGTGTAGTCACATTTTGGGTCCGGGAGAGGTTTTAAAGACGTTCAACTCTTATAAAATAAAACAAAATACCTTTTACCAAACCCTTTTCTAGAATATGGTTTCTCTGGGTATAAAACACTTCGGGTATTTTAATTGATCCTTCTTGCCAAATATGAAGATAATAATATGCCTTAAATTTAAGTCTTCGTCCAACGAACGTTTTCCCTTACGATTACACAATGTTTTAAATAGAAAATTGTAATTATAAATAGGATAGAAAACGAATTTACCGCGTGAAATTTGTAGGACCCGACGTTTCGGTGACGTTGCAGCCGCCGTTGTCTAGGGTAGACTGAAGAGCTGTCAGTCCGTTGTTTTGCGGGTAGGCCGCAAACCGCTGCCGCCACTGCGTAGGTTATAACGGTGGTGGGGGGCCGGGCTCAGAGCGCGGGAATTTTGAAAATCCGTCTTGCACACAACACTCACTGTATCCTGTTTTATGTCTTTGCGTTCGGCGTTCGGCGGCGGGAACATTTTAAGAAGAGGGTTCCACGTAGAAGAGAGTTTGTAGCCGTCATCTCTATTGAAGTTCGGAGTTCTTCTTATTTCAATGGCTTCCCGGATCATGCGAGGAAAGTATCCGAGCGAGCTTCCCGGATCATGATCCGGGAAGCCATTGAAATAAGAAGAACTCCGAACTTCAATAGAGATGACGGCTACAAACTCTCTTCTACGTGGAACCCTCTTCTTAAAATGTTCCCGCCGCCGAACGCCGAACGCAAAGACGTAAAACAGGATACAGTGAGTGTTGTGTGCAAGACGGATTTTCAAAATTCCCGCGCTCCGAGCCCGGCCCCCCACCACAGTTATAACCTACGCAGTGGCGGCAGCGGTTTGCGGCCTACCCGCAAAACAACGGACTGACAGCTCTTCAGTCTACCCTAGACAACGGCGGCTGCAACGTCACCGAAACGTCGGGTCCTACAAATTTCACGCGGTAAATTCGTTTTCTATCCTATTTATAATGTCAAACAACCGCGATAGTCTTCGATTTTATAGAAAATTGTAAGTTTGCATTAACAAAAAAGTCAAGTTTTTTTTAACACTTACAGATCGCAGAATTTTGGAAAAAGTATACCTCTCACAAAAATGTTCAACGCAAAGAACGAAAAATATAATAGACATGAGATTCACCAGTAAAACAATTGCTCCGGAACTTCTTCTTAATAGAGATACTAGAGCTTCTGAGTTTGCATCTGCAATGAAAAATACGTAAGATATTTATTTAAATATACTTTTGAAGTAATGAAAATTCAACATGTAAAACAGATTTAGAAATACCGAACTAGAATTAAAAAATTGGTTTATTTTTAAGTTTTATCATTGATTATTTAGTGCACCGTAATGCTGTTATACCATGAACGCCGCCATAACAGTGGTTTTAAGTGTTTCACTCGCTCCGGTCGCATCCTTGGCGGCGAGGATTTCCCGTTCTATAGTGTTTATGTTTACAAAGACTCGTATTATAGTGTAAAAGAGTCGTTTTAAGTAGCGTAATTATAGTGTAAAAGACTCGTTAAAGTAACCTAATAGTGTAAGCGGTTGCAATTTTAATGGAATAAACGTCGTCATACTGAAATCGACCTTTACTTTCGTACCAACCGGACAAGTAGTTCAAAAGCCTTGGATTCGTCGGCAGTCGAGCGGCGGTTTCGGTGCTCTAACCTATGGAAATGAACCCCAGTAAAAAATAAAAACTATCGAAATTATACAGTCCAACGTGTCTACCGGGGTTGCTGCGAAAAGCGGCGATAATCGAGGTATTCGCGCATAAATAGTGCGAACATCGCGACCATTGTGGTACATATAAAAATAACATGTAAATAAAATAATAATATTTGGAACTATACTCGTAAGTGACACGTTGCATTTCGTAATAAATTCCTAGCTGCCAAATCGTAGTGCAAGTTAAGCGATCTAATACGATATATAATCAATGATTTTGATTAAAAATTGGGATTTCTTATTTTAATATTTATTTTTATAATCGATTATTATTTTCTCCTAAATTAATTATTGGACTTATTATATATCTATTATATTTTCAGCTGCTACTTACCACTTCCAAAATTAACTCCAGATCTCTGCAGAATTCACGCGATAAGACATAATACACCCAATACCGAAACTTATGATTACACTCGTATGCTGCAAATGGTTGTAATGGTAGTACAAGTATTTTGCGAAATGTGTAAAAAACAATTCATTATTTTATTCGTTTTAATGTTTTTATTTACTATTATTTTAGATATATGAAATATTACTTAAAGACGACTATGCTTTGGGAGAGAAAGTAATACTCGATTGTCTAAATGTCACTCCAACCCATTTCTTGAATATTAACCCGTTTTTACTCACAAAAGTTGATACAATTTTAAGGGTAAGTACATACAGAGGGTGGCCAAATTATTATTCTCAAGCATATATTTCAGAAGTAAATTTTAGTTTATAATAATTTTGTAAAAAAAAATGTGTAAAATAAATAATTAGTTTAAAAAAAAACTAAAAACACGCTTTTATAAATGCACGGAAAAACCACATCATCAGACTTTGAAACCTAATCGTGGTCAAAGTTCATTCCAAGACTTTTTTAACAAGTCCAAATACAGCTATGATACGATGTTCCAACATGAAGTTCCAGTTCATATCTTCCGACTTCATCATCAGATCAGTTCGACAGTACCATATTATTGTATTGTCATCAGAACTACATACATACAGCTGCCAATTTTCATGACGCTACGATCCTTCGAAGATGGTTAAATTAGTTACCTTAGATTCCATTACATAGTTAGTTACATACAGGTCGACCTAATAAAAGCGTGTTAAAAACATATTTGTTAGGCGAACCATTTTGAAGTTTTAAGAACCATTAGGCGAAAAATTGAAACAAATGCCTCAGTTCGCGCGACAACAAACACAAATTTAACACAGGACAGGCAAATCTCAGAACTGATTCGCATTATTCAATCAATGTGGTCTTGCTATCAAGACCCTGTGATATTTATTCTAACCAATGAATATAAAAATATACATTTATTGATTCGTTACATAAACATTCAAACGCAATAGCACAAAAGAAATATAATGTACAATCCAGAAAATACCGCTATATGCTTCTAAATTTAGGCATACATCTGTCTGTGCCCAGGGCAAAATGCATAAAATTATTCCTAATGTGCCAAGTAAAGTGAAACCGAGCCCGCCTTGCTAGGCACTCCTGTGATAAGGCGAGCTCACTTTCTGAGTCTTATTGGAGTGCCACGGTTGTGTCAGTAAAAATAACAAATTAAATTTCATATATATTACCTAAAAATTTTAACCGCAGATCACATCAAACATAATGCGATACCGCCAATTTGCCGTTCCGACGGCTGCCGTGCGCATTCTTACGAACTTCGTTTTTACACGCATTATTGTAATATTGCCCAGCATAATGAAGGTAGGCAAATAATTACGTATCCGACCCGAAGTCTTCACAGATTGACTATTTTCAGGGGTTCATAATTGGCGTTATTATGTCGAATATGAAATTAATCATGCGGATATTTTTTTCCTATAAAAGTAGTTTTCTATTGATAAATTTACCTAAAAAGTATGTAAACATGTACTTTATTTAAATTAAATTATTTTACAAGAGATTAAATAAAGTTTATTTTACTATTGGATATATAATTTATACTACAGGAAATGAAATGAAATTTTATTACTTTGTTTACCAGAAATTTTGTAAATATATATATACAATATGATACATACATAGGTACTCAGACACGCTTATTGCGAGTGCACTTCTAACTCACTCACGTTAATTAAAATGTGTACAAAAATAAAATAAAAATAGAAAATATGTTGGTATTATTAAATTTCATATATTATATCTTAAAATTATCACAATCGAGCTAAGTATATTAAGGTTTGTGAAAACGAATACTATCGCGGTTGTTTGACATTAACATTAGGATTAAGTTTTTATATGCGATAGTCTGATCAGACTGTGGGAAGGCACTCTTGCCATATATTCGCTTGAACATTCAAAACACGTCCGACCCGACTACCGAGTCGGATGTGTAAAACGTATGGCAAGAGTGCCTTCCCATAAGACTGATCAAACTATAGGATCCGACTAACGTATAAAAAAAATCTGACTTGTATTGCCGGTCTAAAACGAATTTACATCGTGAAGTTTTTAGCACCCAATGTTTGAATCGTCGTTGTCGAGGGCAGACTACGCTGGACAACGGCGGCTGCATTATTGCCGAAACGTCGTGTGCTACAAAATTCGTTTTATAATAATTATCATCTCAGATGGTTTTTTTATGAAAAATGGTTATAAGAAAAAAACAAAAACGTTTTTTGAATAGGAATTTCGTGATTTTTTGGCAAAGAACATATGAGTATACTCATGAATCTATAGTATACTCATGAATCTGAGTATACACATACATTATACTAATTAAGACTATACTATTACAAATCGGGATATTGAGTTGTCAACCACAACGGGCGAACCCGTCACCGCAGGACGTTTTAACGATTGTTCGTTCTATCGACCGTGCAGTGAGCGTAGAAGACTTTGGACATAACAAATCCGACGTCTAGCTACGCCACAACCCGTTAGAGTCCAACGCCTTACCGCGAGTAGCCAGGTATGTTACCCGGCGGGCGGCACTCGCGCCCTAACTACCAATTGTGACCAGATTTCTACGGTCTCTCGATTGGTTCCGGGTTCGAGGTCGCTCGCGCGGTCCTCTCCCTTACTAAGCGGTGAAACGGAGTGCACCGAATCTGTCGCGGACCAAGGCGTCCTTTGCCCGACTCTTAACCGGGATCGGATGGCCAAAGGTCATTTCAAGAGCAGTCGCCGTAAGGTAGACAACTACCCCCGCTCTATAGGAAACAATACAGTTCCCAGACTCCCCCGATTGTTAGTCGGAAAGCACAATCGATTGGCTTGCGCCGCTCGGTGCGCAGACCGTCCAGGAGCGCCAGAGGATTGTTCCCAGGGGAGACTGGTTGACCCAGTGTCCTACCCAGGCTCGCACCCCATGCGTGGAGGCCATCGGATGGGTGTTGACCCGTGAGTGTGACCGACCCTGAAACAGAATGGGTCTTCGTGGCCAACTCAGCAAGGGCCCATTAGCTACAAATCGGGATATATTTTTGTCTTAAAATTACCATTTTTAGATTAAAACCTTCTGCATATACTTATTTATTTATTTATTTTATTTATTTATTTATTTCCCAAAACATAATTAACCTTACAGATGATTCCAAATCGTTAATTATTTTTCTAGGCTATTATTCTAGATTATAACTATTATTCTACTATATACTATTATTATAATTCTACTGTTAATAATATTATTATTACTCTACTCCATTACTATTACTATCATTATTATTCTAATATATAAATCATTATTCTAGACTATAGCAAACGAGACGGAGACATCAGTTAGAGCGTAATATTAAACGATTATACTTACATATGTATATCTAATGTTTATCTAACCTTTCTTATTATACTAGATACTCCTTTTTAACAATTTAAATACTACATATTTATCTAATTACTTGATTGCTAAGAAATGCCATTACCATACTTTGCAGTTGTGCTAAGTTCACCGTCCAAATATCCAATTCTGGCTCAGTCGAACATAGTGCATTTAGGGTACGAAGCGTCCGCACTGTGAAACAGTTTTGAATGATGTTAGTTCTAGCTCGCGGTAACGCGAACAATACATGAGTCCTAGCACGGTAGTAATTTTAACCCGATTACTGTGATTTTATAATATATCTAAAATCTGATAATAGCAAAAACTATACTTATATCTGTAAGTTACAATAAAAATCACACAGCGATAATAGTCAGCACAATTTAAAAGTATAACAATTGGGAAAAATTTAAATTAGTAATGATATGTTTGCTTCAGGTATAATAACTTGGCAACCCTCTGTGCATCTGCTTTTAGTTTTTTATTGTCTAATTTTATCATTACATTTCTTTTTTGTTAGAAATCCATTGGATCGCGCATATTTGGAATATATATCATCAACGGTGGCAAAATGATTGAAAAATTGCTTTTGCTTATGAAACAATGCATGTCTCAAAAAATAGCTGACCGTATACATTTGCTCAGTGCAACTGAAGAGTTAAAAGAGTTTATTCCTGTACAATATTTGCCTAAAGATTACGGCGGTGAATTGGAAACCATTGACACATTGTGGAGTATGTTTTTTTAAAGATAACTAATATGTTTTTTGATACTTCAAAGAATTAAAAAGATATATATTTTTTTAGGTGGTTGGCAGAAGTATTTGACCAGTGACGAAATATGGGAATATTTTAAAGAACAGGATAAATACATCACTGATGAAAACAAGCGGCCTGCTGACAGTTTCACAGTCGATAGTATAGGCGTGCCCGGATCTTTTAAAAATATAAATATTGATTAATTGGTATTTGTTGGTTTTTGTTAAATGGTATTGGGTGATTTCAATTATTTTAAACATAGTTTTTGAACGGCAGGTATATGTTTAATTTGGGTCGGAATTAAATGATTGTAATTCATTAATTTGTCTGTCATTATCGGCTCTATCATTTCTTCTTTGCATATTCAGATATTTTTCAGATAAAAGAAGAAAAAAAAACAGTCATTGATGTAACGAATTCGTTTGTTTGCATAAATTGAACTATACAATAGGTTACCGCGGTTAATTAATACTTCAATAAATAAATTTAGAGCAAAAAAATCGCAAATGCTCAAATTTTTAACAAAAAATTAAATATGTCAAAAATACAAAGTGTGGTCTAATTATTTGTCTATTTCAAAGCCTACCCACCATCCTCATTCCATACGTAACGCTCACCCAACCATCTCTAACAATCCGTTGTCCAACCAACTCTAAAACTAAGCAACCATCCTTCCTGAAATATAAAATCTTTCGATTAGATCTTAATTTAAGTTACAATGAAATGAAATTTTAAATGACAATGAAAAGTCTACTATTTCCTTAAAATTGGGATTACAGTTGTTGTTTCATTAAAAAAAATACTTGAAAACGAACGTTTTTTTTTTTTTACATATGAAGTTGCAATCAATATTGGTTAGGCCAAAAATTAAAAAGAAAAGACTGATATGGCTTTACATTAAAATTTTAAGGACCATGGTGTATCATAATTTCAAATATATATTCTTTTCAGGTTATTGAGAAATCAAAATCATAATATTAGAAATTAAAAAATATATATTATTGTTTAAAAATATACCTTTTTTTTAAATGTCGCAAATGACCAACGAACTCTGAGGCTTTTATAGCGAATTTTTAAATTATTTTTTTTGTTTTAGTGCTTACGTTTACTGAGAATAATAAAATATTTAAATTTTTTAATAAAATATAACTTTACATTTTTATGGACCATAGGGACCTTTATGTCCCATCAATTTATAAAAAATCTATTGATCCAGTTTTCAACAAAACGACATACATGTTATTTACATCGCCCTTCAACAGTTTTATGTATTAAAATATGCTATACTCTACAGCAAAGCTTATGGTCTTCAAAGGGTTAAAGAAATGGGGAACTCAGCTCTTCTCTATGGATTGCTATGATTTTAAATAAATGGAGTATTTGCAAGGAAATAAGTGAAAAAATATGCATACGCATGCATAGTTTGATACATTAAACGTTAAAAGTTCAGACATACATTTCAATAAGTATCAATCCATATATTGGGCCCTTACCTTATGCAGTTGCTGTTCTATAAAGGAAATTTAAAGCCAAAAATATTATATGAAAAATGTGTATTTAATTAATTGATATATTGACCCCTATATGCAGACTTGTCATTTTATTGGGAGTTGCTTAATTCCCCTGCTGTAGAATGGACAGGAACCAATGAATGCTTTGAGGGCGTTTTTTACCGGTTCTTCAAAGTTGTTTTTTTCGCCGTTTAAGTTACCAAAATTCTGTTTTTTTAAACTGTATTGGAGCAAGGTTTGGCTAAAACGGTGGGTGACCAAGAGTCTCCAGCCGCAACTATTGAAACATTGCGACTGTTTGCAGTGAAATATGTGGTTATATGTTGTCACGCAAAACCAGTGGCGATGAGCGTTTGACCAGGCTTGGTTATATAATCACGAGCTTCTCCATAATTGTTTTCAGTTCAGAAAAGTATACATGTACACAAACTGTAAAGCCAGACTGCAATAAGCTGTAATAGAAAACTCATATTGGAAAATAATGCAAATTTTCAACTTTACCATGGATGCACAAACGAAAATATTTGAGCAAAAACAAATGACGGAAAGACAAATAAACAGCTGATTCTTTAAAAAGAATAATGTAACCTTGAATTAAAATTTATTTGAATTTGAAATTCCAACTCAAAACCCAAGTTATCCAAGTGGAAGATGGCCAGTGTGACGAAAACAGCAATTACATAGGTAAGGACCCAATATTCATACTGCTATATTGGCGACACCAAAATACGAACACGAACCTTTTAATCAAAGAGTAGTACCATTGATTTTATAGTGTAATAGATAGCACCATCTCATACAAGAAAATGGCAGCATATTTCTCGCCGTCACTACGCAGATGGCACTGGTAGTGCTGACGTCGAAAAGTATAGGAATTTATTTGGATATCTATATTAACATTGATAATTAAGTTTTAATTATAAAGGATCGATTGATTCTAAAAACCCAATAATTCAAGCAGTTTCAACGAAATTAGTATTCAATTATTAGCGCTATCTATTGCATTTCCTTCTACGCTACAAATCACATGTTCAATGAAGAAAATAATAGATGGCGTGCTATTTCAGGCTACGCCTTTCCAACAATTAGCGCGCGCTTCAAACGGGTCGCTTGGAGCCGAAAGTAGACAGGTGTGCTATAGATGTTTATACCGTATATTGATGGGATGCGAGAAATAGGGAGTGACCACGCGCTCGCCAATCGACTAGTCGATTACGGATAGCACTCACTCGACTCGACATTGTAAATTGTTGTACATTGTAATTGTTGACATTGTAACAGTTTACTGACATACACGCTCAATTACGTCGTCTTCTCGTAAGGATGTCAACCAACGTCGCTCCGCCTCCCATAATTTCTTGCGCAGGAAAGAGAAGATATGAGTGCTGTGCGGCGATGCTGTATTTTGCCATCTCATAGATGAATAAAAACACTCCCTGTCAGTGGCGGCGACAAAAATCTAGTGTAGTAAAGAAAAGCTTAAAATTATTTTTTAAAACATAAGAAATGTATATACATTTATAAAAATGTTTATTGGTTTGTAACCATTTGACCCCAATATGCCATAAAGGTAAGAAATAAAAAAAATAGTTCATGATGTTTTAAACGTGTTTATTTTAATCACATTTTAGAATATCTACAAAATAATATTCTAATTAAGGCTCTTATAAGGCCGCCATTATTTTTTTGTCGAAAATTATTCAAATCAACAAATTATATCTACTCGATCTTCAGTGTTCACGATAAAATAGGACAAGCAATGTAGTTTTATATGATTGGATGTATGCCTAAGGTTTATTTTAGTGGAAAATACAAAGGTACAGGAAGATGTAATTTTGATAACAGAAATACAATTCTGTTCTCAAAAATTACAGCTTCCATTGAGCAATAATAACTAAAACCTCAGACGTAGGTAGAATCATAGAATCTGGTCTAAGCGCAGTCAGATAGTATTCGACTAGACTGTATTCAGATCGCCCGCTTGGAGGATCCAAACCCTTAAGTATCCGTTATTGCCCTTTTAAAAGAGTGAGCTTGTTGTATAGTTGCCTCTTGGTTTGTTTTACATTTGACTTACAAACTAAATATTTTATCCGTATATCGACATATTTTTGGATAACGGCCCTTAGCAGATGAAGCAAATGATTACTGCACGGTTCCTGCTCAAATAAATGGGCATGAAGGATCGTGAAAATATCGGATCCGATGAATAATTTTAACGTTTTTGTAACCATATTTATAGGATCGCGATCGGATTTATTACTTTTGTCAAAATTAACCCTTACTACCGATTCTGCGGCATTACAAATTCGGATTACATCATTTGATGGATAGATAAGTCCACTTCTGTCTTTAAACACAATAAATAAATGAGCTTGTTTAGGTGTGTTTGCGACTAATGCTCCCAAGCAATCAGTGCAATTTAGTCTAGATAGTAAATATCTAACAACATACCCGGCAACGTATGCCACAACATGTTGTGAAAATACTGAATGGAAACCGGCAGGTAAACTCAGATCTTCCTCCTTCAAATTGCTCATGAATTGTTCGTCGACCATATCCACTTGTGATCCTGATCTATAACCCTTCGTTGTCAAGTTAATATGCTCAGTTGACGACGAACACGTTAACAAAGTTATGTGTTCCAGAGGAGCACAGTTTCCCCTGAAATTCTCTTTTAACTCCATGTGAACCAAGAGCTTTTTGTAAGTTGCCATAAATTGCAGGGCCGATGGATTATTGTTGAACCCGCCGTGGGACCGTACTACTGAAAAAAATATCTCTAAGTGGTCTTGGCTTAACTTGTACATTGGTAAAAAATCCAATGTTTTTTCTTGTTTAACGAGCTCGTTGTACAATCCTTTCATGCTGTCTATGCACACGCACAATCCAAGGAAACCTACTTTATTTCTGGTATTCATGATCGGTGTTTCATTGTCCATCAAAACTAGATGTTCCAAATAAGTTTTTGCATTATCCATGAACGTTAGATACTTCGTTTCGTTTTTCTCATTGATTGGTGCTTTAAAGTCAATGCCAGGAAACTTTCTTGAATTAAGAATGTCAGTCAGATTGTTCATTGTGTTGATGAAATTCACTGTTGGTTGTGAGTGAGCAAAATTAAGTATACGTAATTTTTTGTCGCAAAATTCAATAGCGTTCGCAACACTGGCACTTAACAGCTGTATTGCTAGCTTTACTTTCATTATTTGATTTTGAAAGTTGATGTGTTGTGTCGATAATTTATTTCCCTAGTGAAAATTTTCATTTAGTTGGAGCGTGTTTAATTCTTCAAAATATTGCCATTTGATTAGGCCGCCGTTATTATCTCTAAGAACCTTTTTACTTTGTAATGTATTTCTGACCAGTTTCACCATGTGACATGGGTCAAAAAATACAAAAACTGGTTCTTTTGTTGCAGGATGTTCGAAATAGGTTTTTAGTTGACGTTGGTAGTTAAACGAACAGCCAAGCTCTTGAGCCATGGCTATATTTGCTGGGCAACCATCAAATGTCATAGATACAACTACCACGCCTACATCGTGGCAATTAGAAAGGCATATCCTTACTAGATTGGCTCTTTGCTCACCTGTTACGCCGATTACCAGAAAATATCCTACTGGAATTTTCCACTGCTCGTTAATGGCAACTAAAAGGAACACCAGAGCTTGTTTGCATGGTGCATTGAAACTCCGGTAACATCAAACCCAGCACCAAAATCTACATATCCTTGGACTGCATTACCGTCAAATTCCTTTAATTGTCGAATCGACATCTCGTCTATTACCAAATTGTATAGAATTTTCTTGTCAGAAGACTTGACCTTTTGATCAAGTGCTTTAAAAGCTTCTGCAGTGAAACCTGGCGTGGCGTTTATGCATTGGTACCATTTTCTTATGCTGCTTGTATGTGGTAGACATGTGTTAAAGGTACTACGTACGTAAGAGTAGGCCTTTGGAGAATAGAAATGGAGGGTTAGCGCAAATGTACGCAGTTCAGGTGGATATTCTCTCCCTTTATGAGTCATCCTTTTCAAAAGAGCTGCTGTAGAAAGCCGGCACACTTCCAGAATATCCACTTGTTCTTGGTTGATCAGTCTTTTTTGCTTCAGTTCTTTTAATACCTTAGATAAATTGTCAACTTTCTTTTTCAAACGCCGATTAGCAGCGTGTAGTGCCTTGCCCCGCATACGTCGGCGTTTTGCAATGTCTTTTAAACGGATAATTTCTGTTTTTAACTTTCGTTTCCTTGGAGTGTCGTGTACCAGTCCTGAATTGGAAAGCCCTGCAACCTCCGACTGTTGACCGGAAAATGGAGATTGTTGTAGAAAAAGCGAAGGTACAGCGTCGTTTGTTAATCTACGGATTCCATTTTTGGTTTCATACATGTTTGAATCCGGAAAATGTACTGAACAGATTCTACTCCAAAAGTTTGGTTCCCAATTGGTCTTCTTTACAGCATCAATCTACTTCATCATATTTGTTTTGTCTTTTGGAAACCTAAAAGTAAGGTAAGTTTCTAAGTTAATAATAATAATATTATTAAAATAATTTTTTGGTCGGTTTTTAATATAACGTATTCGCACCACCGTATCACGTCGAATCCAACGACACCTCATACTTACGTCAAAACCCGTCAAGACGTTCGTTCTCTACGTTCAGACACTCATACATGCATAATATCAGCATATAAAGGTACGCCCTAAAAACATCTACGCTCCATCTGAAGCAATTGGATAAACCTATGTGAGTGGTCAAAAAGGAATCCCTTATTGGCCTTATTATGGATTATTTATCATATTCCATATATACTCTATACTTATATTAACATAAGATTTTTTTACCATTACTACCTATAATTAAAAAAAGTGATTTGTCAATTTTTATAAAAAAATATTATCGATTATCGATTTCGCTTTTAAAATATCTCGATTCTCGATTAGTGAACACCAATTGCGACCGATTGCGGTCGAGCAAGACGAAGGAAGGGTGGGGCAGTGTGTTCCTCATCCGCTTACGTCGCGCTCCTCGCTTCACCCCCGTAATGGATAACTTTTATTTGGTTGAAAAGTAATTCAAAATTGCTTATCGATGATATGTGACACTAGATTTGTGTTTTGTGTGTTTTCTAGTATCATTTTTACAATGATCGATTGCACATTTAACCATCTTTCTTCTTAAAAACAATAAAAATGCTCTACAAATTCCCAACTATATCACTTCACAAGCGCTCGCGAACGACTGCGGGCCTTAGCCGGGCGGTCGATGCATTGTTCACACCCGTGTCCACCCGTGTCTACTGTTCACACTCGCGCGCTCGCGCTACTCTAACGGCACACGCTTAGGGGCAAACAAAGGGGCAAACACATTATTGGACGCGTCCGTCAGCCGCGGCTTATGCCTGTGGCTTATGCACGCGATCTGTGTAATGAATTTCTATTGAGCGGTGCACATTATAGGACGTCAGTCGCGGACGACTAGGCACACGTTCGTAAGCCGCGGCTTACGGACGCGTCCGATAATATGTTTGAACGCCATCTATCGGCCAAATATTGGTTTATTGAAGATGGAAGCGCATTAAATCGAGTTTGAAAACTACGATGGCCATCTACCTGCCGTTTTTTGTATTAAATTGCGACTTCCATTTTGCAGTATGGAATGGCGTTATCTATTACACTATAAAATCAATGGTAGTACTAAAACACCTATAAAACTACCACGCTCGGACCAGTTTGACGTACAAAATCAAATGCGCGACCGTCTCGAACATACGTATATATTAAAAATAGGATAAAAAAGAAGTTACAGCGTAAAGTTTGTAGCACCCGACGTTTCGGCGGTGATGCAACTGCCGTTGTTCAGGGCGAACTGAAGTGCTCTCAATCGTCATTTGCGGGTAGGCACCAAACTGTTGCTGTTTTTTCGCAGATTATAACGGTGGTGGGGTGGCGGGTTCAGAGTGCGTGGACTTTTAGAATCCGATGTGCATAAAACACTCACTGTATCTCATGTTACGTGCTTGCGCTCGGCGATGGCAATGAGAAAATTGAGAAAATGGCATTGAGAGTTTCTATTATTTCATTTGCTTCCCGGATCATGAGCGGAAAGAAAAATTGTTCTTTGGATAGTAAATGGAATTTTGAAAGTACACCTAGCGTTATCCGAAATGTACTTACAGATCGCCGATATTTCTTGTTTGTCTTTTTAATCAGTCGAGTGGCTATGGGCGTTTTCGCTTCTACAACGTAGGTTAAACCACAGAAGAATTCGATAATATACACACCCTGGGTTTTCAGTGGTATAACATATATTACATGCCTCAGAGATCGAGCTATTTTTTGATCGTTTTTATGTCGAATTCGTTTATCATGTTACTTATTCGATCTGTCACGGCCTTGACGTATGGTAAGAATCATCGTGATCTTATCGGTTACTGAACTTCGTCTGCATTGGATCGTGAGCGTGTTTCGTAATATTTTCCGTAACCACTATACCTAAGGATTGACTCATTGTCATACTTTATGTCATCTGCTGGGTTTAATTATCAGCGTTACAAAAATAGCGTTCTCGATTCAAGAGCCACGTTTGTACTGCACGTAGATGGTAGGGATGACGGTGTGAGCTGGAATACAAATATTTCTATGTATATAATATATATTTGTATTTAATAATTTTAAATGTTAGTTTCACCTTTTAATGTCTCTGTTGTAAAATTAAGCAGTAGTCTTAGCCTGCCTTCTGTTCTCTCCGCCTCAATTATATTTTATGGCAGTTGTCTCTCGCATGTCTGAGTTTGAAATTCCTCATCGAATATTGTTATTGTTTTCCATCAATAGTAGGCCCTACTTAGGCTTTTATGAGTTATCATAGTGGGAAGTTAGCGGAAATTTAAGGCCGATCAAACTTGACAAACAACTTTCACAGCAGCGAAGGAAATGGCTGGTAATAATTTACAGGCGGACGAAGTTTGGAACAGTGGAAACTGAGGATGAGAGAAGTTGGCGAGGCGTCGCCTTCTCTCCGATTGGGAAATTTATGCCGGCCAATATTGCAATCAATGACGAAGCCAATTACAAACGTGCCGCAGAGACAATGAGCGAACGCCTTTGGTGGCGGCTGCGGTGGGTGCTGCGGTGCGCTCGCAATAGGCGTCGCACAGAGAGCTATTCGATAGAAAATGTTGCCGTAAGTCGACTTTCTCAATGACATTGGGTTCGATTGCGTTTCTTCGTGAACTAAAATCGGAAATTAGTTCACGTGAACGAGGCAGGGCAATACGTTAAAGCGGAATGTGAAATGAACGCTTGTCACTTTTCTGCATTAAAACTACCCACCGAAGATAACGCATCTGAATCTAAGAACGCACGAAATGTGTTCAAACTTATTCGGTCCGCTCTAAGTTCGACAGGTATTTTTGAAGAACCGACGATCGTTTATTTCATATTTCCATTAACGGTCTCTGTCTCGTTCGCTTGAACTAATTTCAGTTTTAGCTCACCTAGAAACGCAATCGGGACCAATATTTACTGTAACGATTGGTGCTAATGGATGTGATGCGATAACGATAGGTGTGACGTAACGATGGGAGGTAATGGCCCAGTGTAGTTGGGCCATTATGACCCATGTGTTAGGGACGGCGGGAGCTATTGGGCCCTGTTGCAGTTAGTGCACTAAGACCCATGGGTGTAAGGTTGGCTAAACGCACGGGTCAACGCAAATCCGGCGGCCTTTATGGGTTATAAGTGCGATCCCCGATAGGACTATGTCCTGTGGACCAGTTTCCCTTAGGAGTCAACCTTCGGGTGCTCCTGGACGGATTGCTTACCGAGAGATAATGGGCCCTTGCTGAGGGGAGCTAATTGGCCCTTGCTGAGTTGGCCACGAAAACCCATTCTGTTCAGGGTTGGTCACACTCACGGGTCAACACCCATCTGGCGGCCTCCACGCATGAAGTGCGAGCCCGGCAGGACTCTGGCCTTAGGGCTAGTTTCCCCTAGGAGTCAACCTTCTGGCGCTCCTGGACGGTCTGCGCACCGTGCGGCGTAAGCCAATCAATTGTGCACTCTGACTAACAGTCGGGGGAGTCTGGAAGCAGTACCTACTGATTCCTATAGAGCGGGGGTGGTTGCGGACCTTACGACAACCGCTCTTGAAACGAACATCAGCTACCCGATCCTGGGTGAACAGCCGGGCAAAGGATGCCCTGGTCCGCGATAGATTCGGTATACACCGTTTCAACGCTTCATAAGGGAGAGGACCGCGTAAGCGACCTAGAACTCGTAACCAATCGAGAGACCGGAGTAATCTGGCCGCAATTGGAAGTAAGGGCGTGAGTGTACGCCGGCTGGGTAACACACCTAGTTATCTCGCGGTTAAGGCGTTGGCCTCTTACAGGCATATGGCGGAGCTTGACGGTGGACTGGTTTGTCCAAGTCTTCTGATCTCACTTCACGGGAGAACAAACAATCGTTAAAACTTCCTGAGGTGACGGGTTCGCCCGTTGTAGTTGACAACTCTATTTGACGTTAGCGGTAATTGCAATCGAATAGACTCAACTTCTTCTTGGATGGCACCGTAAATACTTTCGTTGAGGCACTTATTACGCAGTATGGTAGTACGGGTTCCTGTGTTTATAGAATAAATTGTAATCGCAATATATAATATAATATAATAATAATATGTATTCCTGAATATATTTAAATAGCATATATGGAATGTGTATTCACATAAATTTTTATTTAGGTACTTATAATGATTCCTCCCTTTTCAGCTCCCACCTTCATCTATTAAGTGTTTATTCTTTTGAAAAAAAATATGTCTAAGTGGAAACATGTAATTAGCTTTGTCTTTAAAATTTAGTAATTTTGTACCGAATGCATTGTAATATTATGTAGTTATTGACATTTGGACATTTAGACTTACTTGGTATTTGGAAAGTTAAGGTACTCTATGACATACATTCGAGATTACGTACCGGTTCTAACAATACCACACACAATAACAAAAACGTGTTAACACAATGTAAAAAGAACTATAACTTGTTGTAAGCGATGCGATATATTACTTATACATGAAAAAGTTACATTCTTAATAGCAATGGAGTATTTTAGAAATTCAAAATTTAAAATACCAATACAGTACAATAGGAATGTTAGAGAAAACGTCCGTAAAAGATTTGAAGAACCAAGAGCGAACAACTACTATGGTGAAAGGACGTTTAAAGTACCTCATTCCAAGAATCTTTAATACTATTGTATCTGAGGAAGACTGTGTAAGCGTGAGCAAACAGATGTTTAAAAAGAGATTAAAAAGCTACCTGTTGGACCATTATAGTGACATTAGTGGTCATAATTAAGTTTGTTCTACATTTCTATCATGTAAGCGTGTAGCAATACTGGCCTAATTTAAACCTGTAGTAAGACCAGTAGTAATACTGCTGTGCATTGTTTTTTTATATTATTAAGTGTAAGACTGGTGTAGTGTAAGAGTTTGTCTCGCCAACAAACTGTATACCAGTTTAGCGAGATTGTAATATTTAAAAAAATGTATCTTTTCTTTGAATACATTTAATAAAAAAAAACTTTTAAATCAGTCCAAGCGTTAAGATGTTATAGTGGAATAAATAAAAGAAAACAATTCTTACATATATGAACCCTGAACACATACGCTCCTTTTTTGTTAGGTAGTCGTGTAATAAAATAAAAAAATAAAATAAATCTGTGGCGATTTCTTTTGATCTCACTGTATAAATTTTAGTATAATATAGCTTTTCTTGCACTACTTATTTGCTTTATTAATTTGATGCGGCGATTGGATGAAACAGAGTTAACAGTCCTAAAAGTTTTCTTTGTAAAAATCCATCCGCGCTTCATTTCATTATATTTTTTCTATACTTAATAATTCAGTTTAATCTCCGTTGCACCCGCATCCATGCAATACTTGTATAGTAATCATCTATGGATGCGGTGCTCTGTCTTCGAATTAATTGCTCAAGTTTCCAGATTCCATCCTCTTCCCCCTCTCCCACTTCTCTTTGAGAAGTTGCGATCGAGCTGAGAATATGGAAGGGAATTTCTCATACATTCCGCGGATGCCAAAGATTGATTCAACTTCCGCAAAGGCGGAATTGACAAAAGTTTCAGCGATTTTGAGCGGCAGCTAGGAATCGGATAATTTTGAATTTTTCAACTTGCTCGGCGTAATAAGTTGATCCGATACGGACTCTCCCATCCAGGAGGTGAAGTTTGATTTGAGAAAAGTTTGAATTGAAGATTTTTGTTTTACTTCATTTTATAGAAAATGTATATAGGAAGAAAGGTTACAAGAAACAGGGCATACCAACGCCTAGCAGTTCAAAAGTCGTAGTAACAAACGAATCTCGCTCTTTAACAATAGGGGGAATAAAAGTAAGAAATCACACACAGCGATGATTTTTATTTATTCGTAAAAATGTACTATAGTTGTAAAATTAGTACAGCCGTTAGAGTGGGTTGCTTTGAGTCAAGAGTTAATTGGGTAGGTGTCGGCCACTACGGGTGAACCCGTAACCCCAGGCTGGTATTACAATATGCGATTGTTCTTTCAGACTAGAATGGGCGTAGAAAAAGTAGAAAAAATCCAAACGGAGATATCCTTCCAGAACTGGTAGACAGGGGGCGAGGCTGCCAGCTTGTCACCTTTACCGATGCCACGCTATAAGGCGTTGGCCTCTGTAGGGCATGTTGACTTGTCTAGACAGTAGATTTGCATTGTCTGAGTCGTATACGCTCACCTCACGGGAGATAGAACGATCACTATCGTTACAACTTCCTGAGGTGACGGGTTCGCCTGTTGTAGTTGACAACTCTAACTCTGTGCGTAGTTCCCCTACCTGAAGCAGAACCTACAACGCAAACCAAATCCCTTATTAAACACCATCTCTCGCCCGCCGATCCTCTAATTAATCAAGAGAGAGAGAAGATGGGATATGCTTTTAAAACGCCGTTTTCGTCGGTCCGTAATGAAACGGACGCATTCGCCTCCAATCAGAAAGTTTTCGATTCGATTTACATGCAAATTTCGCCATTTCAAAGAATCAGCACCACTCCAGCCATCACTTCATTTCTGTTCCTCCTATTTTCCCCCATAATTGGCCAAATTTTGCAAACTTAATTCCACTTCATTTTATCTCGATTTCTTATTGGTGGATGAAAAGCGAAGATTATGTGTGAGAAGAATATACAGGGGGATTTTTTAATTAGTGATACCCTTGAAGTGAGTGAATAAGTAGCAGCAAATAAGCAAATCGATAAAAAAAAAACAAAAATATCATATTGAGTTTTTATATAAAAAAAGTTGAGCGCGTTGCTCCGTCTAGCGGTAGGTAAAATATCGCAAATATTGTTATTAAAGATATTTTAGTTATTGCTAGATGGCGCAGTGCGCTCAACGCTTGACGAACTTTTATTTATCCGTCAAGTTTCTAAAATAAAAAGAAAATAAAATAAATCTAAAAACAAGTCTTTTTTTGTTTGTTTTTATTCAACAATTTATGTTAAAAGTTGCTAATT
The DNA here is from genome assembly GCA_944548615.1 of Micropterix aruncella. Classification (NCBI taxonomy): domain Eukaryota; kingdom Metazoa; phylum Arthropoda; class Insecta; order Lepidoptera; family Micropterigidae; genus Micropterix; species Micropterix aruncella. The sequence continues at coordinate 25,376,932 of OX155969.1, forward strand.
TCAAGGATCCACTTCAAGGATGTCATTAATTAAAAACTCATCATGTATATAGGAAGGTAAATTGGAATAACTTCTAAAAAAACATTTTTTTAATTATTATAATTTCAAGAAAATATTTCAAAAGAAACACTAAGAATAATTATACTGAAAAATATTTTTAGGTAATACTATTATTACAATTAATTAATAATGCTATTAGATTGCGAAATCCTAAAGAATAATTTGGAATAAACATTTCTCTTTCGGCGAATCGCAGATGACGCTGATACTCGTAGTAATGGCGGCCAAAATAATAGCAATTTATAAGGCCATCTATTATAAAACTGAAAATTAATGGTTTTTTAAAAACACCTAATAATAATAATAACCCAATAATTAACCAAACGATAAAAATAATAACATTTAATTATTAAAGCCATCTATAGCATTTTGATATAGACTGATCACCACAGAAATACACATAATTAATACGGTGAGATAGAATGCAACACAAAAGTTCGTAATTGTTCCGTATTGAAACCTGCTTACTAAATTAATAACTGACATCTTAATATAAACTTATATGTAAATAATAAGAGGTATGATTTAAAAATTAGGTTGAAGACTATCGCGGTTGTTTTACATTATAAATAGGATAGAAAACGAATTTACCGGGTGAAATTTGTAGCATCCGACGTTTCGGTGACGTCGCAGCCGCCGTTGTCCCCGGGTATGTATAAAGTCGAAAGCATTTGCGGTCTAGCCTAAGTTGGGCAATCGAAACGGCCCATAGCCACGCGACTGACAGAACATATCGAAGCTGTTAAAAACGTTCAGCAAGAAAAATCGGCGATCTGCGAACATATATTGGATAGCGGAAGTAACCACTGGATGCAGTTTCAAAATCCCGTTGTGCTATCAAAGGAACAATTCTACTTTCCTCGCATGATCCGGGAAGCCATTGAAATAAGAAGAACCCCGAACTTCAATAGAGAGGTCGGTTACAAACTCTCTTCTACGTGGAACCCTCTTCTTTAAATGTTCCCGCCGCCGAACGCCGAACGCAAAGACGTAAGACAGGATACAGCGGGGGTTCTTAACCTGTGGTCCATGGACCCCCAAGGGGTCCGTAGCATGATTCCTGGTGGTCCGTTGACCGTGTCAGATATCAGTCAATAAATATAGCGTTGGTAGATAAGAAAATAATGGCTGTCCAGCTTATAAAAAAATAAGTGCAAACCAATCGAAGCTGGAACGGTTTGCGCGCGCTATATTATACCGCGTAGCTATAGCTGCTCTACAGCTAGCGTCTGTCTCACACGCACGAAAGAGAAACATACATGTGCGGGAAGCGCGCGCGTGGTGTGTGTGGGTGGGCAGCATTCACGTCTCGTTCGCTTCCGCCGAGCCCCCGCCGACCGACACACACACAACAGTCAAATACCACATCACTGACTGAGCACACGCGGCGCGGCGGCTTGGCTGTTCTATTCTGTCTGTTGTCTTTTTTGGAGTGTAATTAGTTTACGTACCTAAATAAATATTATTATTTTTATCGCGGCTGTGAAAACTGTGATTGCTCGACTTATAAACGTAAGTTAAAACATCAATACTAATTTCTAAGATTCACAAGTTAAAATGAAGCGCTAGCAAGTTTATAATAGTATTGTTTTTTACTTGTTTGTTTCAGTTTGCCATGTCGAAGAAAAGAAAATATAACGATTCGTACGTTTCCTACGGTTTCACATTTGTAACTGAACGCGATGGAACACAGAAGCCACAGTGTTTTTTATGTGGCAAAGTGCTTGCAAATGGCAGCATGAAGCCAGCCAAATTGTCCGAACACCTTACGTCTGTCCACCCAGGAAACACATCGGACACCTTGGATATATTTCGTGCTAAAAAAGCGCGCTTTGAGAAAGCTGGTACATTACCTAAACTAGGTTTCACGCCAACACAAAAACCTTGTTTAGAAGCATCGTACAAAGTTGCATATCGCATTGCACGGCAGAAAAAACCACATACCATCGCGGAATCTCTTGTGAAGCCTTGTACACTAGATATTGTTGAGCTTGTGTGCGGCGCAGATCAAAGAAAGAAAGTTGAAGCGGTTCCTTTGTCAAATGATGTCATTCGTTCTCGAATTTCAGATATGTCTGCTAACATCTTGAAACAAATCATTGAAGAGCTGAATTCCTCGGCATTTCCATTCAGCATGCAACTCGATGAGAGTACAGATGTGTCACAATGCAGCCAGCTCTTGGTGTTTGTACGTTACGTACACAATGAAACAAACTGTTTTAAAGAAGAATTTCTCTTTTGTCACTCACTTCTCGAAACAACAAAAGCGGCAGATGTTTTCAATGTGATAAAATTTTTTTTTGAGAATCACCATGTTGACTGGAAGACCAAGCTAGGCAGTTTATGCACAGATGGAGCACCAGCAATGCTCGGAAACACGTCTGGTTTTGCAACTTTGGTCAAGAAAGAGATTCCTAATGTAATGGTAACTCATTGTTTTTTACACCGTCATGCTTTGGCTTCACGAACATTGCCTGGTTTCCTGAAAGATGTCATGTCTACCTGTATCAAAATAATAAACTTTATAAGATCCAGAGCCTTGAACCACCGTCTATTTAAGATTCTCTGTCAAGAAATGGGAGCTGAACATGACATTCTACTCTACTATACAGAAGTTCGCTGGCTTTCAAGGGGACAAGTATTGAAGCGTTTATTTGAGCTACGTTTGGAAGCATTGATTTTTCTTAAAGAGAAAGAAAACGCTTTGTACACATTTTTGGAAAATGAAAACTTTTTGCAAGGACTGGCTTATTTAGCTGATATTTTTGGTCATTTAAACGACATAAATCAGTCTCTTCAAGGTCCTGCAGTCACCATAGTAGATGCATCTGAGCGTCTCAAAGGATTTTTAGGGAAACTACCACTTTGGAAGAGGAGAGTGGATGCAGAGTGTACTGCAAATTTTCCAACGCTGGAAGATATATTGTCAAACAACAAAGACAAAAATACAAGACAATTGTCAAAACAAGTAAAAGAAGAAATTTCATTACACCTCGAAACTCTGCAGATATCTTTCGAAGGTTACTTTTGTGCGGAATCCCTTAATCAGGAGACCTGGGTTCGAAGTCCTTTTATGTTCGATTTGAACGAAATCAGTGACGGAGATCTTATCAAAGATGATTTGATTGACCTAAGAACTAAACAGGTCTTGCGAGCTGAATTTACTAAAAAAGATGTCAGCGAGTTTTGGTGTGGTATAGGACAAGCATACCCTCTCCTTGTTGAACGAGCAATGTCCGTGTTGTTACCATTTGCCACTACGTACCTTTGTGAGTCTGGATTTTCTGCGCTAGTATCTATTAAAACAAAAAACCGTAGCCGACTAGATGTTAAGGATGACATGCGCCTTGCACTGTCCAAGACAGTTCCTGACTTCAAAAAACTTATAGAAGAAAAACAGCAACAACCGTCTCACTAAAACATTACAATGATTTTTTTCTCGATTTTTTTCATTTTTCATTAGAAGTTCTTTATTAAAAATTACTTGTTTTCTTTCCCTCATCGCATTCTTTGGAATGGGTCCATCAGAGTTTTGAAGTTATCCTAAGGGTCCGTGGCCACCAAAAGGTTAAGAACCCCTGGATACAGTGAGTGTTGTGTACAAGACGGATTTCGCGCGCTCCGAGCCCGGCCCCCCACCACTGTTATAACCTACGCAGTGGCGGCAGCGGTATGCCGCCTACCCGCAAAACAACGGATTGACAGCTCTTCAGTCTACCCTAGACAACGGCGGCTGCAACGTCACCGAAACGTCGGGTGCTACAAATTCCACGCGGTAAATTCGTTTTATATCCTATTTATAAAAATTGGGTTGTCATTGAATTATTACTTTATATCGTATAGGCGCGCTTAGAGCGCTATCTACAATTATCCGCCATACCGTCATACTACGTCATATTGAACATTATTATCGATTGTAGGAACCATGAGTAAGAGTGTAGCACACTTTTTTGCTATCTATTAACATTGGCTATGAATGTTTTAAAAAAAAATACAGATTGATAATAAATAACCAGTAATTTGACCAATGATACCAATATCATTCAATTATTAGTGCAATCTATCGCATTTGTTTATTTAATCTGATTACAAAGTATAGAATGCCATCTATTAGTATTTAAAAAAAAAAAAAAACTTAATTATTCCGTATTGAAACTTGTATAAGTACTAGTAAAAATTGACAGCTTTATGTAAATAATATTAAAATAATAAATAATATTTTACTAGCGTTTTCCCGAGGCTTCGCTCGCCTTAAATTCATGGTAACAGAGATCCCGTTTTTGAAATCAAGTGGTAAGTTTTTACAAGTAATATATAAGGCATCCTACGTCCTTCTCTGTACCCCTAACAATATGTATTTCATAATGATCAACGTGAAGATTTAAGAGGCCGTACACGAAATTTTGCGCATTTCGTGAATTTACGTAATTTTGCAGACGTGAATTTAAGGTTAAAATACTGTATTTCTATAAGATTTATTGCACAGCGTAAATGATCATAATTGTCTAATGAGTGAGCTACTGTTTTGAAAATTATTATAGAATTTTGATTAATTGACCTCAAACCGGTGACTGTTTGTGAATTTTTGCTGTAAGAGATTTAAAATATAACATATACGACACGTTTTGACATCTAAACGGTATGAAAAAAATACTATGTATTGTTGTGAAAGTCCTCTATATAATAAGTTAATCACTTTTTACTACTTTCATATAAAATTGTTGAAAAAAAAAAAAATTACTTTGTCAATTTTTTTAGAAAATGGGCGAAGAATTGCTTTTGATTTTGGCTTTTTAGAACTCTTGTTCATAGAATAAAAACAACAGAAATAAACTTTAGTTCAATATCAATCCATTTCCTCAAAAAAAAATGCTGAGCATTCATTAAAATTGGCAATAAAGTCTTTTAAAACAATCTAATTCTCGCGTTATGATACTCGCCTATGATACGATTCACTCCTCAAGTCAGCTAGTCTTCGCCGAGCGCTTCCAAAGGGTGGACGTATCTCTTTGGCTCCGAAAACCCTACCTACCTATAGTTATATTATACCATTGATTATAGAGGAATCACGGCCCACATCGATTTCGTACACGGCCTCTTAACAATCAAATAAATAAACGAATTCACTTTCACTTTTATTGGCCCAAAACAGACAGGCTCCATCTCCAGTCGTAGGAACTACGGTATGACAACAAAGTCCCGTCAATTTTCAATGATTCAAAAGTCATTGTGATAGATAGATAACAAATAACTTGGGGTAAAGAGAAAAAAACAAAAACGAATTGGAAAATAAAAACAATTGAAAAGCAATTTAGAAAAATATTATTGAAACAATTTAGAAACGTAACAAAAAAAAAATACAATTTGGGAAAGAATACAAAAGCAAATAATGGCGCTGAAAAATACAGTTCAATTTTATCTTAAACGATCGCGGTGCTTGCGCTACGCGTGTTTATCGAGACAAATGTTGCATTTATAATGAGGTTCTAGCGAATTGTGATATCATACTCGAGTAGTACGCATCGTTGCGCCCAAAAGGGATTTGACCCAACCCGCGTTCTGCTGTTACTTGGGGCTTCAAATGTGTCCAGCCCACAGGATGAGCCTCTAGCACCTTCTCTAGCTGCTTATCTTTCTAACTGACAAGATCCTAAAAATATCCAATGTAGTTGTTTTTATTCTCATTATAATGTGGTATGAAACGCGAGAAAGTTACCAGAATAGAATTATCTCTTTCTGTTAAGAGGGTGCTGCACGAAATTTCTCAAATTAGGGTCTAGCGTTTTAGTTATTAAGCTAAAACTACGCTAATAAAAGCAGTGACAAAAAACACTCGTTTTTATCAATAAGTCATTTATAAGGTGAGCTAATAAATTTGGCAATAGTTTGCGTAGTTTTTTATAAAAACACCCGAGAAAATATACAAAAATGGGCGCGGGGTTTTAGTCCTCACTGGGAAAATAATAACTAATTTGAATTACAAATTATTATAAAAGAAAGTTAAATGACATATCTTCACTATAAGCTATTTAAATTTCAATGATTGTAATAGGATTTTATACAATAAATCCCAGAAAATCAGGTATCAGATTCTCCATACATTTTTTGTATGCGCTGGCCGCGTTAATAAATACACAGGCGCGCTATGAAATAGATTCACTTCCCTGCTGCTATTGAAAGCGGGAGCACGTCTTTTTCGGTTAGCTCTTATCAGTTCCCGCTCACGTAATATTTTATTCTTCTACACCGCAGTGCCACGTCGTCACGCATCGTCACAAGAAAGCAAACAGCAGTAAGTATTTTATTTTTTATATTTGTTTTTTATTAATGGATGTTTATGCCATCTTTGTTATAACTTATTATAATACTCTACATGTATTTTAGTTAATGGGGAAGCGTAAGAAAACATATTTCGGTTTTTGAGAAACGCCATAGAATCAGCGTGAAATTTCAGTCTGAAGACATGAGAAAGCAATGTTGTTTTCAGTCCGAGAAATAAGAAAATGAGATAGTTTTAAACCCCAAGATTCGATCGATACGATGCTCATTATATAAAAAATAGATCGACTCCAATAAGCGTAAAACAATTGAAAATATTTTCTGAAGGGACCACTATTCGAAACTTGTAATCTCGAATAGTTTAGTTAATTTGCGTGAAAAACCTGAAATTCAATAAAAAAATACTGAAAGACGCATAAACCATGTACAGGTAGAATATTGATTTTGAATATTGATTTTGAAAAGCAGTTTCGCCATCAGGAGTGAGCAACGAAGGACATTTCGGCATGCAGATGTAACATTTTCGTAAGTTGAAAATAAGTGGTTGGCTGTAAGATATTTAGGTTACAAAGAGCATTGATAGGATATGCACTGATTTAAGGTTGCGACACGTCATTTAAACCAGAAAAAGCACGGGAATTTTAAAATCAAATAGTCTTTGAAAATATTCAAAACTATAGAATACTTATAAATATTTTGAAACTATAGAAAAATAAAATAATTTAAAAATCATTTTAAAATCAAATAGTCTTTGAAAGTATTCAAAACTATAGAATACTTAGAAATATTTTGAAACCATAGAAAATTAAAAAAAATTGAAACTCATTTTAAAATCTAATAGTTTTTGAAAATATTCAAAACTATAGAATCCTTTAAAATATTTTGAAACCATAGAAAAATAAAATAATTTGAAAATCATTTTAAAATCAAATAGTCTTTGAAAATATTCAAAACTACAGAATACTTAGAAATATTTTAAAACCATAGAAAAATAAAATCCTTTGAAAAACATTTTAAAATCAACTAGGCTTTGAAAATGTTCAATATCATAGATATTCAATAGTATAGAGAGAGTTTAAAAAAAATTGAAACTTGAGTTTTTTTATTTTTCTTTATTTTAACTTCATCTCATACATTGTTCACCTTGATCGATCAGCAGAAAATTTTCATCTCATCATTGCGTCACATCACAAAAATAACAATTTTCAATCACATTAATTTTCAATCGCTACGTTACATTATTTAAAATATTAAATTTAAAATTATCGCAGAGTTCGGAAGACCACCGGGCCGCGAAACCACCGCGGGGTTTCTTCCGCCCTACTACGGCATCACACGACACACAAGTCCTCTGCGGTACTACTAGAAGGCGATGGAAAGGCCTCAAGATTCTCGCAGAGGACTTCACCAAACCGGTCCTAGTTAATGTCGCCGGTTCGGTATCGCCACTCGGATTGTGGCGTGGGGGGAATGCGACGGCCGATGCCAAATGTCACCAGTCTGCTGTCCGAAGAAGAAAGGTGCTCGTGAACTTTCCAATTGTTCATCCAACGGGCGAATCCCGGGGAGCACAGAGTGAAATCCACAAAACTCCTCTTCGAGACTGTTTAAAAGTGGCATTCATTAATTTATTTCTTTATTAATTTTAATTACATATTTGAAGTTGTTCAAAAATATATAATCACATTAAGCCGCGAAATCTATCTGTACCTTCTTTCCGTCGGAAGTAGTTTATTGATAAAGGTAACTGCTTTTTGAAATAATTACAGTTTTGGTGTAGCTATTTATACCTATAATAATTACTGTTTTTTTATCCTTCTGGACATACATTTTATCCTCGTACTGGTTACATCGCTTTGGCGGGTGACCGTCTGTTCAGCGTTATCAATGTATGCGATTTAGTCACACCTGTGTGGCCGCCGCCGGCAAGCGTAAATTACCTACATTTGTGTAGCGGCATAGGCTCGGAGCCCTCTTAAGGCGCCAGGTGAAAAATAGGCGAAGGTGCCCTCAGGGAACCTTCGCCATTCTTCTTGAATAATTTCAAACCTTCGAAATTCTTGCCATTAGCAAATGATGCCGGCATGCTAAATTTCAGCTCAATCGGATTAAGCGTTTGGACGCTATCATGGAGGAATACACACAGACACACAAAGAGAGACAGGCAGACACACATAGAGACTTTTATCTAGAAGTGGTCCTAATTGTCTCAAGGGAGTCCCCTTCAATCGCGGGGTAAAAATTTAGCCGTCACTTCTGCGCGGAACAGTTTCGCGCGTGAAGTCGATGGCCTTGAGAAAAACGACCATAACTTTTAAACTACTATACGGATCGTAAAAAAAATAACTGGAAAATGATCGCATTGAAATTTGACATATAAAACATTATAATCTTATCTCGTCAAACAATTAAGATAATAATGAATAAATATTACAAAGTTGGCATTTTACGCAGCGCGGAGCGCCCTAACCAATATTGGTTAGATACAATTTTAGCATTTGTAAGCGTCTAACCAAAAATGGTTAACTCAAATCGAGCGGGTTAAAATAATGTCTCCTATTTCACCTCGAATAAAAAAATGCGTGTTCACATTATTTTTCTCCTCATCGGTTAATATGCCGGGAAAGTGAAATGCACGATGTAATGATATTGACAAAAATACTGGGTAGTGCGATAACCTTTCACCTTTATTCATTTTAAACTCTCGATTTTAATGAAGTCACGTCCTCTCTGTTTATTCCTGTAGCATGGCAAGACGCGGACAGCTTGAATGCTGAAAGCGTTTTGGCGTTTAAACTCAACGCTGCAATTGAGAAATCCTTTAAGATGTCGCGCTGAGCGCATGTTAATGCAAGTTTAATGAGTATATAAACACGTCCCTAAGACTGCGCTGGAATGCTGCTATTGTATCCTCTCTGAAGAATGAAACGTTCACAGAAGGCGGAAGCTGGAGGGCGGATGCCGCCATTTGATTTTACCGACGGTTTTAACCAAAGCTTAAGAAATTTGGCCAGCAGTCACATAGGAAATACAGCAACCAGGATATATACACATATGCATAGACAGCCACGCGGGTCGTAAAGCACTAAATACGAGGAGAGTTTCGTTCAAGCTAATCTGTTATACCCTCAAAATTCTCATTGAACTGTCTTTCAGGAAGATATTACGTTTTTTTTAATTCAATATAATTTTATTGTGATTATGGCAGTGTAACGTGGAGTTTTACAATTATTCAGTTCAGAAGAACCTGCCTTTCAGGCGTATAATATTAAAAAAAACAAATTACTTACAGATTAGCTAATCGGGTGTGTAATAAATAGGATACAATTTGTTCAAACAATAAAAAAGCTACAATTTTAATAAAAGCACAAATCTGAGTAACTTAGTTACGTAATATTCATCCATTATTTTAAATCGCTTAATTATGCCTGCATATCAAATTTCAGCTCAATCGAATTAAGCGTTTGGGCGCTATCATGGAGGAATTCACATTGACACACAGACATACCGACTGACAGGCACACACAGACAGACTTTCATCTGAAAATGATCCTAATCGCCTCTGGGGGGGGGGGGGGGTCACAATATTTTCTCTCCTGGTCAGTTCGCCGGCCCTGAGAGAAAATTTCTCGAAGTAATGATATTTGCAAAGTACTGGGTAAGATAACCTTTCATTTTAAGCATTTTAGTTCATTGATTTCAACCCCCTCTTTGTTTATTCTTGTAGCACGGCAAGACGCTGAAAGCTGAATGCTGAAAGCGTTTTGGCGTTTAAGTTCAACGCAATTGACAATAAATACTTCAATATATCGCGCTGAGCGCGTGTTAATGCATGTTTAATAAGTATATAAACTCGTCCCTAAGACTGCGCTGGAATGCTGCTATTGTCTCCTCTCTGAAGAATGAAACGTTCACAGAAGGCGGAAGCTGGAGGGCGGATGCCGCTATTTGATTTTACCGACGGTTTTAACCAAAGTTAAGAAATTTGGCCAGCAGTCACATAGGAAATACAGCAACCAGGCTATACACATATGCATAGACAGCCACGCGGGTCGTAAAGCACTAAATACAAGGAGAATTTCGTTCAAGCTAATCTGTTTTACCCTCAAAATCCTCATTGAACTGTCTTGTAACGAAGAATGTAACGTTTACAGAAGGCGGATGCCAACATTTGATTTTACCAGCGGTTTTAACCAAAGTTTAAGGAATTTGTCAAATAGTCACATAGGAAATATAGCAACCAGGCTATATATATATATATATATATATATATATATATATATATATATATATATATATATATATATATATATATATATATATATATATATATATATATATATATATATATATATATATATATATATATATATATATATATATATATATATATATATATATATACACATAATTCACAGCCACGCGGGTCAGAAAGCACTAAATACAAGGAGAGTTTCGTTCAAGCTAGTATGGAATACCCTCAAAATCATCATTCAACTGTCTTTCAAAAACATTGTTTGTTTTCTTCAATTCAATGTAATTTTATTGTCAATGTGGTGTAAAAAGTGGTTTTACAATTAATTATTCAGTGCAGCCCAACCTAAAATATCAGAAAGTGAAATTAACCAGGTATTTAAATTGTTATTAACGATACAATTAAAAATTAAAGGAGGAAAAATAATATTTAATATTAATCCAGGATAAAATAAAGTAAAAAATTACTTTAAAAATAGTCAATTAACATGAGAATTCGATATACATAGTTATTAAAAAATAATAAAAAAACTCAGAACATTGAAACATAAAAATTGATGTCTGAAAAATCAAAGTATATTCTATATCAAAATAAAAAAAAAACGTCATTTAAAAACAGAATGTTAATGAAATAACTAAAAATATTCGAAAAAAGTAGAATTGTGTCATTACTGAAAATTTAACATCACTGTATAATAAATTTACTATTCTTACGAAAGATTACTTACATTTACTATTCTTACGAATAATTACACAATGATTACTCATTGTGATTTTTGTTCAGTCTGCAAGAAATTTTTAATTATTGTATGAAATAAAATGACTACTCTAATAGGAAATTCTTTAGGGCATCACGGAACCGATGATTCGTTTTTTTTTAATTTTTAATGCTTTAGGGCTTAGGCAATATACATTTCCTTAAAATGTGGTCCTAAATAGAACGAAATTTCGATAATCAAATCGACATCAAAATTGATGTCGATCGATGTCGATTGATCAAAATAAACACAATATTGCGTGAATAGAGTGAGACAAATAGAAGAGACCGTAAATCAAAAGAACGAGAAATAAGATTATAAAAAAGGAAACAAAAGATAAAGAGATAGAAAAGTAAGAAAATACATGAGAAAAATATAATTAGTCATTATGTCATTAAGTCATAATATGAAATATATGGTATAAAATATATAATATGCATATAGGTATACTATGATTTTTTTGATTGTCATGTGGTAAAGTAACGTTTGTTTGTTTACACTCTTTATTGTGAAAATGTCACAATAGGCGGGTTTATTGTCACATGGCAACCAACCCTACTATTACGTGTTATATGTATATGTGCGTGTAACATGTCTGTAAATGTGTGTCTTGTTATTGCAGTTTCCCCTGGGAATGAAACCTCTGGCGCTCCTGGACGGTCTGCGCACCGTGTGGCGCAAGCCAATCGATTGTGCACTCCGACTAACAGTCGGGGGAGTCTGGAAGCTGTATTGTTTCCTATAGAGCGGGGGTAGTGGTTGCGTACCTTACGGCGACTGCTCTTGAAATGACCATTGGCCATCCGATCCCGGGTAAGAGGCGGGCAAAGGACGCCATGGTCCGCGATAGATTCGGTATTCACCGTTTCACCGCTTCCTGGCTATCTCGCAGTAAGGCGTTGGTCTCTTACGGGTTGGGGCGTAGCGCTGGATTGTTTTGTCCAAAGTCTTCTACGCTCACTGGAGGTCGATAGAACGACTAATCGTTAAAACTTCCTGTGGTGACGGGCTCGCCCATTGTAGTCGACAACTCAAGTTGTTATTGCATTCGACAAAATTGAAAATGCAATTCCGTTAATTTGATCCCAACGAAAAATGGTGACCCAGCCGGGAATCGAACCCGGGACCTTACAATGTAAGATCAGGCGACCTAACCACTATGCCACCGGAACGTTATGGGAGAAGTAAAAGTAATTAAAATCACCTTGAATGAATTCTCTCCAGAGCCTTAGCTCGAAACTGGGCGAAAAATCAAAGCTCAAAGAAGTATGTCTTCTAACGAAACTTTTCCCCATTAATTAATCAACGACATAAATTTGAAATGGCGCTGCTTGGTTAAGCGACATTTTTCCCTGAATTAAATTTCTTCAAAGTTGGTCCCTATAGTTGAAGAAATAATTTTGAGCCCAGACAAAATATTTTTGAAACAGGCAAGAAAACAAAGAATGGGATTGTGGGCGGAACATATTTTTTTATATAATAACCCTGTTTAAGTCCAAATTTAAAGGTTATATAAACGAATTCTAATTAGGGGAATTTCCATTTTGATTTTCTTCGTTTAGCTTAATATTTTTGTAATTTTATTTACTACAAGGGTGTAATTGTATATTTTATTTGGATTATGCGATGTGATATTTAGGGTGAAAAAGAAAAGCTCTTATCAAAATCACTTTTATCCTAAAGTTATCAGTCTCTGAAAGCTTAGGAAGTTACGGAGTCAACGTTGCCAACAGTTAAAGTAGTAAAAGTGTTCTCGAGTATCATTTGTTTATTAAACACTAGCTGCGCCCAGCGGTTTCACCCGCGTGGTGATGGAAAATTGTGATAATGATGACAGAAAACCATATATCTTTATAAATTATAGCCTATGTATTATTCTGATGTGTAAGCTATATTATTGTAAAGTTTCATCAAAATCCATTCAGTAGTTTTTCCGTGAAAGAGTAACAAACATCCATAAATACATATTATACAAACTTTCGCGTTTATAATATTAGTAAGATTAGTAGGATAGTAGGATAGAATTTAAATTTCGAATGTCAATTTCTTAGATTTTTTTCCTACTAACTTGATAGTTATCGTTATATTTTAGATAATTCACGCTATATCTTTATAAATTATAGCCTATGTGTTATTCTGATGTGTAAGCTATATTATTGTAAAGTTTCATCAAAATCCATTCAGTAGTTTTTGCGTGAAAGAGTAACAAATATCCATACATACATACAAACTTTCGCGTTTATAATATTAGTAGGATTAAATTATGACTATTTTATTTTCTCTCCGGAAAATCAATTGTATTTTGTATTTGTAGAACCGTGTTACTTTCTTAGATTCAAAATTTAAATTTTTAAGACAAAATGTTATAAACTAAGTTATAGTTTTATTATCATCTTTTTCCTATATCATTTCAAATAATTATCTGACTGATTTTAATGTTTTAAATATCCAATACGATTAATAAATGATATGGTGTGACTTTAATGCCGAATTTAATGGATATTTTTTATTTTAAGGATATTTTGAGAATATTTTTAAGCGGCTATCTACTAAAACATTTCATAGATTCCATAATCTCTGCTTTTGTTCTCTGGATTTTATAATCATTTTAAATCATACTAACTGTTGCCTGCGGCTTCGCTTAGCGTAAAGTTTCGAATCGATTTGTTAATTTAAGTAGGGAGACGTTTATTTGCCTCCTTAGATGATACCTTTAGATATATAGTGCAAGACTTCCACTCTCAGATGCACGCTACCTATCTCGTAGACGTACGCGTCTTGTTCCTCGCCATGCGTTACTACTTTCATGATATCTCTATAACTATACCACCTAAACACTTACAGTAAATGGATAATATTATCTCTATTTAACACCCGTAGTAATTAATAAATTTATTTTGGTAAGGATTCTTATTTATTGCTAATGTCTTCAACAAACCCTGCCTACTTATTTTTCTTACTTTTTTGAGACATAAAAGCAGTTATTGTAGCTTAAATATATAAGTTAGATATACGCTGTCGAACACTTTTTATTAGACCTCTTTGAGGCCGATGTTTTTGTTGTATATTATTTTAACATTTATCAAACCGTTTCTTCAGCGCATAATGATAAATCAACTGATCAGCTTATTTTTCCCCGACTTGATTTACAAATATCGTAATTTCTTATTGAAACCACTATCTATCACAATAAAATACATCATATAGCACTCACCGATAATGGATCTTTCCATTAGTGAAAGAATTTTTAAAATTGGATAAGTAGTTTCGGAGATTACCCCCTACATACAAACCTACAAACTTACAAACATTACTTCTTTATTATAAGAGTATAGATATCCACAGTACTAATATCCAATCAACAATTTATAGGCCGTGCCAAATCGCTCGGTCCCTCGCTCACATGCTCAGATCACACGTATTGCACCAGGTACTCTGAAACCAAAAAGGAATATAAATGCATAATTGCATCTCCGATCTGGAATCCGGAATATCATGTATGTAATGAGAGATTAGAAAGCGTCCAAAAACGATTCATGAGACAACTAAACTACCGTCGATGCTTGGGACTGAACACGTACGAGGAGAGACTGAATCATTTCAATATTGCTTCATTGGAGAACCGCCGTACCACGGCGGACATGGTATTATTACATAAAATTATCCACAACAACGTGGACAACCCGTATTTCACATATAATCTATCTTTTCATGTACCACCACGCGTTGCTCGCTTTTCCCGTACCTTCGAAGTCCCGCGCGTCGGTACTAGGTATGCCCAGAATTCCATTATGTGTCAACTTACGATAATCATTTCCAGAATATCGACCTATTTAACATGAAAGGTAATAAATTTAACCCCTCAAATGAATGGCGATTAGCTCGGGTTTGCCTACGGCAAAATGTGTATAAATTTATATTTACATTTGCATTTACATTTACATAGAGCGGGGTTGACTATAGAGCTATAGCATTACTATAGAGCGGATTACTATGGAGCGGCGCACATTTACATTTATATTTACATTTATATAAATTTATATACATTTTGTATACATTTTGCCATAGGCATCCATTATTGGACGTGTCACATTTTAAGCAGAGCATATACTTAAAATTAATCGAAAATGCGATATAGATATTTCACATGGGATACTTATGTCTTAGGGACTATTTGGTTTTTCATTCTTTGTTCTTTAACTTTATATGATGAAGTAATTTTCTTATTTTTTGTACTGCACAATAATACCTAAAATCTATTGACACCCATTCCTTCCTTTTCCTTTCCTTTTTCCCTCCCAACCCCCACAGTAGGTATGCACTGTGCGTATTGGGACTCAACAAACTAAAACTATTGTTGAAAGCATGTCATCGGTCAGAAATATTGTATTTATTGTAATTGTAATATTTTTTGTAGCACTGTATATTTTCCTTGTTAAATAAATAAATAAATAAAAAATACTTGTGGCACTCGGGGACTGCCGCGGTAAAGCTATTGCATTTTTAACAACTTATGCAAATATAATTATTTATTTATATTATTAATTTAATTTTTTCTGATTTCAGATAACTGCGCTCTATCAGAAAACGTTGAAATTATTCCGAATCATTTGCGGCTGCGGTAGCAAATGATTCGGAATAATTTAAACTTCTTCCGATAGAGCGCCGCGCACGAATTTTTATTCGATAAAGCAAAAAAACCGGATTATTCGAAAAAAGTCGTAGATAAAAAGATAGTTAATTAAATTATCTTTAAAATGGTGCAGGTTTCATAATAATACGCCAGATAGTATTTGCGTAGTAATCGTTTTTGTGTTCGGTTAGACCTAATTTCACAAATTAATTACACTATGTAATATAAACAAAATCTAAAATATTTAAAGTTAAGAATATTAGGAAAATGTTCTTGTTTAACATATATTTTTTTCGAATCGTAAGCAGTACTCGTTTAGACGTAATTATCAGTTTAAAATCATTAATTTTCGTTAAGAAATTTCTTCATTCGGTCGCCGCGCTGGCATAGGCCCGCGATAAAAGCTATGCAATAGCTTAATAAATCCTTTAACACTGTCGAACCGGCAATACTATGTCGCCCCAGGACTGAAAACAGATTTAGGTAATATATGCATTATTGCCTTACATAACTGGCATAACGACCTAGCGGCAAGTCAAAATCTAATCGACTTTTTTACTTAAATAACAAACGTGCAGACAGGACGTGTACAGTACAATTTAAATTATACGTAAAACGCCAATGGTCGTCGACAAAGAAACAGCGTCTGTGACATACACATACCTGCTGGTTCGAAAGAGTTGAAAGATTTTTCTATCCTTTTTTAATTTCAATGCATTGGTATAATAAATGCAACACGTGTGATCTGAGCACGTGGGCAAGGGACCGAGCAATCTGGCGCAGCCTGAATAAGGGTTTGTAAGACAATAAACATTATTTCATTTAATTTGATTTGTGTTGGCGCCAGCGGCGACTGCTCCCGAAAGGTGTGAAGTGAACGACGCAAGGTCCCAGCGACCATCAGTACAAAGTTTCGTATGTGAGGATGTGACGTTGTTACGGAACTGTAAACCGATATCATCAACGTCGGATTAAGATAGTACGGGTCCTGCAGCACCGTTTGTAGAAAGTAAGAATGCCTACCATAACGGAGACAAAACTGAGATAATTCCTTACTAAGATTTTCTTTCATAGCTAGATCACTTCATTGTCCTTTGTCTCTAATTTCTATGGGCGTAAGCTACCGTAATTGATAAAGGAATCCGAAAAGATAGTTCACTTGGCTCAAATGGCTTCCTCGGATCTTCTAAAGCAGAATATAAGCACACATAATTATTAACATTGATTATATAAGGGTATTAGATTGCTTAATGCCATTAGTTTGCTTAATGCCTTACGTTTTAGCAACCTTTCTACGCCGGCAACATGCAGGTAGCGTAGAAAGCATAGGCCGGCGAAACTAATAGCGATTTATACGGCCATGTATAATAATATTGGTAATGAATGTTTTTTTTTGTATAAGTGTGATTCATTATTAAAACTCACTATTTAACTTTTTTTTATTAACATCACATTTTTATACAGGTTTACTTAATCACAGAATTACTAAGGTGAGATTAGGATACCATCTATACACTAAGCGCCTAAAATTAAAATTCACATCATTATGTAAATAATATTACAATTATTATGAGATAGGGTACAGTATAGGTATGTGAAGAATGTAATATATGTGGCTACTGAACATAAGAGAAAGTTAATCGACGTTTAGAATTATGAGAACCATCGACACGTTGCGTTTCTTTGCAAAATCATAGATGCTAAAGCGTAGTACGGCGTTGGACGATATAATAACCTTCATATCTATAGAATTAAATATTGAAATCATCGCTAAATACGAGTGGAAGTTTATGAAAATTTTAACATTGTTTGTGATAAATAATACATGTGCTGCCATCTATTTTCAGGTACGTATATTATTAGGTATGTTAATAAAAGTTATTTAATTTTGATTTATTCTGCTTAGATATCGCTAACATTAATTCATTAATAAAATCATAAAGTATTTTGTTATCGCTCGATTTTACTACTCATCAAATCATACCGGACGCTTTAAATACAAATTAATTCTTAACCTGTTAACCGAGGAAGTCCCTTTTTAATTACGCAACATAAAACTTTTTCGTATAGGCGCGATATTACGTCAAGCCCGCATGACGTAATTTATAAATGTTTTTATCTATGCTTAGAATTAATTAAAAGACAATGAAATATATATTTTGTCAACAAACCATAGAATTTAAATCCGGCATGTTTTTTTTTATCTATAGTCCGAAAATTTTCCGTAAATAATACGCACCCCAATGCGCACTTGGCCTTAAATTCATGTTAATGCACGTTCCGATGTGACTCACACATTCGTTAAATGAAAAAAAAAATTCCTGCCCGTTCAAGAGTTCAACATATATTTCGAGGACGTTTCTATGCGTCCTATCTGTATTCGATAATGTTTACGTTTGACGTATATATAAGTCATGCTCGGGTAATATGTTAAGGAGTAAACTCAAATAAATACCTCAAAGGAAATAAGATATTTATATGTTATTTTTAAGGTATTTTTACTGTTTTTACGTTCAGCGATTACATTGAAATTACGCATATTATTGAATTAGGTAAGGCAAACGAGCTGCAACCTCATGTCACGTGAGTGCAGAACGTTCTATGGAAAACACGTATAGAATGGCCAAATTACACGTACACGTAAAGGGTTAGCAGACCAAAGATTTCGAAGTTCCATTGCTATCCGCCTGTCGTATTTTCTCTCTTGCAAAACGCCCTTTACGGCGTTCTCCACTTTAAAGTTGTATGGTGCTCTCCACTCAGCACTGCATCGTCGCGTCGTCTTGAGACAGGCTCGAGCATGACCAGGGTGAAAGGTTGCCCCGGGCGCCGCTAAGTTAAGGACTTCCGTAATAATACTCGCCTCAGGCAACACTAAAGTACAAAGCAGGTCAAGGAAACAGCTCTGTTGATAAGAGACAATAATTTACTCGCTCGTTTATTGCATCGTAGGCGGTGAGGGTGGGGGTATAGCGATAATTGATCAAAACCGGCACTGTCACACCCAAATTTATAGTCGTGTATCGGTTCAGTACTTTAGGGCCAGTTGTGTGATCCTTGGTAATATTCCAGATTTATAATAGTAATTATTACTATAGTATTTCAAAATATTGCGGTAAATAAGCTAGCTCGGTTGTTCGAACGTCAAAACTACCACAGTAAAATCATGACAGACGAACCATACATCAAATGTTCGAAATAATAGTATAATAAAACTTAGGTGCACAAATTATTAACATATTTGGAAACATGTATGTATGTTGAGTATATGTTAAAATTGAACTAACTACCAAAAATTATTTGAATTTGACAATGAATTATACTTTTTTGACTAGGTATTTTTATATTAAATCCTATATTACATCCATGTATTAATGACATCCATGTATTATATTAAATCCATGTATTAATGACTGTTTCTTTCTTTTCTCACAAATAACTTTATTTATATTATTTAATCGAATTTTTATTATATTTATTGCCGATTATATAATGGAATTGGATTTTATTTATTATATTATCTTTTAATATTTTTTTTATTTTTTTTTTTAATTTTATTTTGAAGACCACATTTTAGGTCAATTTAGTGTTATTAGCTTTTTCTAAAACTTGTACATTTGTAAGCAACCTAGCAATCAAGCAATCAAGCAAACTTGATTGTAATATTGGAGTCCTGTCCACCCTAGAACGGGCTAGTCCTAGTCAAGCAAAAGGTTAAGGTTTTGCCATTTGGTTCCTGTTATTTTTGTAAGCTAATGAATGTTTTATAGTAATTATGTCCTAAATAAATAAATAAATAAATAAAATCTTACGAAAGTAATCTTATTTGCCAGCATGATAAATGACATATTCCACAAAATCGCAGTTTCCCGGCAGAATTCTATCTAGCCTTATTTTATTTTCGATGCTGGCAGTAATGCTCCAAATGTCATTTCGTTTCATCGAGCGTCGCCAACTGCCACTATTCCACCGATTTCATTAGGGCGTGGAAAAAAGTATATTTTTTTTAATAAATTTATTTCATTATTTATTTATGTCATTTTCATTTTACATATCTCAAGCTTCATACTTTCCTTGCTAGGAAAGTATTGTGGATGAAATGAAATTAGATTTTTTCGAACCTTTGAGGTATCACATGTAGATCGAAAGAAGTGTAAACTTGGGAAAATACACCTCCATATTCCAAGCGGAGGTTTACGCCATTATTGAATGTGCGGATATCAACCTCCAAAAGGACTATGCCAACCACCGTATCTATATCCACTCGGATAGCAAAGCAGCTCTTATGGCACTGGCCTCGAATACCATTAATTTAAAGCTAGTGCAAAACTGCATACCACTACTGAATACCCTGGGCGAAGCGAAAAAAACAGGGTAATAATTCTAAAATGGGTTCCCGGCCATGCAGGAATCGACGGAAATGAAAAATCCATAGAACTTGCTAGGACGGGAGCAAAGGGAACGTTATACGGCCCTGAACCTTGCTGTGGCGTACCAAAAAGCCTTGCAAACCTAATGCTCAAACAAATGTGTTTAGAACAATCCGTCAACCACTGGAACAACACGCCAGGGTTGAATCATTCCAAAGCGCTTATTAAGGCTTACGACCGGCCCGTGAGGCCCTATCGCTAAATAGGAACAATCTACGCATACTGGTGAGGGCGCTCACGGGGCATTGTGGCCTGAACAAACACATGTTCAACCTCAAGCTCAGAGACACAGAAATGTGCAGGTTCTGCCAAGGGGCAGAGGAAACTCCCCAGCACTTCATGTGCGAGTGTGGCCCGCTGATGCGTAAAAGATACACCCACTTGGGTGGTCACTACCTCCAACCTGAGGAGATAAAACAATCTGGCGCCAAAAGCCTGCTGCGGTTCTTAAATGACACGAGGAGGCGAACTATAGTAGGTGGCGAACACAATAGATCAGCAATGGTCGCAGTGTTACAAGGCTCATAAAGACCTTAGAAAATCCCCACTCTACAAATAAAAAAAAAATAAAAAAATGACATGTAGATCGACCATATGATTTAATTAGTATTATTATAGCGATAAATATAATCCATCAACCCTATATCTAGTTAATTACAGATTATATAACAAAACACATAATTCAAATTAAATCTAGCCTTGGTTCACGATTTATAAACGTGTTTCCAGTTTCATGATAATTAGGTGTTTCTGCAGCATAATTTGAACGTTAAATTATAATCGCTCTGTAGGAAAACAAAATAACGATTTGTTATTGCAAAAAAGTGACAGGATTCCTTTTTTCGTATGTGAATTTTTATAACCTATTGCACATACTTTCGGAATTATTTGGATGAAATATTTTTAGTCATTGTAGAGGGGTTTTTGTGACTTAGTAATAATAATAATAATAACACGCCTTGTTTGTTGAAACAAATCGGCGAGCTTATTGCGAATATTTTTTTATTGTTTTTAAATTTTTATTATTACAGGAAACGTACAGCTATTACAATAAATTTGGTACAAAATTGCTAAGTTAAAAAAAATAAAGCTAATTACATGTTTCCACTTGAATTTTTTTTATTTTTACATAATTTAAACACAACAGTAACATTTTTTTTTTGAAGAATTAACACACATAGGGAGAGGTGGGGACTGGGAAGAAAGGAGTCATAATAAGTAAATGATATTTTATGTAAATACACGTTCCATAATATAGTCATACATATTATAGATATTTTGGAATACATATTATTATTAATATATAATATTTTGCTATTACAATGATAAATCAACACCGTCATTAATAATTGCTATCTTATATCTTACAGCTAATCTTGCCTAATGGGAAAACTCTCTTGTATGGAGAAAAAAAATGTATTTATCGAAACCACCCTATGCGGCAAAGATGGTCTATGGTACGGAGATTATAAAAAAAATAAATAATATAGTTATTGTAATAATTGCTTACGCAAACAGAAATTATAATAAAATACCCCTTTTTTGTTTGATGTTTAAATGGGCTTCACAAAGCACAATGACTAATTCAGAATTTTAATTGAGTGAAATTATCACATTTATTATTTACTGCGATTTCACACTAATTCTATCAAAACGCAAAAAAAATATTTACGTCGAGCAAGAATAATTAATTATTTATTTTAGTCTATGCAGCATACCCTGTATTAAATTAATATCTAAACAAAACCGCATTTTCTAATTTAAATCAATATTGAAGAAAAATTGAACAATACAAGTATAAAAAAAAATGTTTCCGACCGTATCTCTAAATATGATGTGTTTTCATTGTATTGTTATTTTTATTTAATGGTTATACTTTAAAACTTTCAAATTAAAAACATGCACAGCTATAAATATGTCACTATAAATCGGTGCATTAATTGAGTCTATTAACATATAAATTCATAATTTAATAAAACCACTATTTTACAGGATGTTCAAAAAATAATTGTTACTTTTGGTGTTACCATTTAATATATTTTTTTTAACGCGTAATTATTTATAGAAATATAATTTAATGGAATGGCAACAGGTTGAAAAATTTATAACCTAAATATAAAAATGATTTTTGGTATAAACACAATCGCACTTCGACGAATAAAATCATATGTGTATCGCTAGATTTATGATTGTAAACTCGAGTATTTTCTTAGCTTTCCAAATTTGCCTTCGCATAAATTATACACTGATAAATTAATTTAGATTTAAGGGTCCATTTTGTTTATTCAATAAAGGCCGAAGCATATATGATCGTCCCTTTTTAACCCAAATATCATCCTGAGACCTTGCTTTTGTATTATGAAATTACGATAACTATATGTTAATTTACCCCATGATAGAAGATCATAAGTTATTTTCGAATGAAACCACTTATAGGACGTTCTCATTGCGGCTTGTTCTCCAGCTATACATTAGATTTTTTAGATAGCATTGATAGCTGATGGCTGATGACATTGAGCCGGATGGCATAAATACATGACATCAATAGGTAAGCAGCGGCTATAATGTTATCGAGTGCGAATGCATCGAATCGAATGCATACGCGTCAATCGAGTTCGAATGTACCGAAATTTCATGAAGTTTAGACTTAACTTTTTGTTTTAAGAGCGTAATTAAAACATACCGAGACCTAAATATTAAAAATAAAAAAATCGGTAACGTCACCCTAAGACTTTCACGGCAAGCACACAACCCCCCCACCCTTTCCCCAAACCCTCCACCAATGACCTAAATGCCCTTAACGCTCCCTCAACCCCCCCTTAACTTCCCTATTTTCTCCAATCAATCTTCTCTCCGGAAGTTGATGGGTTGGTAACGATCCATCAACTTCCCCTCCAAACCCACTACCAAATCCTCCCTGATCCCCCCCCCCCTCCCCAACCCACCAATATCCCCCTTTCCCCTTATCCCCCCCCCTCTCTCCACCGCGACCCACCATTCCTAACGCTACCCCCTGCAATACTCCACCCTCCCCTCAACCCCCTAAACAAAACCCCCCTAAACCCAACCTCCCTTTCACAATCAAACAACCATCCAAATCCCCAACAACCCCACCAAACTTAACCCACCCCCCTCCCGGACAAAGCCAAAACCCCTTTTGCATCCTAAGCACTTGGGTTTATGTTGAAGCGCTCTAGATAAGGCGGGATGGGAACCCACGAAAGAAGAAAAATATCGGAAGAAGAAGTATATTTTCGTCCGGAACTTTATACATCCTGAGTACTTGGTATATTTTCTTTTAAGTTAAAGCATTCTAGATATGGCGGGATAGAAACCCACGAAAGAACAAGAATACTTGAAAACGAAGAATATTTTCAAAGTAATTTCGTAGTAAAATCCTGGTTGCTAAATTAGAGTACGGTGTGGATCTAATACGCTGTATAATCAATGAGTTTACTCTCGGTCGAGTCGCTGGCGATCCCACGGTCATTTTAAAAAGGCCACCCTATGATGGCAGCATCCTGCGATATACAAAAAATGTATCGAAGCTATCTTCGGGAACTCCTCTTGTAAAGGAGGCATGGTTCGACCTAGTGTATTTCAACCTTTCCACCGAGAAAGATTGGCCAGCGTTCATTTCCCCAGAAATTTTAATATTTGATTGATCGTGGCCTTTTTAACACGCTTTTATTAGGTCGACCTGTATGTTAACTATGTAATGGAATCTAAGGTAACTAATTTAAAAATCTTCCAAGGATCGTAGCGTCATGAAAATTGGCAGCTGTATGTAGTTCTGATGACAATACAATAATATGGTATTGTCGAACTGATCTGATGATGGAGTCGGAAGATATGAACTGTAACTTCATGATGGAACATCGTATCATAGCTGTGTTTGGACTTGTTAGAAAAGTCTTGGAATGAACTTTGACCACCATTAGGTTTCAAGGTCTGATGATGAAGCCGGAAGATAGGCACTGGCATTCCTTGATGGAATATCGTATCATAGCCGTGTTTGGACTTGTTATAAAGGTCTTGTAATGAACTTTGACCACGATTAAATTTCAAGGTTTTTTTGGTTTTTACGTGTATTTATAAAAGCGTGTTTTTAGTGTTTTTTTTTAAACTATTAATTTAATATGGAATGATAAAGCGTGCAAGGAACGACGTCGTATTAGACTGAGTTTCTGCAGTCGTGATCGTGAATGACGGTTTATTATCGAATCGCAGCGGTGGAAATCACGACTGCGGTAAATCCACACATATGTAGATATTCCGAACAAAGTAATGGCGGATAGCAGTATTTACTAATAATTTATCTAAGATGCATTTTTTAAAAAGTTGTTTGCAATCTATGAACTCTGATTCAATAATAAGTTCATTGGACGAATGATTTTATAAATTTATATATTTATTTATCCATAACATATCATTAAAAACTAATTAAGTACAAACTATAAAGTAACAAGTAAATATATTAAAAAGACTAAAAACACGACTGCCGTTATAGAAAGTGAAGTGTATATATAATTATTTTATTATGGTTTTTAATGAAATATTTTTGGTTGCTATATTTATCCATATAGATTCATGTATATTTCGGGAATTTACTAAACCACATCTTTCATTTGACACTAAACACGATATAATAATATTAATTCATTGACATTTGGACATTTGGACAAATATTCCCTTGATATTTAGACAGATAAGATAGCATTTGACACTCTAGGTGACATAACGGTTCTAACAATACCACACACTTCTAAATCGGTCGAGGCGTTTAGAAGTGATGCTGGAAAAAATAAACGTAAGCAGTCGTCTAATTTGTTAAGCAGTCCTGTAAAAACTAGAAGTATCTGGAGTAAGAAACACACACACAGTTACACGCACAGACGAACACACACACAGACAAACTTCAGTCTAGAAATGTTCCTAATTAATTCCGGAGGTAGGGGGGGCTCAAATTCGATACTTCCTTCTTCATCTTGGAAAAACAATTGCGGGTTCATCCTGGTCGGTGGGCATTGTATTTTTAATGACTATTTAAACGAAACCCGTCCCAGAAACCCGAAACGATAAACTACATAGGCTGTGTGAGTACAAACTCTATACATATTCCTAAGATTGCTCAACTTTGCCAGCAGTACTTAGAAGGTAAATGCTTGGATATGTTGCTTGACCTTTGTAATGTGTCTCGTCATTTCATTCCCGCTCTGTTTCCTGACGTATGTAATATGATAGGGTCAGCTGTTCAACATATGGTGCCCAGTGACCATACTTCATAATATTATCTTTTATGGATCTTTACTGCAAACAATATATTTAATTAAATAATTGGCATGGGAATTTTCGTATAATTAGCCATAAATTTCGAACTAAAAATCCAAAACGGCCAATAATTGATTTAAGTTGTAGTAGTCATCAATATTGTAGATATTTACATAAATATTGTAGATCTTTCCAGTGGTACATTATTGTACATTGTTCTTTCAATGGGTGCCAATTCAACAAGGTAAAAATAGTAAAATAAAAAAGTAATAAGAATAAAATAAAATCGATATGGTTTACGATGAATAATTTGAGTAATCGCTTTAGCCGATTATTTCATAGGTGATTCCCATAATTCATTGTAGCCAATTAATAGATAATAGGAATAGTGAAATGAATATACACATGTGTTAACTCCGTTATGCATATTATTATCGTATCATATCCCCGCACAATATTTTATTTTCTGATACATCCTGTATTTGTATTATTTCAACATCTGTAACGTTAGAATATTAAATGAATTCAGTTCTATTTTTCGCGGTTATTGGATCGGTCATATATTAGGTGAGGTGGCTTTAGTTAATTTAATTTTACATTTATAATAAAAATGTTGTAATTATAATTATGAACATGAGAAATATTAAACTAATTCGAATGTCGGTATATGTAACAATATTATGGTTATTCATGCAGTAAAATATAAAATTATAGTGGTTTAGAATGCAGAATGAGTGCGGGTAAAGTAAACCCTCACATGCGGTTAGAACGTAACTAATTATTATTTTGAAACTTCGATCCTGTAAACTAATTCAAATTTTTAAAATCGAAATTCTTTATTATATCCATAAAGTTACATATATATTTATTTATTTATTTATTTATTTATTTAGTAGTAACACATCTAGTAAAAAATTAATGTCATATTTGATTAAGATGTTAGCAAGAAATTGATGCGACATTATTTTTATGATTGACACAGTCGCCTAACTAGGCCTAGGCCTGTTCTAAGGCAGACTTTTAATGATGACAAATATAAAACTACAAATATTTACGCATATACAAATATGGATAGATACTTATATACATCTATAGATAAAATATATATCCATATATGCACACATACACATACATATATTTATACGAAAATAATAATAAAACCAAAATAAATAAAATTAAAACTAAAATATAATACATATATAAATCAATTACATATTGATATGACGCTAACATACCTATAATAGTCATTTAAAATTATCATGGAAAAACTAAATACTAAGTACTAAATACTATCATTCAAAATATAACAGTCAACATATTCCCTAAACCGTCCCTACCCACCTCCAACAACCAATCAGTTAGAGATTTTTTAAAAGTGGATGTGTTCTCACTACTTTTAATTGCGTCGGGAAGATTGTTATACATTCTAGGGCCAATGAACGTGAAATGGCGCTGGCCAAATGTTGTGTAAGATCTTGGCACCATCATATCACCAGTTCTTGTTGCTCTCGTCTTTCCAACTCGTTGATTATAATATAAGGTGTCATTTTATTTTTAGTATATATTAGGGCCATGCGAACATAAAGCTGTCTTACATCCAAAGTCTTACTGTCTTGGTTGCAAAGCCATCCTAACTAGGCCTTACCTGTACTACGGTAGGCCTAATGTAAATGAATGTAGGGTGGTTTACGTAATGCTAATATTTTTTCTCTATATACATAGCACGTAATAAATAAATGTGATATATTCAATTTAAGAAGATGGATATGTATACATATAATAGTACGTAATATTATGAAATTTAAGAAGATACATAGATACACACATACATACATAAATACATGTATACTTTATAAATCGTGCTCTATTTTAGTATATATGTTACTAGTGCCTTCGTTTGTTCTCGACCTATAATCAAAAGTGACTTGGTTAGGTTTTCCTTCACTCCGTAACTAGTCCTAGATTTCAGTCCTGCAGGAAAAATACTATTAATTTTGTTGAACAGTCGAGGAGCAATGTAAGAAAAGTGTTTTTGTGCAAAACTTGTTCTCTTTTTTAAGATTAAGTGCTGTCCGTTTGTTGCTGCTCGTGTTACTTTGTGGTGTGTTGAATATAAACGATAATCGTCATGATCCTAATAGTAGAGTAAGATTACCTTAGCAGATATCAGACGAACGTCTAGGACTTCAGATTTCTTGTACAAACTCTCAGATGGATACAGGAAGGGCTTTTTGTGGATTACTCTTAGGTAATAGCGACTTTTGGGCCTTAATTAGAGGATCAAATGCTTGCTGCGAAGCTCCGCCTAAAGCTATGATTCCGTATGCAATTAAGTTATGATCTAATGTGGAATGTATATAAATGAAAATAAAATAAATATAATACAAACGGAGCTGCCATGGAATTCACCGACCGGAGTCGGGCCCATCATAATACATTTTTTTACACTTCTGTGGGGTGAGCAGTGGTAGGTTTTTTGGTAGGACCGGCTGAGGTAGGTTTTGGACAGCTGTCTTGCCACATGTGAGCGTTTACCTTACCACCCATTGACTTCCCCTTTGAAGCCATAGAATTTGAGATAATTTTCTCATTAATTTTGAGAAACTAGGCTTAGATTGTTACCTAAATTATAATGCTTAAAATATACTTTTGCACAAAGATAGTCCATAAAAAAATGGATTTCCTTATTAGAGTTTCTGCAAAAGCAGCATAGTGTGTTGACTTCAAATGTACAACTTTCGAACGTTGTATTACAACAGCTTTGCGTCTATAAGAAATTATGTTTTTCTACGTGTGTTTTATCCATTCAATAAAGATTCAGTCTTTGTTTTTTAGGGTTTTAGGTATACTAAAGTACTTCGGAAAAGTTCGGGTTATGTAAAACTGAGTTTACATACATCAGCAGGGAGATTTTATAACTTGGGCGCTCTAATGCCTTCGATTTTGCTCTGAATTACCAAACTAAAACCGGTTATAGTTTGCTTAAATCAGTGCGAAATCGAAGGCAATAGAGAACGCTAAAGATATTAATCACCCCGCTGATTTTGCATACTACATAGTCTTCTGTTTGAAGGTCAACAGTAACAATTAGGTCGGATGACGTCAATAACTAGAGAGATTAAAAAAATATTCGCTTTTTTTAGAGAACCAGAAAATATACATTTATTGGACCCAGCTGTATAGTCCATTTATTTTGTACCTCAGTGTTTGTCTACTTAAGTTAACGTTGTGCTGTGTAAGAAAATATTTATTTATTTATTATTTTCGAGTTTAATGAGAAACTGTAGCAGAGAATTTATCAAGCAAGAATATTTAAAAATATTAGAAACAACAAATTTATTGGGGAACAAAATTAAATAAATAAAGAAAAGAGTTAAATAACTTGATAAATAAAAATTAAAACTTTGTTACAGACCAAATAAATAATAATCTGAAAATGAAAATAGGAAAACAACAAAATATCGTTTCTAATTTATATGTAATATTTATCGTTTCTAATTTATATGTATTAAACAAACAATTGTCGTTTCTAATTTATATGTAGGTAATATTTTATTATTATAAATTTTCAAATACACATTGCGTTTCTTTGTGAACTAAAACTGAAATTAGTTCAAGCGAACGAGATAGAGCAATAAGTTAGAGTGGAATATGACACGAACGATCTACGATAGAAACTACCTATCGAACTTATACTCGTCCGATTAATTTAAACAAATTTCGTATGGTGTTAGAATCAGATGCTTTATATTGTGTAGGTTGTTTTAATACGAAAAAATGACAAGCGATTATTTCACATTGCGATATTGCCCTGTCTCGTTCACACGGACTAATTTCCGATGTTAGTTCACAAAGAAACGCAATCGAGCCCATAAATATCGTGTGGCTACCTTTATTCAAAAAAAATTAGGACAAAACTGTAATTTATGCTAAGAGCCTCGGAAATAAGCGGGTATGTTTAGAATTGAAATTGAATGAGACTGCATATTCGTGTAAATGAATTTATGGGCACTTAGTTATGGAATTGATTATATAAGTTATAGATAAGTTATTAGTTCTATTCCGTACAACGCTTTCGCAGCTGAAATTTTACAAACGCAACACATTGATGGCATTCATAGTTCCAAGCATAAATACATTACATTACATTACATTTACGTCGTGTCCAATTGGTGGCTAAAAACCGCTCTTGGACGTTTCAAAATATTTGTGTTTTAAGTAGTAAGTGTCATTACTACTTTAATCTTTACGTTACATACATATTTTAATTTTTAAAAATATATAGTATCTAAGAAACTTTGGAACCTACTAAAAGTTATTCGTCGTAGAATCGTATTACAAAACAAATTAAAGAATAGTCAATGGCTACCTACTAAACACACAATAATTAAAATAGTCAGTTAAAAAGTCGAATAATCAAAGCAGAAGCCTAACAATTGAAATAGTCAATCAAATATAATATATACGTACTAAAAACTGTACATAGTAACATCCAAAGTAGTAAGTAATTTGTTAAATAATCAAACTAAAGCTAAATCTTAAATTTAAATACTAGAAGTACATATATAATTATCATTCAAATTGGTACAATATTTGCAAAGTCATGGCCCTCGAATTCGGTCAGATTATAGAAAGGGTGGCCTATCAGCATCTCCTTAATGTTTTTTTAAAATTGTTTGTCCTCCAGTTGTTTGATAGTGGTAGGGAGTAAATTGTAGAATTTAATGCTAAGGTATAAGTAGCTCTTCTGTACTTTTGCCAGTCTTGTTCGGGGTACGCATAAGAGGGAATTACCGCGTGTATGGTAAGAGTGAATGTCCGCTCTAGTTGATAGTAATAATCTTCCCCTAAGTTCAGTAGACCAATAGCTGGCGTTCTAAGATCACAAAATAAAATAATAGTATAAACGAGTTTTCCATTCAATTATTCTAAAATATTATTTACCTAAACATGTCAAGTTTTAGTCTGGTGTCAATACGTAACAATTACGAGCTATAATGTTCAAGGAGACTAATAGATTGCATTATAATCTCTTTAAATTATTTATGTTATGAAATCAGCCTATATAAAAATTCGATAAATAATATAATGTTATTATTGTTATTATTAGTCAAATAGGGCGTTTTAATTATCAATCAGTCCATTATAAAATAAACGTTCATTATCTATGTTATTATACGTTCATTATCTATGTTATTAAACGTTCATTATCTTTGTTATTGACAAATAAATTGCTGTTAGTTTCGCTGGTCGATTCTATTCGAGCCACCCGCATGTAGCTGGCGTAGAAGGGTTGCTACAACGTACTATAGCATTGAGCAATCTAATATATAGGGTATAATTAATGATTAAATTATGGTTAACTCTTACGATTCTAACGCATTTTTCTTTCGTTTTCAAATTTACCCTTCGTTATCAATTAACTTTATAATTACATGAATAACATTCTAGATGAACTAAAACTGTTTCAGTATATAAGTTTTTAATTAAAATTTAGCAAAATATTGAATATTTTTCTCGGATCCTAATTTTTCCTGATTTCTTTTGCTGAAATTTTGAGGAAAAAATCATCCGAAAGACTTGTAATCCATTTAGATGGTCACTTACATACTTTAAAGTTGATACAGAGACATAATATTTTAAGTATCGTAATCTAACAAGAACAAATTAAAATAAAACACAACTGCGTTATAAAAAAATGTACTAAAAAGGAACGAATAAATATACTAAAACAATAAAAAACACGACTGCCGTTACAGAGAGTAAATAATTGTATTCATAATTATTTTTAATGCGGTTTTGTTAATAAAAAAGATGTGGTTTATGTATTCATCCAATCAGACCTGTGATTTGACACTGAACACAATATATTTATGTTAATTGACATTTGGACATTTAGACAACTCTTACATGATATTTTGGAAGTTAATGTTAATCGGAAGGTGCTCTTGCCATACACTTGCTTGAACATTCAATACACTTCCGATAATCGGATCGGGCGTCCGAGTCGGAAACAGCGCAGGGGTTTTACGGTTTTATTATCGTTCCGATTTTCAGATGAGACTATCGGGTCCGACTAAGAGCTAATGGGCCCTGTTGCACTGAGACCCATGTGTTTAAGGCCGGTCATACTCACGGGTCAACACCCATCTGGCGGCCTCCACGCAAGTGCGAGCCAGGGTAGGACTCTGGCATGCGGGCCAGCTTCCCCTAGGAGTCAATCTTTGGGCGCTCCAAACGGTTTGCGCACCGTACGGCGTCAGCCATTCGATTGTGCATTCTGGAATCTGGAAACAGTACCAATCTATTCATTATTTTTTATTTATTTCACTGTCTGGCAACAGTATTGTTTCATATAGAGCGGTAGTAGTTGTTAACCTTGCAGTAACTGCTCTTGAAATGACCAATCGGCTACCTAATACCGAGTGAAGAGCCGGGCAAAGGATGCCGTGGCCCACGATAGATTCAGTAAACACCGTATCTCGAACCTGTAACCAGTCGGGAGACCGGAGTAATCTGGTTGCAATTGGCAGCAAGGGCGCGAGTGTCGGTTCGCTGGGTGAGTATCCTGGTTATCTCGCGTTGGTCTCTTACGGGCGTGTGGCGTACTAGACGGTGGACTGTTTTCGTCCCAAGTCTTGTGCGCTCACCTCACGGAAAACAGAACGATTTAATATCGTTTAAACTTCCTGAGGTGACGAGTTCGCCCATTTTAGACGACAGCTCTAGTTGTATCGGGTCCGACTATCGTAGATAAACATCGGACGTGCATTGCCGGCCTAAGAAGGTAAAGGCGACATCGGCCAGCTTTTGGTAACGCCGTAAATACCGCATAGACTACAGCGAAGACAAGTCAGAGAGCAGCCTACAAGCGGAAACTCCAAAGCAACACATCGCGTAATAAAAATAAAACACGTAATTATAAGTTATTGCACTATAAATCTTAGACTAATAGTCTCACTTCATAAGTAATATTTTTTGTATTTCATGAGTAATACGCGGAAAAATGTCGATAAAAACGGAAAAATGTCGATTTTTTTGCAGGACTGCCAAAAAAAAGGATTTTGTTTCCAGGGTTTATGTATGTATGTATATACTTCAATGTATGTATGTATGTTTGTCCGTTTCTTTATTGTGCTTCAACTTATAATACTTGCAATTATTTAGACGTGATTTAGACGTCAATAAATAAAAATAAATACTTCTTGCTTAGTAACAAATAAATGGTCGGATTAATTAAATTCCGAAAATATATGGATATCTACATGGATGAATACATAAACCACACATATTTAATAAAGAACCGTTTAATTGCCGGAGCACCGCAGGCTACCGACTGCGTGTGGCGGCAGCGGCCGGCGCAGATCTATATACAGCGTCACGAGTGGAGCGAATCGTCACGAAATACCTGCCGCAGGGCAAAGCAGCCCAGCCCTCAGAGAGCCGGGTCGATTGGGCCGACTCACGAGAAGAACCGCTTAAGGGCAATTGCCCAGTTGAAGTCTTCACGGACCTTGGACAAGGCCCGTCGACTGTTACTACTAATTTCGCGATCCTATTTAATGACTAGATGTTTATAAGAGATACAAGCGTTAACAGGGCCGTAACGGAGCTTCCGTAAATTGAATTTCGTTTCAATGAATATTGTTATAACCACTTTATTTTCAAAAAAATGTACGTTTCAGCGCGAACAAACTGTTTCTAATAAATATAAATGCAATTGTGTAAATAAAATTTTATTAATTAGTAAAAAATAAAAAATAGGACGCCATTACAAAAAGTACAAAACAAAATGTATTACTTAGAAAGGACCTGATGTTGGCGAAATATTTCCCTTGACGTCGTCAAAGTCAATGCCTCATTGATCCAAAGAAGGAAAGGAAATGTCCGTCTTAACTATGTATGTCTAGCTAGGAAATCGCGTCGTTATACTACGTGAGTTTGTAGAGTTTGATGCGGCAGTCGCTGCAATAACGTAGAAAGCACTAGTTAAGCAGGCGCAGAGCGCACCACGTAAAACTATAGTTAAAGTATAATTATAATATAAACTCATAGAATTAATAGTACTTGGATTGACATAAAGGTTAATTATTTTACCAAATGACATTAGTAACACCTCAACAAAGCTAAATTCCTTGTGAGGTAGTTAACCATTCTTAACCCCTCAAGCCCCGATTGGCCGATATCGGCCACAAAACGATTCAGCGTGACGGCCCCGTTTTAATTTTATTTTAATTTAATTTGTTTGATTTTATTATGTTTTATTATGTTAATATGTTTCATTTTAATTATGGGTACAGTGGTTTGGCAGTAATTAAGGTTTTGGTGAGACAGTGTCGTAATTCAATTTTTTTACTAATTTTTACTATTTTTTTTTGGGACAGCAACTTGTCAATCGGCTGAGGGGCCGAGGCCTGAAGGGTTAAGACAAAGAGATGAATCTCATTTTCTAGCTAGGTTTAGAAAATGTATCGCATCAAAAGTGTGTTGTAGTAAAATAAGGATTTTTTGTAATTTGTTTTTAAATTTATGGATCAATAAACTAAATAATATACATATAGGAGTACATCGCAATGGACGGAGTATCTGAAAACAAGCTAGTCCTGGTGACCCCACAACAGTTTCAGGAAGTGAGGAAAAGCTATAATGCCACTAAGGAATCTATCGATAGAGATTTAGATGCACTGATCGAATGGTACAAATTTCAGCCTCACTTACCGCAAATGGAAATAGGTATGTATATAGGTTGAGTTTTAATTATTTTATATTTTATTTTATAAAGTAATGTACAAACAAAGACATGGACATACATACTGTTATACATGAAGAATCGTTAAAAATGAACATTAATATAGCGAAAAAACATAGATAT
This sequence comes from Micropterix aruncella, assembly GCA_944548615.1. Classification (NCBI taxonomy): domain Eukaryota; kingdom Metazoa; phylum Arthropoda; class Insecta; order Lepidoptera; family Micropterigidae; genus Micropterix; species Micropterix aruncella. The sequence goes on from OX155969.1 coordinate 25,411,489, forward strand.
ATACATATAAATATGCTGTCATATCCGAAATGAGGCGAAACCGCACAACCAACTAGACCTGGAAGGCACTGAAACCTAGAAGGCAACTAGACCTAAGACCAACTAGATCTGGCTGTGGCTGTGTATGATTTGAACATTTTAGATCGTGATTCATAAAAAATGTAATCTTTCCTATTTTATTTATTGCTTGCAAGGATCGAAGGTATTCTTATTTTCCGTATAAGCAATAGAACGAAAATATATATTTTTCTTATTTAATACCCTTTTAATACAGTAAATGCAAAATTGATTCTTGCTTTTGTCATTGGTATTATTAATTTCAATAACATATATAACTAATATCAAATTGCATTCACTTATATTATTATATAATATTAATTTGTATTCCTATATATTTTGTTTATATTTACGAAATAATATCTGCCCAACTTGAAAGTCAGTGATCTGTATGAACTGGTAAGCATTACCGGGCTTCTAGCAGACCACTAACCCAACCACAAAGTGGGTAGTTACAAAGGATCTTATAGGTCCAGGTGACATCAAGGGCTGGAGATAATCCCCCTTCTACTTTTACTAGCAACACTACTACGAAATAATATTATTGACCCCTTGAGCGGCAAACGGGACAATTGTCCCACAAAATGATATTATGCAGTACAGGCCTATCTCTAAGCTGAGTCTATTTGGTAAGATTTTCGAAAAAATAATTACTACATCGTTAACCACTCAAATGCAGCACGTTGTATCAACGTAACAGCATGGGTGGTTTTTTCGTGGTAGAAGTGTTAACACAAATCTTATCGAATACACTGACTTTTTGTTGAATGCCCTTGATTCCGGATTCCAGGTTGATGCCGTGTATACCGATTTTTCTAAGGCTTTTGACAAAATTAGTCATTCTATCCTTATACAAAAACTTTCGAAATTCGGTATACACGGCGACCTGCTAGGATGGATCCAGTCCTATATAAACAATCGTAGTCAAGCCGTCGCCCTTAAAGGTTACCGCTCTTCGTTTCTTAATGTTCCGTCAGGAATTCCTCAGGGATCCCACCTTGGCCCTTTTCTATTTACTTTATATTTAAACGATATTGGACTGTGTTTTAATAAGTCGCATCACTTGCTTTATGCAGACGATACAAAAATATTCAAAATTGTTAAAGGTCTTGGTGATTGTGAATATTTGCAACAGGATTTATTAAGCTTTGAGAACTATTGTAAGGATAATCAACTAATTTTAAATACGGATAAATGTAACGTCATAACATTCACCCGAAAGCATCATCCAATTATTTATGATTACAAAATATCCAGTAATAACTTAACCCGAGTTACCAACATTCGTGATCTAGGCATTACCCTGGATTCCAAACTGCACTTTAACCTTCACATTGATAAGATCGTAGCTAAGGCTTTTAAACAACTCGGACTGATTCTGCGCATAAGTAAACCTTTTGCCAGAGGCAACACCATTAAAACACTCTACAATGCATTTGTTCGTAGTGTCCTAGAATTCGGAAGTGTAGTTTGGAGTCCCCAGTATGCTGTTCACGTAGATAGGATTGAGAGGGTACAAAAGAAATGTTTAAAATCATTGGACTTTCGGACAGGTAGCCTCTGCACCGATTACGCAGAGAGAGTAACAACACACAAAATGCATTTTCTGTATTCAAGACGAAAATTCTTAGACAGCATTTTCTTATATAAAATTATTCATAACCACATCAACTCTGCACCCCTTTTGGAAAAAATTCTTTTTAAAATCCCGCGGTCTTCCTCCTCACGTTCAAAAGATACTTTCTATATTCCCTCATCATCTACGCAAAAAATACCTTCTTCAGACGCTCTTGCATGTGTTATAATGAAGTTTTGAACGACATAGATATATTCTCAGTGTCATTAATTACTTTTAGGAAACAATTGAGTGATTTGTTGTTGCATTAGTTTTAGTTTACAGCCAATAATTTAGGTACTCGTACTAGATGAAAATAGTTCGATCCGACTAGACATTTACATTGTTGTGGCTTCATTTACAAGTTTTGTTAAAATTAATGGTAATATAGGTCTATTTGTTTAAGTGTATTTGTAAAAACATTTGTTTATGACTGTTTTTTACCTAAATAAAAAAAAAATAATAAAAAAAAAAAAAAATTAAATTAGGTACCGTAGAGCGGCAAAGGGGACATCTGTCCCAGCCGAGATCGGCGCCGATGTTTTCCAATTATTTACCCTTGGTACCTCACATAAATCATACGGCCTGTAGTATGTGCGAAAAGAGGAGAAGATTCTCTGTCGTTAACTAGTTGGTTCATTATTTTTCATACGGTCGCCATTTTTTAGTCTATGATTGAACCAAACCAAACCAAAAACTTCAATATTCATATTGATTTTCAACACCGAATATTTTTTTATTTTTGTATGGGTATAAGTAAAACGAAGTCATAGATTGAATAAAGCATATTATAATTATTCTAAAAGTATTCACAATTTCTTGTATATGGTGATTTATTTCCAGAAAAAACATAGAAATGTTGGACAAGGCAGTTTTTTTCTGTACCACAAATTTGACAGATAATTCTGAATAATGCTTATTGCTTTACAAAACGACGATACACGTATCTAATAGCAAATTTTAACAGGAATATAAAACAGGTCTTCTTTATACGATCGGTATAGTAGTTTCGGAGTAATCGTCGTTTTCCTGAAACGCTATATTTTTGTTGTAATGTAATCTTCTTCTTCGCGTTCTCTAAGAGAAACTACAATTCAAACGTCAGCGCTCGAGGTATTGATGAATATTAGGATATATTTTAATTCTGCGATAATTTCATTTTAGATAGAAAATGGTTGGAACGCTTATTCGTCATAAACAAATGTTCAATAGAGCGTTCGAAACAACGATTGGACATGATTTTTGCGTCGAGAAACAAAATGTCGGATCTATTCACTTTGCGAAATCCCGCTGAAATTTTAACCAAAATTAGCAAGTGTATGTTAGTATGCTTTAAATATTTATTTTTTTTAGGAATTTATATTTTTTATATTTGAACAAAGCGGTCGCTGCGTAGCGATAGAATGGTTCAATTTATTCTACAGTATAAATACCGTGAGATATCTAACATGAATTTTATAGCTCGTTTTTTCTTAAGAATAAAGCGTCGTACTATTATTATTATTAAAACCTTTATCTTCAACAGAACTGTTTGCGTACTGCCTAACCTATCAAAAGACAACACAAGAGTCATAATCACTAATATATTTGAGCCGGATGGTGATCGATTCGATTTTATGGATTACTTCAAGCTCCTCTTTATGGTTAGTAATGAAGAACTACCTATGTAGCATGTTACATTATAATATTAGTTTATTTAGCATATTTTTATCACGACTCCTGCCCAGGCTCACACTTCATGCGTGGAGGCCGCCGGATGGGTGTTGACCCGTGAGTGTGACCAACCCTGAACGGAATGGGTCTTCGTGGCCAACTCAGCAAGGGCCCATTAGCTCCCGGTTTTGACAGATGGGGATGCGCCGAGCTCTGACAAATCTTACGAGTTTTCTATCATGATAAAAAAAGATGTTATACTCACTAGTTTCCCGAGTATAAAAGGATATAATTATATTATCACTTCTATTTTCTATTTTATTTATACCATACATACACGCACTTCTTCTTCTTCTTCATCAGCGCGAATTAAACCACCGTTGGGCATACGCCTCTCCAATCACTCTCCATCCGGATCGGTTGTCCGTTTCCCTCATCCAGACAGGTCCAGCTGTCTCCTTGATGTCATCGGACCATCGGGCCGGTGGTCTGCCCACACTTGTTCTGCCTAGCCGGGGTCTCCACTCCAAAACGCGCTTGCTCCACCGTTCGTCGTGTCGTCGGGCCACGTGGCCGGCCCAAGGCACACACACACACACACACATCAAATAATAAAAACTTTAGTGTCAAATAATAAAAACTTTGTAAATTAAGAATAAAACGAATAAAAAATTAGGCGGGAAAGTATTATCCATATAGGTACCTACTTTATTGAATAAATGCTATTCTTAATAATTTACACCAATATTTTCCAAAATCAGTGAACATTTTGACAATATTTTGACATATTCAGTGAATATGAAACGAAATTTGATGAAGTGACCGTGAGTCAAAATTTGACTACCTATGTGGATATGTCACTAGGTAAGAAGCGAAACGTGAGTGCTACAGTAAACATACCTATTGTTTTACGTAATGGTAACATACCTATTAATGACTTTAAATTTCGAATTTCATAAACATTGTTTGACAGGGTAAAGCAAGTCATTTTATATTATGTTTTCAGAGTAACCTTAGTCTGGAAGCTGTATTGTTTCCTATAGAGCGGGGTTGGTTGCGTACCTTACGGCGACTGCTCTTGAATTGACCATTGGCCATCCAATCCCGGGCGAGAGGCGGGCAAAGGACGCCATGGTCCGCGATAGATTCGGTATATACCGTTTCACCGCTTCGTAAGGGAGAGGATTGCGCAAGCGACCTCGAACTCGGAACCAATCGAGAGACCGGAGAAATCTGGTCACAATTGGAAGTAAGGGCGCGAGTGTCGCCCGCCAGGTAGTATTCCTGGCTATCTCGCGGTAAGGCGTTGGTCTCTTACGGGTTGTGGCGTAGCTAGACGTCGGATTGTTTTGTCCAAAGTTTTCTACGCTCACTGCAGGTCGATAGAACGACTAATCGTTAAAAGTTCCTGTGGTGACGGGCTCGCCCGTTGTAGTCGACACCTCAAGATATTCGCCGGAGTGTCACCCAGTTCCGGGTAAAGAGTTCTTTCAGCTCGGAACCTGCGATCCAGCTGTCTTCAACTGTAGGTTACAGCGGCCGGCAGATTTCACAGCGGCCCTTCTAGGGTAGTCCCTCTTCCGGGAGGCTTCCGGATGGGATATGAACCGTGGGTTGAGCCGACCTTAAACCACAGACGTTAAGATCCGTTAATGCAAAGTAGTAGAATGAAGCCTTCTTGCCATTTTATATGACCGTTTAATAGGTGTATAGATTTAATATATTTAATAGGTTTAATAGATAGGCGACATATACATAGTTTTATGTCTGTTCAGTTTTGATTTAGTTATATATTTTATTCTACTGTCTGTTTTCCGATAAAAATAAAATAAACAATAAAAAATGCCATTAACAAGTACAAACTAAAGTGTCGACGTTCTGGATTAAGAGGGATCTTTTTCCACATTGGCAAATGCATCGCCTTACATTCTCACAAGTATATTTTTGAAGATCATAGGAATTCGCGAGCTTTATATAACATCATCCCCAAAGCCCCGATTCGGCACCGTGTGACGAGGACGTTTCCAAGAAGACGTCTAGGAATATTTACAATTTTAGTCCAGGCAATTGAACTCTAGTAATTCTCCGAAAAGTTGTAATTAAATATAGTAAAAATAATTATTGAAATTGTATGTTTTTATTCCTAGTGACCCACGTAAATAAAATAAATTATAATAATATGGAAATGCGATTCAGAAAGAATCATAAATGCAGACATTAATTTATGTTGTTAAACAGACATTATAGCTAGGTTTTTTAATATTTTTATAAGAACTTACAAAATATAAATTATGAACCGCACACCAATTACTTCTTAATTAATTACATCCGCATATATCTATTTTCAGATTAATGAGTACCGCCAGCATCATGATTACTGCATGGGTGACCGTTATATTCTCGATTTCAAAGATTGGACAATGAAATATTATTTAAAAATGTATCCGACTATTATGAACAAGGCTGAAGCTGCTAATAAGGTGCTTATTTTAATTTCATTAAGTAGCAACATTAAGGGAAATTAATTAATAATAATTTTCAAATGCCTCGTTCCTAATGAAAAGTTTATTATCTCTATTAATATTCAAGGAAATATTATAACGTTTAGTGAATGGAAGTACAGTGCTTTAGGGCAGTGTTCCGCAAAGTGTGTGCCGCGGCACGCTGGTGTACCATGGTCATTAGTTGATGTGCCGCGAAAAAATGTCGTAAAATTTGTAAAGATAATGCAATCTACACATAGCTGAGAAATATGCGAGCGAAGCTCTTCGTTGTGCGACGTGCGGGACAGCCTCACCCGCGCCTGAGAATCTGATAATGGACAAATCAATTCTAAGATAGCATTTCCCTTGGACACTTATCAATAAACGAGCAGGAAGAATTTATGGAGCTAAAAACTGATCGAACTTTAAAACTAAAATTTTCCTAATCAGCTAGCACATTTTTGGCTGCATATAAAGAATGAGTATCCACTGCTTTCAAAGCGTGCTATTGCAATTCTCTTACCATTTGTCACGACCTACTTATACGAATTGGGGTGTGAACTCTCACTACGATTAAATAAAAAAAGAGAACGGCTGAGGACGATCGACGAAGAGATGAGAGCAGCGTTATTAACGATTGCTCCAAATTTTGTTCGCCTGTGCTCATTTAAGCAGGCTCACATTTCACATTAAACATCTTTTCATATTATGTTGATTTTAATACTAAATAAATATTTAAAAAACGTCTTTTGGTGTACCTCTAAAATTTCTTGATTTAGTAGGTGTACCTTGAACACAAAAAGTTTGCGGAACACTGCTTTAGGGGATATGTTTTAGGTGGTTTTATATTATATTACGAGGGTGGATCAAATATAAACGGTAATTTGGCTATTCTGCTTACTACGCAGTTCCTAGCTTGATGATGCCGAGTGCATTTGATGATTGGTTTATGAGAAGTGTGGGAACTGGCCTGGTAAGCGAGTGCGTTCGGTTCTGTCCTCAGTACAGCCATGAAAAACAAGAGGTACTCGTACATTCGTCTGTTGCACAACGCAATATCATAAAGTTTTTAAACAATGAGGGCGTTAAACAAACGGAAATTTTTAGTCGATTGAAGGCGCAGTTTGGAAAGGGTACGCTATCTCAGAATCGTGTGTATACGTGGGCCAGAGAATTTAAGCGTGGGTGAGAATGTGTCGAAAACGAAGGTCATGATCGACACCCAAGGACAAGCATTAAGGCACGTTCCCACGGCGTGCTATCTCACAGGCCAAACTACGCCGCGCCAAGCCTACAGGTCGTGGGAACCGTCGCGCTTGCGCTGGTGTGTGTCTGGTTTTCCGATCCATCGGTAGTCGGTAAGTTCAAAGGCACGGCGCGGCGCGGCGATAGGGTGCCCGTCCCAACGACGGCCTTGGGCACGTGCGTCGGTCTCACTCATTCATTCCCCCTTTCAGTCACCATTTATCGTTTATGGCCGTACGTATCTGCGGGCACATGATGGAGTGGTCGAACGAAAGATATTCCGCATCTGGCCGACACACGCCGGCGCGCTGCAGCGCCGCGCCGTGTGAACGCCCAGCTCCAGCCGCGCCAACCTTCGATAAGCATGGCAACGTTTGGCGCGACCTGCCAGCCAACAGGCCGTCCGTGGGACCCCACCATTAGAGATGGTGCCATTGAACGTGATCGTCGGTTAACTGTTGAAGATATCTCATCAGAAGTGGGTAACAGTTATATCCTTCATCAATGATCGTCTTGGCTTCAGTAAAATTAGTGCCCGATGGGTTCCGAGGTTGTTGACCGGAAATCAGAAAGAAAATCGAAAATTTTGAGCGGAAGTCAGATGGAAACCCTCGATCACTTTCCTTACAGTCCAGACTTGTCCCCCTTTGACTATCTTTTGTTCGCACCCTTGAAGGAATCACTTGGGAGCAAAACGATTCGCAAGCAATGAAGAAGTCGAGAAGCAAGTGCGCAATTGGTTCACAACTCTGCCTCAATCTTTCTATAAGAGAGGGATACTGCAGCTTCCAAATCGTTGGCAAAAGTGTTTAGAGCTTGCAGGAGGATATATAATGAAGAACTAAAGTTTTCACTTGGGTATATTATGTATCAATAAACGTCTAAAAAAAATACCGTTTATATTTGATTCACCCTTGTATATAATAATAATTATGAATAATATGTGGGGAAAACCCAAACGAAACATGTAAAATGTCTCATGAATTTAGAACATAGTTGTATGAAATTACGGTAGTGTTTTTTCCTTTTATTTCCTTCACAAAAGTTTTTAGATATAGAGAAAATTATTTAGGTACATGGAAAGGTAAGTTGAAGACTATATGCAATTAGTTGAGAGAAAACGGATACATACCGCTCGGAAACAGAGGACAGTTCTCCCGACGCGTTTGCAGACGGCCAATGTAACTTTTTCGAAAATGTAACTTTGCCGGGAAAACTCATCGTCCAAGTCCAAACGGCAACGACTCGTACCCACCAACCAAAAAAAAAGTCAAATGACCGCAAAAGTTGTAGAGTTAAACCCTTCTTATCGCCGTGCCTTCTATACGTCTATTAAGTCGTCATTTCTGCCCGGGACAGTTTTGCGCGTGAAGTCGATGGCCTTGAGAAAAACGACCATAACTTTTAAACTACTATACGGATCGTAAAAAGAATGACTGTAGAATGATCGCATTGAAATTTGAAATATAAAATATTATAACCTTATGTCCTCAAACAATTAACATAATAATGAATAAATATTTAAAAAGTTGGCATTTAAAATTGTATCTAACCAATATTGGTTAGATACAATTTTAGCATTTGTAAGCGTCTAACCAAAAATGCTTAACTCACTTATGAAGAGTTAACCGCAAACATACTTATACAACATAAATTCAAAATTAGTAAATGGGAATGCATATATAAATTATATTATATTTATACATACATATTACAAATCAATAACTACTAGCAGTTGTCGCTGCTGCTTCAAGGGCGGATCGCACTGCTGATTTGAAGCTAATTTTGTTTCTACTATAAATGTCAAGCCCTGTGAATTTATATGTAATTATTGCCAATAACGATTGCTATTTACGCATCATTATACGTAAATGGCAATCGGTTAAGCATTGAATTGCGCGTGTAGTTAGAATGTCGTCTCGGGGGCTCGAATAACTGTATATATTTTTAATAATATTCATTCCAGCAACCCGCGGATGTGTACCAATGCTCTGTATGATTAGCTTAGTAGCAAGATATGTATTGCCGTGTGGCATTAAGTTCGTCATTTTTATATTTATTTTGTAGTGCAAATAAAGTACCTACATTCCATTTTGAGTTATTAGTTATTCCAAAATTGTTACGTTTATGTTTTCTATATATAAAAAATGTTACATTTTTGCGGTTGCTAAAAATGTATTAGGTAAAATTATTAGAAAATGACTCATTTACACAAATAAGAAAAATAATTTACAATGTTTTTATTTCGTATACTGTATTACAGGAAGTTTTCGGCTCCAGGATTTATGGATTCCATATGTTGAACCCATCACCAGTTATGGAGCTGGTAGTCGGTGTTATGAAGAAAGTCTTGAGCGAAAAACTCGGCTCTAGAGTTAATATTCACAACAGCTTAGATGATCTTCATAAGCATATAACAAAGGAGATTCTACCGGAACAATATGGAGGACTCGAGAAGGATTGCCACACGATATATGGTACGCATTCAATAATATCTTTAATTAAAAATATATATGGATCAAATACTTTTTCGTTCGATAACGTGTTCGAGCCAGGCTCGGACACGTCTCTCCGTCATCAGACCAGAGTACCATTCATGACCAGAGTACATTTTAAGACGATTCTAAAAAGCCTAAACACGGCTAATATACGTAGTTCCGTTATTGAATTCCAGTGCCACCTTCCGGTACCATCATCAGACCCTGGAAATCGTTCATAATAAAAGTACGTCTCAAGTCAATTCCAACAACCCTAAAAACGGCTAAGTTACCTTGCTCCGTTATAGAACTCCTTTGTCAACCTTTCGGCTCCATCATCATACCCCGGAAATCACTCATGACCAGAGTAGATCTTAATCCGATTCCAACAAGCCCAAACACGGCTCGGATACTTTGTTTCGTTTTGCAGTTCCTGTGACTACCTTCCGCATCCATCATCATATCAGCGCGATGGACCATTGTCATCAGAACTACATACAACTGTCAAGTCTCATGTTGATACGACTATCAGAAGTTGTTGAAATTCGACTTGCAAGATTTCGTTAATTGATAGATTGATACATACAGGTCAAGCTAATAAAAATCTAATAAATAAATAAAAAGCTAATAAAAGCGTGTAAAAATGGTGTATGATGGATGAAAATTTTATTGTATTATCATCATCACTACACACAATTGTTATGTTTCATGTTGATACGACTATCACAAGTGGTTGAAATTCGACTTGAAAGATTTCGTTACTTGATACATACAGGTCAAGAAAATAAAAGCGAGTTAAATAGGTTTGAAAATAGTCGACTGTAAGATATCGCTATATTAGTAAGTCCGCCATTTGTGTTTCATATATTTCCTGAAAACCAGTTTAAGGTTAGTCTCTAGTGTAATGTAATTATTAGCACGATAAATGTATACTATTCTATAGTTCTCTAAGAAAGGCTTTACCATCACTGTATGTTGTACTATTTGAATGTATAAAGTTGATCTTAAAAAAATATGGGAAAGTTGAAGACTCATAATGAAATTCGCTCTCATTTTATCAGAGGCAGGAATAATCTAATATTACAATATCCATCTTTGGAAACATTTCAAAGGGATTCCAACTACGTTGGAGTTGTGTTTTAAAACAAACTACCAGAAAATAATATATTTTTATATAGAAACTCGAATTTACCCCAGTTTAAGTCTAATTTATAAAGCTACCTATTGAGGGAGCATTGTATGACATTAACGAATTTTAATTATTTTATTGCTAGTTTTATTTTAGACTATTCTTCCTATATTAGGAATTTGTGTTTTAAGATAGGTTATTGATAATTTTTATTTAGATTTTCTACGTTTAGCTTGTCATTTTTTCCATTTCTTTGACTACAGTAATATTACGACTATTTTATTTTCTCTCTGATTATAATCGATTATATAGGAATTGTATTTGTAGGAACTTATATTACATGACAACTCAATTGATAATTTCCACGTCAAAGTGTTCTAAATATAGGCTTTTAATACTTTATTTTTACTGGTAGTATCAAGTTAAATAATTATCGAACTGACTTCGTAGTTTTAAGATCCAATACAAATATTATAAATATTGTGGTGAGGCTCATATAAATCACTAGTATTGATTATCTGAAATACTTTATTCTTAAGCGTTTATCGAAAGTATTGGGTCTAAATAACTATTTTAAAGTTTTAAAGACCATAACCCTGATTTGATTTAATTCAAAAATTCGTTCATTTGTGCATCGGCTGTAGCCACTAACACAAATGGCCAAAAATTTACATCATATCAAATCATTTCTACATTTAGGTTTATTTCAGATTTGTTATAGAAACAAGGCATTGCTCCATGAGCTCTTAATATTCAATGATGAAATATAAAATATCTAAAAATATACTACGAGGCTGACAAAAAGGAATGGCTGGGCCACTGGCTGTTTTTAGAAGGCGCTGTCTTTGTAGCGGTCTCTTAAAACGTTATGGTGTGATGCCCCTCCTTACATTTCACAAATCACTGCGTGATAACTCAACTTGACGAAAGGAAAGGCGATCTTTTGAGAGAGTACCGAACCTATAAATATTAGAAAGCGTCTTGGGGTGCTATATTTGTACAACAACACGTGAATTTACCTCTTCCTCTATTATTAACACCTGGGCGAATCCGGGAACAAATTTAAATAGTCGATGATATTAATATGTGTTTACAGATGAATGGAGTGACCTGATGCTATCCAAGGACTTCTCTACCTGGATAGCTGAACAGGATAAACTGAAGAGTGATGAAAGCAAAAGACCTGGGCAGGACGTGGACAGTGACTTCTTTGGAGTACCAGGATCATTCAGAGGTCTCAAACTCGAATAATGGAAATAAAACTAACATTATAAGTAGGGATTAGGGTATTTCGTTTTATTTGCTTTTTGGTTCGGCAAGTAATGTTAAGTATTAAGTCATATTGTATGAATAGGTTGGCATATTATATAAACAATAAAATGTTTGTTTATTATTTCTTTTTTTATATAGTTACTACTACTAGTCATTATTAGCTGTACCCGGCATGCGTTGCACTGCCACTTAAATAAAGAAAGTGTCTATGCTATTGAAGGGCTTTTTGATACAAAAGACATGTTTTGTTTTTCCGTCTGGTGCATACATGAATAAATCTGAAAGTTTTCCGACGCGTGAGCATGCCACATAGATCTCGCCGTGTGAAAAACATGGAATTTTTAAATTTATTCTACACACTTGTAGCGGTTGTATCTGTGCTCTATGGTCATAGCAAACACAAGTTGAACCGGAAACTTTATACGTTGGAATTCGAATGGCGTATCTGTCGGAATCATCGGGATGCTTAGCAACAGTATATCTTCTCTTTTAAATTGTATATTCAATTCTATTCACTTCGGCGCAGCCATTCCTAATTGTATCAGTATTGCCAAACACATATCCTTAATTAAAACTAATGCCTCATTAAACATGGTAGGTGTTAAGTGACTGTCCTAATTGCACGCAAACGATGAGGGATGTCTGCACTCATGTAGTCTTTATATTTTTCCCAAGATGTGGTAAATTTGAACTTACACTTTGAATGTCAGCGAATGAATCTCGCGCACGATATTTGTTTCACCGAATTATGTCATTTGGAGACATGAACTGTACTTGCGTATGTTTACCAAGAAATGCTTCGATTGGTCTATGTAACTTAATACCAATGTTGATAATGGTTCGGGTGGTGAATGTAATTTTGGAAAATTGACTTTCCACCGGCACAGCATAATATTACACTTGTATCATTATTAAATTTGAGGGCATGGAAATAGACGCATAATATAATCATTTTTCAAATAGCCACACTTGGATTCATTCAAGAGTGGTTATTATGATGCTAAATGTCACAAAAGCTATGTCCACACTGTGCCCCTTTCATCTTCAACTTTCCCTTCATCATTCTATTCAACTTTCCTTTAGGGCAAGCAACTGTTGAATGCATCCTGTCCGTGCGTCATCCGACCGGAGTCGTTATTATCGTTCAGTATAACAACATGTGCGACGAGATGATTCTACTATGTGCGGCCTACTTGGTGATAAGAAAATCTAGAAAACAAAAGAGAACCAAGCGCATGTTGTTGGCTCGAAGATATTTTATGGATCGAAATAATGTAATTATGCGTGAACTGCGAGAAGATAAAGATATTCTTTTTAAAACTTTACACGCATGTCCGAAAACAATTTCGATCGGCCTTTTATGACCGAAGACTTTTGATCTTCTTTTTAACTCCATCAACGTCCAAGTTGTATTTCGTAGCCAAAACTTGCAGACCATCATTTCTTTTTATTTTATTTGTGTAAATTTTGTTATTTTGGTCCCAAAGTTGTGGAAAATTTATGTAGTCTTCAATAAACTGTAAAGTAATATCGTCCGCCATCTTGATGTTGAACGCTATGTTGCACAGAAATCCACGGACCGCGGGAACGCGTGCGTCGCAGCGCGCGCTATGCTTTCAACTGATTTAAGGCATGCGCCAAGGGCATGCCTCACGTGCGCTGTTGACTGCGCTATAACGCATGCCCTTGTTGAACGAAAAAAGGCACAGTGTGGACATAGCTTATACAGTCTGCAAACTGTAATCACTATTAGCATCGTAATAGAATACACCAAGATTTTAAAAATTATATAATATTACAAGAATACTTAAAATTTCGAAATTTAAATTCTAGGTGTCAACATATTTAAAAAATTTCTCACCTCTAAATAATAATTAAATAATACATTTAGTGCAATTCTACAGTCTGGATTCAGTCACGGTTAACACGGGACGCGTCCCGAAGGATCTTATCGGTCTGAGCTGTTCACTTTAAATATTCGACCAGCGTGTCTATGGACAAAGTCGACCATCGAAAACAAGCGAGCTGTCGTTACTGGCTGGGGGCAGATCGACTTTGCTGAAGATACATCGGACGACTTACTGAAGGTAATGGTGGATTTGATTGACCAGCCGACCTGTCGAAGACTATATGCAAAGACTCTCAGAAGGAGGTTACCGCAAGGTATAACGGACGATCAATTGTGCGCTGGCAGCTTAGAAGGCGGACGAGACTCTTGTGGAGGCGATAGTGGTGGACCTCTGCAAGTGACGATAGCTGTCAACCAATGCCTCTTTAACATAATCGCCGTTACCAGTATTGGAAAGAGCCCTTGCGGAAGTGCCAAGGGACCTGGCATATACACTGACGTGAAAAGTCATGTGAAATAAATGGCGTTTTAGGAGTATGTCTACCGCCGGAAAATTATCCAAAAACTGACGGGGATTTGCCAAAAGGGAAACTATCACAATTTTGTATAATGTCGGAACAAGAGACTGTATGCTGTATTCAACACAGCCCCGTGAGGATAAATTCAATAATGCATCTTCTACATCACCGCCTACTACAACAACTACCAATAAGTCACCGGTCATATCTACAATAGCTTCAGAAAAACCTCAAACATCACCACAAGCCATAGCTACCAATTTCATTAGCATTTCCCGATCCAAGCTGGGATTTCCTTCGCTGCTTTGTAAGTAGCTTTTACTAATTTTATTTTAAATAAACATATCATCCTATAAACGGATTTCTTTACAAAACTTATCAAATATAAAAATATTATACTGTTTTCTACAATGTTTCTTTACATATTTTTTAATATTATACAATTTTATACTGGTTTACCGTATTTTGATAACATTATACAACATTTTTTATAAACTTCTCTGCCAGAAATTAAGATTGAAGTTTCTTCTTTCATTTCATTAAGCATATGGAGTTTTTTATTTTTATTTCGATTTAATGGCTCGTTAATAACAAACTCAGCCAATTGCATCATATTTTAAATGTTGGTAGCATTCGAAATTTGAATTATTTCGATATGTCACCTTCATTTATGTCACGGCTTTGCCGAAGTGATCAATTTGTTTAATTTTTGATTTTTTCGCTTATTTTCGTCTCAATTGGAGGCATTTTTTGTTGCAAAAGGATAAGCTTGATTTTTGAGATATATGGATGAATAGTGATCGTTAGTCGACTGCAAAAGGACCTTTAAACTTACTTGCACCGTCGAAAGTCGTGCACATCCGTAAGTATATCTCATTCAAATATTAGCATTTCCCGATCCAAGCTGGGATTTCCTTCGCTGCTTTGTAAGTAGCTTTTACTAATTTTATTTTAAATAAACATATCATCCTATAAACGGATTTCTTTACAAAACTTATCAAATATAAAAATATTATACTGTTTTCTACAATGTTTCTTTACATATTTTTTAATATTATACAATTTTATACTGGTTTACCGTATTTTGATAACATTATACAACATTTTTTATAAACTTCTCTGCCAGAAATTAAGATTGAAGTTTCTTCTTTCATTTCATTAAGCATATGGAGTTTTTTATTTTTATTTCGATTTAATGGCTCGTTAATAACAAACTCAGCCAATTGCATCATATTTTAAATGTTGGTAGCATTCGAAATTTGAATTATTTCGATATGTCACCTTCATTTATGTCACGGCTTTGCCGAAGTGATCAATTTGTTTAATTTTTGATTTTTTCGCTTATTTTCGTCTCAATTGGAGGCATTTTTTGTTGCAAAAGGATAAGCTTGATTTTTGAGATATATGGATGAATAGTGATCGTTAGTCGACTGCAAAAGGACCTTTAAACTTACTTGCACCGTCGAAAGTCGTGCACATCCGTAAGTATATCTCATTCAAATATTAGCATTTCCCGATCCAAGCTGGGATTTCCTTCGCTGCTTTGTAAGTAGCTTTTACTAATTTTATTTTAAATAAACGTATCATCCTATAAACGGATTTCTTTACAAAACTTATCAAATATAAAAATATTATACTGTTTTCTACAATGTTTCTTTACATATTTTTTAATATTATACAATTTTATACTGGTTTACCGTATTTTGATAACATTATACAACATTTTTTATAAACTTCTCTGCCAGAAATTAAGATTGAAGTTTCTTCTTTCATTTCATTAAGCATATGGAGTTTTTTATTTTTATTTCGATTTAATGGCTCGTTAATAACAAACTCAGCCAATTGCATCATATTTTAAATGTTGGTAGCATTCGAAATTTGAATTATTTCGATATGTCACCTTCATTTATGTCACGGCTTTGCCGAAGTGATCAATTTGTTTAATTTTTGATTTTTTCGCTTATTTTCGTCTCAATTGGAGGCATTTTTTATTGCAAAAGGATAAGCTTGATTTTTGAGATATATGGATGAATAGTGATCGTTAGTCGACTGCAAAAGGACCTTTAAACTTACTTGCACCGTCGAAAGTCGTGCACATCCGTAAGTATATCTCATTCAAATATTAGCATTTCCCGATCCAAGCTGGGATTTCCTTCGCTGCTTTGTAAGTAGCTTTTACTAATTTTATTTTAAATAAACATATCATCCTATAAACGGATTTCTTTACAAAACTTATCAAATATAAAAATATTATACTGTTTTCTACAATGTTTCTTTACATATTTTTTAATATTATACAATTTTATACTGGTTTACCGTATTTTGATAACATTATACAACATTTTTTATAAACTTCTCTGCCAGAAATTAAGATTGAAGTTTCTTCTTTCATTTCATTAAGCATATGGAGTTTTTTATTTTTATTTCGATTTAATGGCTCGTTAATAACAAACTCAGCCAATTGCATCATATTTTAAATGTTGGTAGCATTCGAAATTTGAATTATTTCGATATGTCACCTTCATTTATGTCACGGCTTTGCCGAAGTGATCAATTTGTTTAATTTTTGATTTTTTCGCTTATTTTCGTCTCAATTGGAGGCATTTTTTGTTGCAAAAGGATAAGCTTGATTTTTGAGATATATGGATGAATAGTGATCGTTAGTCGACTGCAAAAGGACCTTTAAACTTACTTGCACCGTCGAAAGTCGTGCACATCCGTAAGTATATCTCATTCAAATATTAGCATTTCCCGATCCAAGCTGGGATTTCCTTCGCTGCTTTGTAAGTAGCTTTTACTAATTTTATTTTAAATAAACGTATCATCCTATAAACGGATTTCTTTACAAAACTTATCAAATATAAAAATATTATACTGTTTTCTACAATGTTTCTTTACATATTTTTTAATATTATACAATTTTATACTGGTTTACCGTATTTTGATAACATTATACAACATTTTTTATAAACTTCTCTGCCAGAAATTAAGATTGAAGTTTCTTCTTTCATTTCATTAAGCATATGGAGTTTTTTATTTTTATTTCGATTTAATGGCTCGTTAATAACAAACTCAGCCAATTGCATCATATTTTAAATGTTGGTAGCATTCGAAATTTGAATTATTTCGATATGTCACCTTCATTTATGTCACGGCTTTGCCGAAGTGATCAATTTGTTTAATTTTTAATTTTTTCGCTTATTTTCGTCTCAATTGGAGGCATTTTTTGTTGCAAAAGGATAAGCTTGATTTTTGAGATATATGGATGAATAGTGATCGTTAGTCGACTGCAAAAGGACCTTTAAACTTACTTGCACCGTCGAAAGTCGTGCACATCCGTAAGTATATCTCATTCAAATATTAGCATTTCCCGATCCAAGCTGGGATTTCCTTCGCTGCTTTGTAAGTAGCTTTTATTAATTTTATTTTAAATAAACATATCATCCTATAAACGGATTTCTTTACAAAACTTATCATATATATATATATATATATATATATATATATATATATATATATATATATATATATATATATATATATATATATATATATATATATATATATATATATATATATATATATATATATATATATATATATATATATATATATATATATATATATATATATATATATATATATATATATATATATATATATATATATATATATATATATATATATATATATATATATATATATATATATATATATATATATATATATATACACCAAGATTTAAATCAGCGTGCAGTGTTCGTCTACATCGAGCTAGGTGTACTCGAACTGTTCTTAGTCTTTTTTCCCGTTGCTCGACTCTTTTAGAAAAACAGGCTTGAGCATCACGTACTAGTGCAGCTTCAGGTCTTGATTTCCGTTGCTCGTCTCTTTCCAGCGATCGGGCGTGAGTAGAGCGTACGCGACTGGTTTCCAGTCTTTCGTTCCGTTGATCTTCTGGAGCTTCAGGAGCTCGAGATACATTTCCCTTTCGTGCTTGAGGCGAAGATTGACCAATCGCTTATCGCTTAGGTAGCATCATTGATTTGACAGCGAAAATAATGCTTTGTTACGACTATTACAAATTCACTTAGAAATAAAAAAGAAAATGCGTGTCACAATCAATACTACTTATGTAACAAATGAAAGAAATTATCACTTTTTGAATTTGAATTAATTATATTCCGCCAACCTCAATACACTGTTAGAAATTCACTTGGAAATAGGAAAGAAATTGCGGGTCACAATCAATACTACTTATTGGATAACAAATGAACTAAAATGTAATATATAATATAACTTTGGTACACAGATGCCTTGTTGGGCCTAAATCACATTGTGGCATTTTGGTTAGAATATCTCATAGTTAAGTCAGCCTAATAATATCTAAATACCAACGATTTTTACCTATTAATTTAAAATATACTCGTGTGCATATCAAAGGATATGCATACGAGTATATTTTAATTAAATATGAAGGCCACCTGTTCGCGCTTGGCCCATCTCCGCCCTTAGCCGGTAAACGAGCCGCGCCATCGACGGATGTCGAGGCGGATGTACCGGAACCCAACCGGACAAATATATACTTAAAAGACGTACTTTAATCGCGTTTACATTTGAAGTACGTACTACAACATGATGTACATCCGCTGAAATTTTGCAAAATTGCTGGATATTGGAAATGAGAATATAGCAGTCGATGAATCAGCACAATATATCACATTGTTAGAAAACCTCGATAAAATCACAGAATCCACAGACGAATCGATTCAAAAAGTTTTCCCCAAATATTGCATAAATGACCTCTATTACATTCGAAATATGAGTACAGGCTTTAAAGTTTATTTTATCAACGATTTAATACCTGGAATAATTATTATCTATCTATATATATAAAAATGAATCGCCGTGCGTTAGTCTCGCAAGATCTCGGAAATGACCCGACTGATTTCAAATATTATTTTTTTGTTCTGTTCACCTTGATTCAGGGGTGGTTTACAAAAAGAAATATTTAAAAAAAATTAAAAGAAACAATTGAAAATCGAAACAATCGAAATTGGTAATTTTGGGAAATGGGCCACTTTCAATAGATGGCGTTCGCGGCGATCCTATTGTTTGACAGCTGCGCCAACCATAACTGTTATTCATTCCGTGCGATTGTGTATAATTTCAAGAAGTCGAAAAGTCGAAAAAGTCGAAAAGGTCAAGAGTCAAAGAAGTCAAAAAAGTCTAAAAACTCGAAAAACTCGAAAACGTCGAAAAAGTCGAAAAGGTCGGAATATATTTCATCATGTAAATTAAATACATTCAATTTATTTTAATTACAAACGACTTTCATTTAATCACCAAACGAAACTTAAACCGTACATGATTCGGCCATAGATTTCAATGAATTGGATTTGGAATGTTGATTAGGATCAATAAACGCTTATGAAAAGATACAATCAAATCAAATTTAGGTGGTACGAAATTCACTGGGTCATCTAGTATTAATATAAAAAACATCAACGGCTGCAAAGACGGAAATGGAGTTCATTGAAACGGCAGATCAGGCGAAAGGGACACCCATCTCCTTCCCCAACAGAGAGCTAACCCCACATATTGGGGTGCCTAGATCATGTTGGAGTGTACTGTCAGGCACGGCGCGGCGGTGCAATAGAGTCGGTGGCGGAAGAGACCCTAGGGGTTCAACGGCAGCGCTCATAGTCCTAAGATTGGATTAGTGTCTTGGCGTCAGGTGGCAACCGGCCGTAAAGCACCATAGCCACTTTTTAATCCTTGTCCATGAAATTACACAAACTGAGAGAAGCTCAATTCGTCGACGACACAGCACAAGATCGTGCTCAGTGGAGAAGGACAAGGAAGGCCGACCTCAAGTACCTAAATGGGACAGGGTCTATGAAGAAGAAGAAGATTGCACTGCATTACAAAAAATATCAGTGGCTCAGTGCACATGCAATATTAGCAGCCAAAGACAACGATATCAATGACATGAATTTCGGCATTTAAAACGGAATACCAGGTGATGCGTCAGCGTATTAATCCATCGATATTGTAATACATTAAAATTAAGTTGTCAATTATCCAACTGAGCTCTTAAACTGATATTCCAGGCATTAGGAATTGGTTTGTCTATCATTCTTCTCTGAAACATCAATCCACCACGAATTTAGATAAGCACCAGGCTTTCGGTGAAATAGATGGCGAACATTGTCAGAGCTAAAATTATAAATGAAAGGAAAGATGAACGGTTGTCAGCTATCCACATTATTTTGACATATATGCCATTCGAATTAACCCTTTCAGTAATCATTATAAAAAATGAAAATAAAAATGAAAACACATATTTTTTAAATTAATGTTATTTACTGAGCATATATGTATATCCTTTATAGAAGCCATTTCATGCCCAAAATAATATTGAAAGTTGATATTATGGTGCATAGTGTGGGCTTAGAAATAAAGGAAATTCATAAAAAAAATATTCATCTTTATTAATAATTATGCCAATGCAAAGAACTAATTAAAAAATATAAATATATAGGAAAAACATCATCGAAATTGTTATTTGGTGTGGCAAATCCTAAAACGAGCGTTCAAAACACACAACCTCACTGCTCAAAACACTGGGCAGTACTAAAATCGCGTGATGTCACCGAGATTGGAAGATAGTGAGGGAGTGGTACCTCGTTTGAATCATCGTAGCTGTCTTTTGTCTCGCTTTCACACACCATGAATCGTAATAATTTTCGCCCCGAAACGTTCACGGGTGATCTTTTCTGCAGTAAAAGCTTGCCCGAGTTATCTCGGGTTTGGGAATTTTCGCACATACTGGCCCGTATTCCGTTTCTCGCAGGTGCCTAAATTGGGGTCTAAAAAGGCGCTAAAACGACCCTTAATTTTGAAGTGACGTTTTGATATTCCCTTTCATGAGTCCTAACTAGCGCGTGCTTATGTAGAGATCATCAGGTACTTAAATTGACGTTAAGCACCGTCGAGACCCTTTTTGGTATTCCGTTTCTACAACTGTCATGGCGGATGGGTCTTGTTCGGGGTCTTATCTAAGAAAGGTCTAAAATCGATCAGTCTTCGTCTGACAGCCGTGTAACTTGTTTTTGCTTGTGATTCCGAAGACATTTCGTGTTGCAATTTTCAAAGATGTTTGCTCAGCATTGGCATCGAAGAAGGGATGATGAGCGCAGATTATCGTGAGTAATCGTTTATTCATATCTATATCTTGCCCTGAAAATCTTGTGCATTTTTTGTAGGATATGATAAATCGTCCTGTATATTCTTGTTTAGGCACATTCTCCTTATTATTGTTTGCCGTTTTATTTCAAAACAAACGAAAATGCGAATCGACACACAAACACGAAACGGCGCGGCGGCGAGCGATCGGGCGACCGGGCGGCGAGCTGACAAAATTAAGACCCCGCTTTAGAATGGCCATAGACAACACGATTTTTTTAATATTTAAGACCGATTCTTAATTTTGATGAAACGGAATACAAACAAAATAACGAAGGTGCTTAAGTTCCTAATTTTTAGCACCAGCTTAGTTTAAGCACGTAGAAACTGAATACGGGCCAATAGCGGCCCGAGTATACTCGGGCGTAGTCCTTAAGTGGTTAAAACGTTTGCAGTTACTGGTGCAACTCGCATTTGCAATGACCATCAACAAATCGCAGAGACAATTATAAATGTGTGGTCCAAATTTGAAAAATCCATTTTTCTAACATGGATAGCTGTATTTGGCCTGCTTACCCACCAGATTTTTGAAAAATTTATTAGTGTGAACACTAGTCGGGAAATCAAACATAAATGTCGTGTATCAATACGCCCTTTAAGAGCAAAATAAATTCGTTATTTGGGTGATATTGTAACGTATGCATGGTGCAGCTAGTAACTTAATAAAAATTATTGCATCGAGTATCACTTGCTGTTATCATAATGAGTATATTTTAATAATTACTCACTCACACAAAATATTTAAATAATCCTTTGTTGTTTGACGTCTAACTGGGATTTTTAATGCCTAATAAATAATTCAGAATTTTAAATGAGAAAAATATTTTCGTACTTACCACACTAAATAGGCAATACTTATCATACAAATTGTATCATATTATCATCACTTTTTACGTTTAGCTAAACTAATTGAAGAATTATTTAAATATGTACGGGATGCCTCATATTAAATTTGTGAATAAGACCACATATTGAGTTGTAAACTACAACGGGCGAGCCCGTCACCACAGGACGTTTTAACGATTAGTCGTTATATTGACCTGCAGTGAGCGTAGAAGACTTTGGACAAAACAATCCGACTTCTAGCTACGCCACAACCCGTAAGAGACCAACTCCTTACCGCGAGATAGCCAGGAATAATACCCGGCGGCTCGAGACACTCG
This sequence comes from Micropterix aruncella, assembly GCA_944548615.1. NCBI lineage: Eukaryota > Metazoa > Arthropoda > Insecta > Lepidoptera > Micropterigidae > Micropterix > Micropterix aruncella. Next base: position 25,434,198 of record OX155969.1, read on the forward strand.
CGCCCTTACTTCCAATTGTGACCAGATTTCTCCGGTCTCTCGATTGGTTCCGAGTTCGAGGTCGCTTGCGCGGTCCTCTCCCTTACGAAGCGGTGAAACGGTGAATACCGAATCTATCGCGGACCAAGGCGTCCTTTGCCCGGCTCTGAACCGGGATCGGATGGCCAATGGTCATTTCAAGAGCAGTCGCCGTAAGGTACGCAACCACCCCCGCTCTATAGGAAACAATACAGTTTCCAGACTCCCCCGACTGTTAGTCGGAGTGCACAATCGATTGGCTTGCGCCGCACGGAGCGCAGACCGTCCAGGAGCGCCAGAGGTTTGATTCCCAGGGGAAACTGGTTCGCTGGCCAGAGTCCTACCCAGGTTCGCACCCCGTGCGTGGAGGCCGTCGGATGGGTGTTGACCCGTGAGTGTGACCGACCCTGAACACATGGGTCATCGTGGCCAACTCATCATGGGCCCGTTAGCTCCCAAAGACCACAACATTGCATCAAACTTGAATCGATTTCGGGAATTCGCAGCTTGCTTGCTGAAGAGAAAAAAGAAATAGTACAACTAACGAGAAAAGCCATTTCATAAGAATTGCATTATAATTCTATCGATCAAATAAAATAACAAGACACACTTATAAACAATTCACAATTGGTTTGGCTGTTAGAGATTGTCGTATGATTACAAACCCGCCCACATTGAGAAATTTTACAATAAAAAGTAGAAACAAACATAATATGTACAAATCCATAATCCAATGTACTTGACTGAATGCAATGAACCCCTCGTATGTGAGGCGTCCAATAATGGTTGCCTATGGCAAAATGTATACAAAATGTATATAAATTTATATAAATGTAAATATAAATGTAAATGTGCGCCGCTCTATAGTAATCCGCCCTATAGTTATGCTATAGCTCTATAGTAAACCCCGCTCTATGTAAATGTAAATGTAAATATAAACTTACATACATTTTGCCGTAGGCAAACCCGAGCTAATCGCCATTCATTTGAGGGTAGCCGAAAGTTCCCATTAATGAACTTCCATCGTGGCATTGGAGATTGCATTCTTAGGGTTGACCTATAACGGCGGATCCAGAACATCACACCGGACTAGCTTCATTACGGTCTCCGACACCCGAAAGTCATCTGACGTTATCAAATCCATATCCTCTCAAATCCACAGAAACTGCCTGTGTATATTTGACATGGTTATTTGGCTTACATTTGAGATAGGTGTGACATAATTATCTGGCATACGTTTGAGACAGGAAAGAACAGGTCGTTATAAGGTAAACTTTAAAGTACCGAAACGTCTATCGTCTTTTGGACAAGGACACTACAAATATCTTGCTCTAAGAATGGCTTATATCATGTATATAATATAAGCAAAATACAACAAAATATTGCCTTACATTATGGCAAATGGCCCTTGTTAGAATAGAGACAGAAAACCATTTGTGAGAATTTCGAAGGAAATAAATATCTTTTACATTATTTCTCTTATGCACATATCTATATTTATTCTATCCATGTATTTATTACTCTCTTATTATAACTAATTATTATTTATTATTACTCGTCTATAGCAATAAAATTATAATGATCTATTGCAAAATTCATATTTAACCTAATTTAATTCAGAACATTTTGTTTTGGAAGTTATATAATTTATTATCATTTGTATTCTCTTACGAACAGGCTCTGCCTAGATAGAAGCGACACATACTATGTTTCAGCGCTAACGGTGTAATAGTTTCTGAACTAATAAATAAGTAATTAAATAATAAATATATTATTAAATTAAAATACTTAATAACATCTTGAATGTAAATTAATCTAACAAGATATTTAAATATTATGTATATTTTAATGTCTGGATATATGTAAAATGTAAAAAAGACACCATTACCGTATTTTCAAGTACCTACAGCATATTATTTTGATACACTCTGTATTACAACACCAATAAAGTAAAAATAAATAATTATTTCAGTTCAGTTTCTCGTGGTCGTTGCGTTGGTCCAATATTAGGTGAGGTGGATTTTATAATAAAAATATTTCCAATTATAATAAAAATATATATATTATCTGATCATATTTACCCTACCTGAAAAATATACAACCCTGGAAAAGTCTGTAATATGTAGATAATATTATAGTTATGCATATATTAACAAATAATATTATTGTGGCTTTTGAGCGAGGAGTTGGGCAAAAAATAAGGTCGAATGCGGTAAAAACGCAATTAATTATTAAATTAAAGTTTAGATTTTGTAATAAATATATTAGGACCTTGCGTTAAAAACTTCGATTTCCTAAGAAATAACGTAACTTATATTTCTAGTCATATACCAAATTGCAAAATACTTCATATCAAAGTGTCATCATTAGGCTTCAATTATCATATTGTGTCATTTCGTTAAAGTGTCAACAACGGTAATTTTGTTAGCTTCGAAGATGTCGAAATTTGAGCCGATAAAACACTATTTGCGGGAAGCAATGCTTTTCTGCTTTCATCTTAAGAAAACTGTCGCAGAATATCATAGATGCTGCTGGAGTCTTACGGGAAATTCACTCCGACAGAAAGGACTGTTGAGACTTGGCTTCTCCGATCCAAATGTGGTGATTTCGACGTGCAAGACAATGAGCGCCCAGGACAGGAGCAACAATTTGAAGAAGCCGAATTGGAGTCCATACTCCATGAAGATTCGAGTCTGACGCTGGAAAAGATAAGTGAAGTGCTTAGTGTCCATTCCTCAACCGTTTCGAGACGTTTAAAATCCATGGGAGTCATTCAAAAGGAAGGGCATTGGGTTCCTCACGAGTTGAAGCCAAGAGACATCAAAATACGTTTCACGACTTGTGAAATGCTCCTTCGCCGTTAAAAAAGAAAAGGTTTTCTCCGCCGAATAATCACCGGCGACGAAAAGTGGATCTTCTACCAGAAACCCAAACGCAAAAAATATCGCTCGTACCACGGAGAATCACTTCCATCGTCTCAAAAGCCACGCCGAAGAGAGACATCCACGGATCCAAGGTTTGGTGGTGTGACTCAGCTCAAGAATTTGAGCTCTATCGAGCTCAGCTCAAGAATTTGAGCGATGCTGTGAAGATAAATCGGCCAGAATACGCTAAAAGGCACGACAAGGTAATTTTCCAGCATGACCATGCTCGACCACACGTCGCGATGCAGGTCAAGAACTCCCTGGAAACGCTTCGCTGAAACATCCTACCTCACCCGCCGTACTTCCCAGATATTACGCCATCCGACTACTGTTTGTTTCGGTCAATGGCCAGTGGCCTTTCCGAGCAGCACTTCCAGTCTTTCAAGGATATTGAAAAATGGCTGGATTCGTGGATAGCCTCCAAGGACGAAAACTTCTTTCACCGGGGAATCTGTCTCTTGCCAGAAAGATGGGAGAACGTCATAGCTACCGATGGACAACACATTGAATGAAATGCACTTTTCAAATAAGTTCGTTATTATTAGAATACAATAGAATAGTATGAATATAACACAATAGAAAAGTCGAGGAATACAGACTGACAGACAGACAGATAGACAGACACACAGACACACAGACACATATAAGTGCGTCCACAATACTTTCTTAACCAGGAAAGTAAAGAATAATACGCCAAAATCACTATATAGTACGGTAAATACCTAAAATGAGTCAATTGGCACATTCTCGGAGCAATGCTTACTTGAAAGGATGCCCTGTTTCAAAAATAGTTTCTTCGAGGCTGCTGACATTGTTCACTTTAAATTCTAGCATTAAGCTTTTATTAAAGCGACAAGAGAGCTCTTCCTCCTGGCACCGGATAACCTGAAATGAAAGCCTTTCTTGGCTTCTCGACATCTATACTAATATTATAAAGAGGTAAAGTTTATGACGTTGTAGGATTTAATCTCTTGATCTACTGCACCGATTTTAAAAATTCTTTTACCAATAGAAAGCCACTTTATTTGTGAGTGTCATAGGCTAAATATTAATCCGAAAAATGAAAAGACTTTCACGTGGTGGTCGGATTTCCAAAGTAAGTCGGAAATAACGCTCGAACGAAAACGTTTCTAACTAACGCTGCTGTTAGGTTATCGGCTCAATATATGTCCGATATATGTAAACAATAGCCGATGAGAGATATATGATTAAGTGCTAGTGAAAAGTTGTAGAGCTTGATAATGCCTACAAAAAAGTTAGCCACAGCATATGACTAACTTTTATATTTAAGTAACAAAAAGTAGTATTTTATATTAAAAAAATAATTTTAATCGTTAGGTCATGTTTATTGGTCATATTATCAACAATTATCAATTATTATCAAAATAAGTAAATTTATCGTCTCAAGTGTTTAAAACAAAAAACGTCTCCCATTTACTGCATAAATAGTAAAAGAGATAATACGACATAGGTATGGAACCGCGACCGTGTCTTCTATCTATACTAATATTATAAAGAGGTATAGTTTGTGACGTTGTAGGAAGTAAGTAATCTCTGAATCTACTGAACCGATGTTGAAAATTCTTTTACGAATAGAAATCCACGTTATTTGTGAGTGTCATAGGCTATATATTAATCCGAAAAATGAAAAGATTGAGTTTTACAGAAAAGCTGTAGAGCTTGATAATGCCTACAAAAAAGTCAGCGACAGCATATGTCTAACTTTTATATTTAGGTAACAAAAATTAATTTTTTATATTAAAAAAATAATTTAAATTGTTAGGTCATGTTTTTTTTTTAATTTTCAGTTTGAAAAACTCCTCCTGTAGAGTAAATCACTTCATTCACTTCATTTCTTCTATTACGAAAAAAAGACTATAAATATCGCGAATAAAAATAAAAATATTACTACATTAAATTACGTAAGTGCGTATTAATTACGCTCATTAACGTTCAAATAGACTTATCAGTCTAATAGGTATCAGCCTAATATCGCATTATAATTCTGTTGGGTAATCATCCTGTATAAAAATGCGATAGACAGCTCTAATTATTGAAAGTTAGTATTGTTATCATTGTTTAAATAATGGGTTTTCATAATCAATCAGTCATTTATAAAAAACATAAATTTTTAATATAAAATCGAAGACTATCGCGGTTGTTTGACATTATAAATAGGATAGAAAACGAATTTACCGCGTGAAATTTGTAGCACCCGACGTTTCGGTGACGTTGCAGCCGCCGTTGTCCAGGGTAGACTGAAGGGCTGTCAATCCGTTGTTTTGCGGGTAGGCCGCGTACCGCTTCCGCCACTGCGTAGGTTATAACGGTGGTGGGGGGCCGGGCTCGGAGCGCGGGAATTTTGAAAATCCGTCCTGCACACAACACTCACTGTATCCTGTTTTACGTCTTTGCGTTCGGCGTTCGGCGGCGGGAACATTTTAAGAAGAGGGTTCCACGTAGAAGAGAATTTGTAACCGTCGTCTCTGTTAAAGTTCGGGGTTCTTCTTATTTCAATGGCTTCCCGGATCATGCGAGGAAAGTAGAATTGTTCTTTGGATAGCACAATGGGATTTTGAAACTGCATCCAGTGGTTACTTCCGCTATCCAATATATGTTCGCAGATCGCCGATTTTTCTCGCTGAACGTTTTTAACAGCTTTGATGTGTTCTGACAGTCGCGTGGCTATGGGCCGTTTCGTTTGTCCAACGTAGGCTAGACCGCAACTGCATTTGACTTTATACACACCCGGGGTTTGCAGTAGTATTACATCTTTTCAGCCCTTCAGTCTACCCTGGACAACGGCGGCTGCAACGTCACCGAAACGTTGGGTGCTACAAATTCCATGCGGTAAATTCGTTTTCTATCCTATTTATAATATAAATTTTTAATGTTAATATAAATGGCAAAAAATGCTATTAAATACTACATAATATTACTACATTAAACCTGTATACCATATTAAAAATAAACGTCTTTATGTAAATAATATTAAAATAAAAGAGCTATGACATATTTTTTTTAATTATTTGTTTTGGTTGGGTGTTCGATCATAATATGATCGAACGAATTACACCCAATTATATTATGATTGATTTATTTTGAGATAGGATATGGCAACGGCGTGTTTAGAGCGCCATCTATTGGGCTACTGGACATAAGAGAAGATCAATCAATGTTTAAAATTATGAGTGACATCTACACGCTGTGTTTCTCAGTAACCCTTCAGGCCTCGGCCCCTCAGCCCATTAACAAGTTGATGTCCCAAATAATTTTAGTAAAAATTATTTTTAAAAAAAACTGAATTATGACACTGTCTCACCAAAACATTAATTACTGCCAAACCACTGTACCTACCCATAATTAAAATAAAACATATTAACATAATAAAACATCATAAAATCAAACAAATTAAATTAAAATAAAATTAAAACTGGGCCGTCACTCTGAATCGTGTTGTGGCGTCACGCTGTTATCGGCCAATTGGGTCTCTAGGGGGTAAAATCCTAGCTGCCGAAACTAGTAAGACATTGAGCAAACTAATACCCTATTTATTCAGTGGTTTTACAAAAAAAAATAGTCGCGGCCCATGGTTGGGTCCCACGGCCTGTTAGCTTGCAGGTCGCGCCAAAGTTGCCAGGCTTATCGAGAGTTGGCGCGGCTGGAGCTGGGTGTTCCGGCGTGTTCCACGCAGCGCGCGCGGCGTGTGTCGGCTAGATGTGGAATATCTTTTGTTCGACCACTCCATCATGTGCCCGCAGATACGTACGGCCATAATCGAAATGAATGGTGAATGAATTAGGGATGAATGAGTGAGACCGACGCACGTGCCCAAGGGCGTCGTTGGGACGGGCGCCCTTTCGCCGCGCCGCGCCGTCGAACTTACCAACTTACGATGGATCGGACAACCAGCCACACACCAGCGCAAGCGCTACGGTTCCCACGACCTGTAGGTTTGGCGTGGCGTGGTTTGGCCTGCGAGAGAGCGCGCCGTGGGAACGCGGCTTTTGTTACGTAGGTCTGTGGAAGGTGTACTGGCTATTATATGGACAACTCTCCCATTAAATTGGATGACGTCAAACATAATAAAGACAAAATAATAGTCGTAATCTTTAAAAAACCAGAAAATATAAAAAAATATGGACCGTGTAGTCCATTTATTTTGTGCCTCGGTGCCTATCTACTTTTTATAGGTGTGTTGAGTAAAATAATTTAGTTTATTTTTATGGAATGGCTTAGTTGAGAAACTATAATTACAATAAAATATCAAATAAGAAATATTTACATATATTAAAAGAAAACAAATTTGTTTAAATGCATAAACAAATAAATAAAAATAATATTAAATAATAAAACATGTACCTATAAACATGAAATAAACAAAAATATGATAATAAAAAAAATGTAACAAAATAAACAACCAATAATATTATAACTACTAATTTTTACGTGAGATACACAGGGCATATTATTATGCCTTTTTATGGGACCCACCTTGTTGCCTATTGGCACCATCTCCTAGGTGGGTATTTGTACCATCACCCAGTCAACCACTCAGGCGGTCACTCATCCCAGTATTGACCGCGCCCGCCGCTGCTTAACTTCGGTAACAACGAGGAGAACCGGTGTCAACGGGGCTACGGACGCTACAATTTGTCTCCATTTTCAAACACATAATATTATCATTTTCTTATAATAATATGTGTTTAAGTATATTTTACGACAAAAACTTAAATTTATACTGAAACTAAATATGAACTTCAACAACAGAAATATGAAAGTTCCTAACCCTTGGAGTAAATGGGTATTTTCATGGATGCATCTGTCTCTTTTGCAGGATTTTCGGCGACATCGACCTTAAAGTACTATAACTACGAAACTACTACACCAATCATAAAAAGAACAACTACACAATGATTGCATTGAAATTTCGAATATAGAATATTGAAATATCATTTTGTAAAACAATTAGATAATTATGAATAAATATGAGAACGTCAAAGAAGTGAAAAAAACGCGGAACCAGATCTGGTCGTATCATACTCAACGGATAAGTGTTTCAGAACCAGATTTGGTCGTATCATACTCAAGGGGTTAATATGGTATTCAAAAGCCGATTTATTAAACGAATCTAAGTGCTGTCCCCATCCCTAGTATATAATATATAGAATACTGAATACATCTTTCCATAATATTACAAATTAAATTACTTTTATACAGGTTGACTTTTTAGTTACCGGCATCCTTGAAGTAAGTGAATCAGTAGGATACAAAAACAAATTTTTGACAAAAATATGTCGCAAAAAAAAAATTGTCACGAAATTTGAAATATATATTTTTTGAAAAATAGTATAAAAGCGTTGAGAACGACGCGCTATTTAAGAGCCCTATCACATATTTTTTCCAGAAAGGCAAGAAAAGTGGATTTTTGGCGTTCTAATTCCAAGAAATGAAGAGATTTCTAAAAACTTTAATTACTAAATTACCTGGACCATTTCTTGATGTTGACCATAGCGGCCTTTAATTTTAGATATAACGAATATTATTTACTTATTCAGCCCATTTTCCGAAAGTCGTTATTCGTAAAACGCTCGGAAGGCAAACTTTGAGCTCCTTAATACAGTAATATCACTACAACGAAAACGGTATACTATTTTTTTTTATGTCCGATTCTTGATGTACACTACGGCTTTATTTTTTCGTTTTTTGACCACATATCCAAGGTATACATTACTTACAATTACACAAAATTAAAAAAAAATCTTCCTGTATCATTCTAATTTTCTCAGAAATAAAATAAGATTCTTATATAATACTTATACTATATTAAAGTTCACTCTTTTAGCAATACGACATAATATAAATTATTGTCATTAGAAAGGAGAAAACACTGCAAAAAACAATTAGAAATTGTGTATATATTTGCTTGCGCAAGAGAAGAGCGCTCAGTGCCGCGGTTTTCTCCCAGGGTTGAATAGTTATTTATTTATTTATTTATTTATTTATCCTATCTTTTATAGTTACATCCAAAAAAAAATGCGTTCATTTTTTCAACTCATTTTAAAAGAATACCTACGCTATTTTGTAATAAGGCTCTTAACGGTAGGTAAAATATCGGTATACTTCTACATTTGCGGTATTTCAACTATCACTAGATGGCGCAGAAACTTTTTCCCAAACTTTTTTTCAATAATTAAGATTTACAAATTTGTCAAAATAAAAAAACAACAAAAAAAGAAAAAATATATATTTTCCCAAAAAAAATATTAAAAGTTGCTTGAAGGATGCCGGTAACTAAAATCTCAGCCTGTACAAAATTGAGGTGTCTCTTGGCGCAGACGCTGCCTAGTTAGGTGTGACGAGTTGAGTCCTTAAGTATCCTCCACCTTTGGATCCAACTGATTATTTATATATTTATTTATTTATTTAGTATAATTGGTACACAAACAATACTCTAATATTACATGGCTATCGCTAACATTTTTACTTTGTTTCTAAATAGACTAAAATATTTTATGCGTATTCCGCATGCTTAATTTATAATTGCGTATGCGCCGAATCTCATGATTTACAAAATTATCAAAATTATCAGTACAAAAATTAATATCCTTAAAAATTATCAAAACAAAAAATTCAAAATTTTTGAAATAAGTTTACAGTGAATTCTGAGAAACAATTAAACAATTAAATGGTAAACAAAATAGATCAAATATTGTCTGGAATTATGGATGGGCAAAGAATGAAGCAACACACTTTATGGCACCTATTCAACTTCCAAGTAACAAAGGGTTGGCACCACCAGAATTGCTGAAAAGTTTAACCCTTTTCACTCGAGGCCTTTTTCGCATTTAAGAAAATACTACATCACATTGGAAACATACCATTTTAATACCACAAAAATACTTAACCCGTTGAGTATGATACCACCAAATCTGGTTGTGAAACAATTATCCGTTGAGTATGATACGACCAGATCTGGTTCCGCGTTTTTTTCACTTCTTTGACGTTCTCATATTTATTCATAATTATCTAATTATTTTACAAAATGATATTTCAATATTCTATATTCGAAATTTTAATGCAATCATTGTGCAGTTGTTCTTTTTATGATTGGTGTAGTAGTTTCGTAGTTATAGTACTTTAAGGTCGATGTCGCCGAAAATCCTGCAAAAGAGACAGATGCATCCATGAAAATACCCATTTACTCCAAGGGCTAAAACATAGTATGAGAATACTATTAAAATGTTAAAAAATACCTGTAAAATACTATTAAAATACCAAAAAAAAATAGAATGGGGATGACCTAACTGATTTTTTTTAAACATCATGTTGAAAAATACCATTTTATATCACGAAAAATAATACTACAAAGTACAAAAATTAATACTTAAATACTACGAGGATTCTACTGGAAGCAATACAATTCCCGGGCGCCGATGCGACGCTGCTCGAGTGCAAAGGGTTAAGATGTAGCTGTTCAAGTGAGAAGCCATGTTCAACACAAAGTGCAGCTGTACACATGTAGGTCTGTCTTGTAAATAATTTTGCGCGTACGAAGGCGGCCAATTGTGTGACAATTTAAAGACTCATGAAGCTCAATTTGATGACGGTGACAGCGAAATTTCCACTTCTGATTCTGAATATCATGTAATCTGAGATGCATTGTGTAGTCTGTGGGCTTGATTGCGTTTCTTCGCAAACCAAAACTGAAATTAGTTGAACGAGATGGAGCAATACTTTTGAGCGGAATATGAAACGAACGGTCGTCGATAAAAAATACCTGTCAAACTTATACTCGTCCGAATAAATTAGAACACATTTCGTGCGGTGTTAGATTTAGATGCTTAATTTTTTGTGGGTAGTTTTAATGCGAAAAAGTGACAACCGTTCATTTCACATTCCGCTTTATCGTATTGCCCTGTCTCGTTCACACGGACTAATTTCCGATTTTAGTTCACGAAAAAACGCAAATCGAGCTCTGTATCCTTGTAAAATATTCCATAAATATTAATGAAAATTAAAGAAAATTACACACTTCTCATTTATTACTTATTTTACAGACTTAAATACATATTGAATAGCTATCGTATAGTTTTGCAAAAGTAAAGTATACATATGGCATATTATTCATATAATAAGCATTATGTAGGTAATAAATGTTATTAATCTACAAATTTTTTATTTTAATCAGCCGACTCACTTTCATTCGCAATAAAATGGGCGAGTTCTGTTTTATGAATTTCGACCTTCAACAATTAAAGTTGCCCATCGGCAACATGATATAATACGCATAATTTTATTATAGGCGTTATCACAATGGACGGGGTATTGGAAAACAAACTGGTCCTGGTGACTCCACAACAGTTTCAGGATGTGAGAAGAAGCTACAATGCCACTAAGGAATCTATCGATAGAGATTTAGATTCACTGATCGAATGGTATAAATTTCAACCTCACTTACCGCAAATGGAAATAGGTATGTATTTACAGTATAACCTCTCTTACCCGTCACCTTTGGGACTGGGAATTGGTCAAAACGCAATAAAAGTCGGATTATCAGGAAATACAGAAGAATACGGATTTACATTAAACTAAACAATCTCTCTATGTACTAAAGGATTAGGACAAAAAATATAATTTTATTTTGTTTATTTTATCTATGGGCACCTAAATTCTTACATTTCCAACGGTTGGCTGTAAGAGATTTTATTTTAGGCATTAAGACCGCCTGTTGTATGCTTTTTCCCTAAACTATGCAATTAAGAATATCTATATAACTAAAGGGCTATATCAAAAGCGTTCTTGGCGTTGGTGTATGAAATTCGTGTTGGGGGTTCGTCATCGTCGCCGTCCAGTCATCGTTCACGGTTTCTTCACCATTATGTACCAAAACAGCAACAATAACCTGGTTATTCCATCAATTACTTTAATCTCCACCACTTGCTGCCTGTTTTGTAGGTATGATTTAATGAATGTATTGGCCACTCCTCTAATTCCATAATGGTTTAGCTTGTCTACCAAGGTATTGATGTTTATACAGTCGAATGCTTTGCTTGGATCGCAGAACAGTCCTGCTGTAAGCTTCTTCTTGCTTCGACTATTCTCAATCATGAAACATGCATACAGCGCGGCATCCTGTGTAGATTGTTTTTTGTCCGGAATTCATATTGACTGCCTGAAATGACCACAAATTTTTCAAGGAATCCATTTAGTCGTTTTTCGGTGACCTTCTCCAAAATTTTTGAGAAATTGCTCAGTAGGGCTACGGGTCGATAATTTTCTACGCTCGTGGGATCGCCCTTTTTTATATATCGGTGTAATCTTGGCTACTTTATGACAATCTGGAAATATTCCCTCTGAAAAGCTTAAATTGTAAAGATATGTTAGACAAGGTTCCAGTACACGTTTATGGATTTTAATTACGCTAACAGGTATATCATCGTGACCAGTTGATTTTTTGTTCTTTGAAGAGTCGATGCATTTTTCTATTTCTTGATTGTTGATTGATAGTTCGATCCTTATTAAATGTAGTTTATGTAGAACTCTTTGGATGCTTTCTATTTTTCTAGTTTTCATATATTTTCGTTATTGAATTGCTGATTCTCTATGTTTTTCATTATTTCTGTTTATTTTTATTTTTCTAGTTTTTATGTCTTTGTTATTTTTAAATTTCTATGTTTTTTTTTCAATATTAGATTTTTATAGACTTTTTTATAATTTGAAATGTAATTTTATTTGTAGAAATACCATTTCTTTTTATATGTAATTTCTATACCCAGATCGGGTTTTTGAAAAAAAAAAATCTTATTTCTTATTTCTTATCATTGAGCTCTTCACTGGTTTTGGGCAAACAATTTCGGCTCGAGCACGGTCGGAACAATCGGAGCAGCAGTCCAGCCGAGGGCGAACGAGATTCTACTGTAGTATGAGTTAAGAATATTAATGATTTAAATCACATTGTGATTCATATTTGATTTATTTTACTCTTCTGGCAAAGGAAAGTATTGTGAACGCACTTCTGTGTATCTGTGGTATCTCTGTGTATCCCTCCACGATAACGCCCAAACGCTTCATACAATTGAGCTGAGATTTAGCATGCAGGAATTATTTAATTATGGCAAGAGTTGAAAAGGTTGTGGTTGAAATATATCCACCAGCGGACGAGCTAGTCATACTTTAATCTCGAAATATTAAACTTAGGGACTTGAAATTTGACACAGATGCTACATCGAATTACATCGGTCTACATTTGACACGTATGGTCGAAACTACATACTTAAATTTTGGGTATGTACTGTAAATGTACTACATTTGCTGTTATTTTCAATCGCTATCCGATGGGGGGGGGGGGGGTTTGATGGTTGAGGGGTTTCGCACGAGGGGAGGGTGGTCTTATTTCCCGGAAAAGTCTTGGGGTGACACAATCGTTTTTTTTTCTTCGCTTGCCATACACGAAGAGAATTCCTCTTCGTAGTATCCACCATAATTAAAATGTCTCATATTTTTTTATTTACTAACATGTTATTTTGTTAAATGAAATTTTCTATAATACAATAATATAATCTATTTTGCTTTGGTCATTGGTTTAATAAATTTCAATAATGTCGATATTTCACATCAAATTATTGTCATCATTATATAATATTTTCATATGATGTAACTTATTATCATTGATTATATAAGGCATTAGATGGCTCAATGCTGTAGTACATTTTGGCGCCCCATTTACCCAGGCGACATGCAGATCGCACTGAAAGCATTGTCCGGCAAAACTAATAGCAATTTATTATGTAATTTATTAGATAAAGTTTGATTATATAAACACTATAGTTTAACCAATGATAACAACAATAACACTCAATTGGTAGTAGGTACCATCTATCGCATTTATATATTTATTTATATATTTAGGAATTAATTACTATAAAACATTGATTTTTCTTACAAAAATAACAGAAACCGAATGGAGAAACCTTAACATTTTGCTTATTTGATTAGGTCACTAAACCTGGGATTAGCCTGTTCTTGTGTGGACAGGACTCTAATATTACAATAAATTAAAGTTTTATAAAAATGCTAATAGAACAAAATTGCCCCCAAAAAATATATTATTATATTAAAAAAAAGTTATAAGTAGGAAAAGAAAAAAATGATCGTTAATATATTTTGATATATTTTAACCCATTTTCGACCGGTATGAATAACTATAATTTCTAACATTTGATGTATGGTTAGTCTGTCATTTTATTTTTGTATTCCCATAGGCATTTTCAAATTCATATAGGCTGATTATTTCATAGAAATTATACGGAGATATAGAACGCCACCTATTAGTCTATCTGAAAGTTAAAGTAAATAATTATTACGTATATATGATTTTATGTATGTATATAACATAAAATCAAAAAGAGCTATGGTTTTAAAATTCGTGTGCTATCGTAATAATATTATATTTTGAGCTAATATAAGGTATAGGCGCGTTTAGAGGGCCATCTATAGTGCTCCGCTATACTTTCATAATACGAACGCCACCATATTGAACATAAGAAAAGGTTAAATTGAGATGATACTTGAAAAACAACCATATCTGAAGAACTTAAGTTTTATGATTTAAAAAAAAAATTAAATCATTAATTAAAAAAAGTTTCTTGGGAATTCCCTCGACAAGGAACCAGTCTACAATTTGGGCTCAAAAAGAATGCACATGGCCTTGGACATTAAGGTTCAAACTGATTTCGAAACTTTCAGGTGCTCTTACCACGTAAGTGGTTAGTGTATTTTATGTTAATTTCATTATATTGACTGGTTTATTGTCTAGCGTCGCACTAAGCTACATTTTTTTGCTAGGCCCTAAATTAATTACTATTAATTAAAACGTGGGAACGCTCTGAGAGTTACGCTAAATATGCTTTACCATTAACACCCTTATACCACCATTACGCGAGGACAGTTATTCTATGCTAGCGGTTCGATCGAATGTTCAGTATGCGCCAGGTCGCCGGCGCGAGCGGACGTGGAATCGTGCCTGACGCTTCGTCAACGCTGGATTTTTAATGGTAAAACCTTACAAAATTGACCCCGCCTATTTCTTCGCGGGTCCGCCCATTTTGGATATTTTTCTGGGGTCTCATGTCGCCTTAATTTGGAATTACGAATGCCACCTAAAACTCCTAGGTGCAAAAATCCCGAATCGCAGTACCGCTTTGAGCAATTTAATATGCTATATAAATAATTATATTAGAGATTAAAACCTTTTAAATTTGTGAATTGTAATGATTCTGTATTTTTATTGCTACAAACAATGGTAATTACTTCTCGTAGTTATAACAATTATTAAATTTTTATTTTTTTTTACTACCTATCTATTTATTACCATAAATAGGTACAATTGTCTATGGTGTAATAATAAAAACTTATTTTTTTTTGCTTTTGTCATTGGTTTTTATTAATTTCAATAATGTCGATATTTAATATCAAATTATATTCATTATTGTGTAATATTAAAATGTAATCCATTATATTATATAGTTATTATCATAATATTATAATAATATACTTTATGTCTATGTCAATTTAATTTCAGACAGAAAATGGTTGGAACGTTTATTCATCATAAACAAATGTTCATTGGAAAGATCGAAACGACGACTGGACATGATTTTTGCGTCGAGAAACAAAATGTCCGATCTGTTCACTTTGCGAAATCCCACTGAAATTTTAGCCAAAATCAACAAGAGTATGTTAGTATGTTTTATATCCATTACTTTTTAAGAATTGAAATTTTCATATTTCAACAAAGCGGCGGCTGGGTAGTAAAACAATGGTTCAGTTTATCCAATCGCATAAACACCGTGAGATACCTAACAGACTTCAAAAAAATAATGAAGTTATCAATTCGGTTGAATATATATATATATATATATATATATATATATATATATATATATATATATATATATATATATATATATATATATATATATATATATATATATATATATATATATATATATATATATATATTTTAAAGTTTTTTTTTTACCTCAGAACTTCGTCATTTATAAACCGATTTAGAAAATTATTATTTTGTTTGAAATGATATACTTTCAGATTAGTCCCATTTTTATCAAAATCCTGTTCTGATGATGATATCCATGAGGAATTAGGATAAATCCTTAAATATTATCATATGAAGTGGAAAGTTTCATATAGCTTCAGTTCCGATGAAAATGTATCTTTTATGGCAAGCATGACCTGATTTTACACCCAGGGCTGGCTCCCGACGAGGGTACTCCTTAACGGTCAACAGCACAGACACGAAATTTTGTGTGCGCATTCAGTTATGATAGCCCGTTCTAAGTTTCACCATGACATGGCTTCTGTACCCAGGGTTGGCTCCCGACGAGTGGACTCCTCAACGGTCAACAGCAGAGACGCAACAAGATGTATATACATTCTATTACGTCAGCTCGTTTTAAGTTTCGTTAAGACAGGACTGCGGCAACCAAGGATAGCTTTCAACGAGGGAGCTCCTCAATGGTCAACAGCACAGATACGAATTTTTATATACGCATTAAATTATGACCCCCTTTATATGTTTCACCGTGACATGGCTGCTGCACTTATAATAAAAAATGGAGTCGGTTTATTTTTTAATTAAAATATTGTTTATTATTTAAATAAAACTTTTATCTTCAACAGAACTGTTTGCGTACTACCTAAACTATCAAAAGACAATACAAGAGTCATCATTACTAATATATTTGAGCCGGATAGTGATCGATTAGATTTTATGGATTATTTCAAGCTTCTATTTATGGTTGGTATTCATTAAGCATGTGTCATTATTTCATTAATTTGCTTTTCACATTATTCATCAAGAGTACATAAATGTGTGAGGGACCACCCCTCACAAGACTCCAAATTGTTCGGTGTGAGGTGGGGGGGTATCAACTTACGAGTTATCTCCGTATTGAAAGGCGGTTTTGAATGAAGTATAAGGAATTTATTGATAGAAGTTTTGAATATTGCCAGTTATAACGCTTGCCGAATAGTGTGAAGGACTCTCAACCGGTTTGAAGTGAATTTAATGTGAGGAAGAACGTATTTGCAGGTGAGTAACGAGCGCGCGAATTACTTTATCGAGACGCGAGGGTTGCGCGACGGAGGTTATGTGGGAACAGTGGATGAAGGAATTCTTTCCCAGTCACGAGGACTCGGAAAGGTAAGGAAAGGAAACCAAGGAGCCGGATTCGTTGAGCGACCTCTTAAGAAGGGTACTGAATATGCCGTCGCAACCTTGGGGGAAGGTGATCACTCGGGGAATGATAATTGCTTTGTCGCCGGTTTATATATGCCGTGAAAGATGCAATCCGAAAATATTCCGAGTAAAAGTATTGTTTCATCGTGCTGATTCATAGCTACACGAGTAAAAATAATAGCTGAATTGTGTCACTGGATTTCACTGGAAGTCGATGCATTTGTTGATCGCATGTAATGGACTTAAGGACCGTTACAAATCTATAGGACGTTATATTTACGCAAAAATATCGTAGTTTTAAAAAAAATCCGAGCCCACCAACTAACCAAGAGAGAAAATGTTGTGAAAGTGCTATTTTTTTGTTGAGATGAAGACGGAAAGAAGCTTTTTTTAAATCTGCAGTCGACAGTTTGGGTGTTTCCAAATGTGGATCTTTTAAGATAGGTCAAATGGAGAAGTAGCATTTAAAAGGAAATGGAGGCGAAGGATTTCTGCAATTGGCCATGTGGCGGCAACTTCGTTAAAATATCGTAAAAAATAGAATCAATTGGTACAAAGAAGTTTTCTTGCCAGTTGTCTAATCTAGTGTAGTTGAGCCATTATGACCCATGTGTAAGGGTCAGCCGAACTTACAGATCAACACCTATCCATCAACCTCTAAGCAGAAGTGCAAGCCCGGGTAGGATTCTGTGCCTGCGTGCCAGTTTCACTGAGAATCGTAGTTCAGGCGCTTCTGGAAGGTTTGCGCATCGTGCAGCGTTAGATAATCGGTCCGACAGATAGCAGGAGGAGTCTGGAAACGGTTTTGTTTCCTATAGATCGGGGGAGGTTGTTTACCGTGTGGCAACCTACCCGATACCAGGTGAAAAACCAGGCAAACGATGCGGTGGTCCGCGATAGATTCAGTAGACACCGAATCACCGCTACACAAGGGAGAGAGCCGCGCAAGCGACTTTGGACCTGTAACCAGTCAGGAGGTTGGAGAAATCTGGCCATAACTGGCAGCGAGGGCGCTTGGTGTGCCCGCTGGTTTATATACCCGGTGCCGAACGGTAAGGGTTGGTCTCTCGCGGGCTAGTTGGCGAAGCTAGATAGTGGATTGTAAGTTTTCTACGCTCATCCCACTGTTGAAAGAACGATCACATATCGTTATACCATCCTGTGGTGACGGGTTCGCCGTTGTAGTCGACACCAGCCAACCTGCCATTTGTCTATCCAATTCAAACTAAAACGTCCACGGTCTGAATTGAGAGGGCTCTTTTGCAACTTGTCAATGCATCGCCTCACAAAGCCAATCTCATTAGTAGGTACCTATACGAGTATTTTCGTAGAAGTTAGATATTCAAGAGCTATCACATCCGCCTTACGGCCCGATATGGCTACGTGTTTTTTAGTATTACCTTTATCTCCTTCAAATCAAAAATAAATTAATAGTTTTAAAAAACACTAAAACACGCTTTATACAGGCACCTATGTCAATATTTACACAATTTACACTCAATATTTACAAGTCAATATATAATAGGTTTGTTATAACCTTGAAACCTGATCGTGTTAAGTCCATTACGTGACCTTTCTCACAAGTGCAAACACGACTATGATACGATATTCCAGTTCCTATCTTCCGGCTTCATCATCAGACATTGAAACTTATTCGGTCTAAAAACGGCTATGATACGATATTCTATCATGGAATGCAAGTGCCTATCTTTTGGCTTCATCATCAGACCTTAAAACCTAATCGTGGTCAAAGTTCATTCGAAGACTTTTCTAACAAGTTCAAACACAACTATGATACGATGTTCCATCATGAAGTTCCAGTTCATATCTTCCGACTCATCATCAGATCAGTTCGACAGTACCATATTATTGTATTGTCATCAGAACTACATACAGCTGCCAATTTTCATGACGCTGCGATCCTTGGGAGATGGTTAAATTAGTTACCTTAGATTTCATTATATAGTTAGTTACATACAGGTCGACCTAATAAAAGCCTGTTAATGACCTTCGTGGAACTCTTTATGAGCGCTGAGGATGTCCGAAATTATTTTTAATCTGACCTAAATAACGTACCCAAAGAATAATTACGAGAATAATTTAAATCATTATCCAGGCAAATGAACATATAATTATAAAAGCTGATGGATAGTATTTGTTATAGTTGTAATTAAATTTAATAAAATCATTAATTACTTTTAATGTATGACCTACGTCCATAAAATAAATTATAATATTATGGAAATAGGATTCAGCCGGAAGCATTATTGCAGACACCTTTTATTTTAAAATACAGATATCATTGCTAGGTTTATGAATATTTTGAAAGACTAAAAGTATATAGATTATAAAGGGTACGTCAATTAATTTATAATTAATTGTATTCGCGTATACCTGTATTTATTTACAGAGTAATGAGTACCGCCAGCATCATGATTACTGCATGGTTGACCGCTATATTTTCAATTTTAAAGATTGGACAATGAAATATTATTTGAAACTATATCCGATTTTTATCAACAAGGCTGAAACTGCTAATATCACCGCTCTCGCCTCCACCTTACAGCCATGATATGGCTCCGTCTTTAATTGTGTTACCTTTTTTGTATAGAAATTAAACTTTAACTAAGTGGAACTCTTTTTGAGAGCCCTGAGAATAACAGAAATTCATTTTAGTCTGCTCTAAATGACGGTCCTAAAGAAGTCTTCCGAAAATAATTGAAATCATTGTCGAGGCAAATGGACATATAATTACGAGTATAAAAGCTGATGGATGGATGGACTTCGTAAAGATGTAGTTAAATATATTATATAAACAATATAAAACATTTTTAGTATTTCACTTCTTTCCTAGTGACGGAAGCATATATGCAGACATGTATGCTTGTCATTTATGCTTTCAGCCGGAAGCATAAATGCAGATACCAAAAAAAAAATTACACCCATCATTGCTAGGTTCTTGAATAGTTTGAAAAAACTAATATAATATAAATAGTAAAGGGCGCGTCAATTATTATTTTAATAAATAATTGTGTCTGCATATACCTGTATTTATTCACAGATTAATGAGTACCGCCAGCATCATGACTACTGCATGGGTGACCGTTGTATTTTCGATTTCAAAGATTGGACAATGAAATATTATTTGAAACTGTATCCGGCTATAATCAACAAGGCTGAAACTGCAAATAAGGTGCTTTTTTAATTTAATCAAGTAGTAACTTAACGACAATGAATTAATAAATATTATCAAATGCCTATATACATATAGCCGGATGGGGGCAATGTGTACGTCGACTAAGTGACTAAGATTACAACTAAACTAGAGCAAACCCCTGTTCCCGCACGTCAGTCGCGTCCCGCATGCCCTGCAAATGAGACGCTTTTGGCTGCCCTGTTCTGCGCAACTTTGTTTGTATAGGGTAGAATGTATTTTACGTATTATTTTTTATTTATTTTGCATCACGTGCATCTAAAGCGATGCAATGTAGCTTATTGGTTTGATTGGCGACAAAATTTGTATTTATTAATGTAGTTAAAATTAAATTAGGTTGAACAGATTTAGCGTAATGTTTGGCATACAACTACCAAGATTTGGCTGTAGGCTTTTGGGGTGAATACATATGTGCAAGGACATTGTGCACGCGAATTCCTCGAAAGCTCATAAAAAAATCGTCTGTTTTTTAATATTACTTGTGAATTTTGAACTGTTTTTTATATATTTTTCTTTATGCTCACTACTATTGATAATTTATATCAAATTAATAATATATAAATAAATATTAATAATATTTTTTTGGCATTAATATATTAAATTTAATTGTTAATATATCAAGTCTAGCACCCGCGTACACCTAACCTAAAGAAGGACGTACAATTAAGTTCATGCTCCCAAACATACGATATTATTGTTTTGTTCGGAATAATAAAACCATCAGTTATTAAGGATTAATATTCCGACTATAATAAACATCTAAAATAATGACCATAGATATCAATATAAAAGAAAAATAGACAATGTTTGGAAATATGAGTGTAATCTACATGTTGGGTTCCGTAGTAAAATCCTAGCTGCCAAAATGTAGTACGACATTGAGCAAACTAAACTTTATACAACGAATGACCATACTAATAAACTTTAACCTCTTCAGTAATCATTAAAAAAAATGGAAATAAAAACATTTTTTTTTATGAATGAATTTTATTTTCTGACCATACTACATGTATATACTTCATAAAAGCCACTTCAGGCCCAAAATGGGATTGCAAGTTTTTATTATGGTGCATATTGTAGATTTATAAATAAAGGAAATTTTTAAAAAACATTCATGTTTATTCATCATAATCAAGAAATATGCCTTAATAATGGAAAGAACTAATTAAAAAACAAAAACATAAAAAAACCATCATCAAAATTGTTTTTTGCTGTGGTAATTTCTAAAACGAGCGTTCAAAACACACAATATCACTACTCAAAACACTGGGCAGTACCACTGATCATATGGCAGTACTAACATCGCGTGATGTCATCCGATTTGCAGAGATTGGGAGATAGTGGGGGAGTAGTACCTCGTTTGAATCATCGTAGCTTTCTTTTGTCTCGCTTCCACATACCATCATTCGTATTTATTTTCGCCCGAAACATTCGGAAATGATCTTTTCTTCAGTTATAGATTTACCGAGTTATCTCGGGTGTGGGAATTTTCGCACATAATAGCCACCTGAGTATACTCGGACGTCAGACGTGGTGATTATGTAAATATATGAATTTTGGTTTAACTCAATAATTCCAAAATTTATGTTTATTATAAAAATATTTTTGGGTCGCTGAAAATGAACCGACTACAAAAATAAGAAAGTTGCTTACTTCTTTGGCTATTTTTATTTAAATTACACTTTGGCTGTATTACAGGAAGTTTTCGGCTCAAGGATTTATGGACTCCACATGTTGAATCCATCTCCAGTTATGGAGTTGGTCGTCGGCGTTTTGAAGAAAGTGCTAAGCGAAAAGCTCATCTCTAGAATTTATATTCACAACACCTTAGATGATCTTCATAAGCATATATCAAAGGAAATTCTACCAGAAAAATATGGAGGAGTCGAGAAAGATTGCCACACGATATATGGTATGAATTCAGTAAAATCAATGTTAAAAAAAATATGTAAATGGATGAAATGATTTGAAAAATTATGTCATGATTGAGGTTATCAATTGAGGTTTTTAAAAATCATCAATAATATTACACCAGCTAATCAGCAGGAAACTAAATATAGTAATAAAATATTTGTATATTTTATCAACGATCCAGAAACGATGTTTAACATAGTATCATTGAATATATAGATTATTTGATTCCTCAATGTCGTGACTAGAGCTGTCAACTATAATAAACAAACCCGTCACCTCAGGAAGTTTTAAAATTACATTACATTTTCGTCGTGTCCAATTGAAGGCTAAAGACCGCTCTTGGAGGTGTCAAAATAATTGGGTTATGTAGTAAGTTTCGTTACTACTCTTTACTGTACATCCATAGGTAGTCAAGAATTAACTACTAGATTGTCAAGCTATAAATATAAATAATCAAAATAGAAGCCTAATACTTGAAATAGTTAGTAATTCAAAATGATACGTAGTAAAATTATTTATCGTAATATTCAAATTGTCAGTAAAATGTTAAATAATCCAATTAAATCTACGTTATGCATTTTAAACTAAAAATACAGATATAAGACCATATAAAATAATCAGAAAATAAGGCTCTACTTTTTTAAGTAATTTAAATGGGCACAATATTTGAAAAATCATGGCCCTCAAATTCGGCCCGATTATAGAAAGGGTGGCCTATCAGCAACTCCTTGATGTTTTTTTTTTAATTTTATGTCCTCCAAATGTTTAAATTTTGTAGGGAGTAGATTGTAGAATTTAATGCTAAGGTACAAGTAGCTTTTCTGAACGAAATGTATCGTTCTGTCTACCGTGAGGTGAGCGCAGAAGACAGGACAAAAACAATCCACCGTCAAGTTCCGCCATGCCCATAAGAGACCAACACCTTACCGCGAGATAGCCAAGTTAGTCAGTAGCGCGCCGACACTCGCGCCCTTTTAATGTAAGGATATAATTTTACAATTCTTCTACGATATTTTTAAAGTAAAGTGGTAAGGAGAAAATTATTACTTATTTTATTAGCAGCGTCATCTAACTAGGTACCAGTTGAACCAAATCACTCCGGTCTCCCGAATGGTTACGGGTTAGAGGTCGCTTGCGCAGTCCTCTCCCTTAGGAAGCAGTGATACGGCGTTTGCCGAATCTATCGCGGACCATGGCCCTCTTTATCTGGCTGCTACCCGGAATCGTGCCGATTGGTCGTTACAAGAGCAGTCGCCGTAAGGTGAAGCGACCAGCCCCGCTCAGGAGACAGTACGGTTCTCAGACTCCCACGACTGTCAGTCAGAATGTACAATCGATTGGCTGACGCCGCACGGTGCGCAAGCCGTCCAGGAGCGTCAGAAGATTTACTCCTGGGGAAAACGGCCTGAAGGCCAGAGTCCTATCTGGGCTTGAACTTCATAAGTGGAGGCCGCCGGAAAGGTGTTGACTCGTGAGAGTTTGACCGACCCTGAACAAATGGGTGTTAGTGGCCAAACCGCAACAGGGCCCATTAGCTCCCTGCTCAATGCCATAAAATAGATTTGTCAACTACAACGGGCGAACCCTTCACCTCATGATGTTTTAACGATTAGTCGTTCTATCTCCCGCAGAAGGCTTGAACAAAACAGTCCACTGACAAGCTCCGCCACATGCCCGTAAGAGGCCAACGCCTTAACCGCGAGATAACCAGGTGTGTTACCCAGCGGCCTTACACTCATGCCCTTACTTCCAATTGCGACCAGATTACTCCGGCCTCTCGATTGGTTACGAGTTCGAGGTCGCTTGCGCGGTCCTCTCCCTTACGAAGCGGTGAAACGGTGTATTCCGAATCTATCCCGGACCACGGCATCCTTTGCCCGGCTGTTCACCCAGGATCGAGTAGCCGATGGTCGTTTCATGAGCAGTCGCCGTAAGGTCCGCAACCACCACCGCTCTATAGGAAACAGTACTGCTTCCAGACTTCCCCGACTGTTAGTCAGAGTGCACAATCGATTGGCTTACGCCGCACGGAGCGCAGACCGTCCAGGAGCGCCAGAAGGTTGATTCTTAAGGGAAACTAGCCATAAGGTAGCCCTAGCCCTGCTCAATGCCATAGTACGTTTTGGTAACTCATGTGCGCCGGCGAGATGCAGGTGGCGCTGATAGCATTTTCCGGTGAAACTATTAGCAATTTATTCGGCCATCTATAATAACATTGATAATGAGAGGGGTGGCATATGTTTAGGATTCATATATGGATTTAGTTTCGTATATGTGGAAAAGTGTTACGACAAACTTCGGAAGTGGCTACGAAATTACCTATTCTCTTTAATTAGTTAAATATAATAACTTTTTGTTTGCAGATGAATGGAGTGACCTGATGCTATCCAAGGACTTTTCTACCTGGATAGCAGAACAGGATAAACTGAAGAGTGACGAAAGCAAGAGACCGGGACATGACGTGGATAGGGACTTCTTTGGAGTACCAGGATCATTCAGAGGTCTCAAACTCGAGTGACGGAAATAAAACTAACGTTATAAAGTAGGGATTAGGATATTTCATTTGAGTTTACTTAGACATTTGCTTTAGGTATGGTAACGTAATATTAATTAATAAGTTTATCATATGATGGACCATTTTTAACATTTTTTTTTCGTTATGGAATGTTATGGAAATATGTTATGGAAATAATTGTTACAGAAATTTTAATGTAAGGATATAATTTTACAATTCTTCTACGATATTTTTAAAGTAAAGTGGTAAGGAGAAAATTATTACTTATTTTATTAGCAGCGTCATCTAACTAGGCCGGGACGTGTTCTATCGTACACATTTATAAAAAAAATATAACATAATATTCAAATGGTCAAAATAATTAAGTAACCGTGGTAAAAGAAATAGTAAAATAAAAAATAAAATTTAAAAAAAGTTTGGGAATAAAATTTATTTTAAATAAAACATATTCCAAAATAATTAGGATTCAAAGGTTTTTAAATTCAAATTTAAAAATTTAACAACAAAAAATTCTAACATAATCTTTGTCATGATTCTGTTATACTAAAATATCTAGCATAGAGTCATAGCATATCTAGACTTACTCTCTTTGCCCGTCATCCAATTTATTAATTTAATTTTAAAAATATGCTTGCTCGTGCACTGCTTAATGCTGACATCGAGACGGTTAAATATTCTAGGTGCTATAAACGTACTAACCAATAGATGACTTCATTCTAGTTACCGGGATATTTTCCCGAAAGGCTTGTCTTGTTACTTTAAGGTTGATAGGATAAGATGAAAGGTTCTGTGCATGCTAGAGTTTGGGTAATAAGCACTAGTGCTTGTATTCTACAGTATAGACACTGATATAGATAATCAAAGAAATACACATACACAAGTAACATTTATTTATATATTTTATTCAAACATAAGCTTACGTTATTGTTTAAAACATGTTACATGTATCACAATTATGCCCAAACTCGTTCTCGATAAACACGGACTTAAACCAGGCTGCAGCCAACTTTTAGTGCCTACTGTAATCAGGCGAACGCGTAATCTGCACTAAGTGTGTGGCCTTATACTGTTACTGTCGGGTATAACCTGGCTAATTCTGGTTGATGTCGATGGGCTGGTCTCGATCTCTGCCTCCATTGCAGCCACAGTTATAACAAATACCGATGCTAGAGATTACCTTACGACGCTTGAACCCGACGTACTCGGAGATAGCTGTGGTTCCTGCGCTTGGATCAATCTAACGCGTTCCCTAGGGAGGCCAACACGTTCCGCCGATGTCAAAGCGGGTAGTGATTGTGAGAATCTCTCTCTCTTGCTACCCGAGCTCTCGCACGCCAGATTTGTTCATTACTTATCGCGGGCGGTGTCGCCATACTATAGCTGTCGTTAAATTTCGTAAAAAAAAAAACACAACTATTTAATTGTATCGCACATACTACAATATTGTAAGATCTGTCAAACGAGACAACTAATGCACGAATCGGTCAATGTAAGTACTGCTGAGTAATCTCTAAATAATAACGGCGCGCGATGGCAAATTTAGTTTCGAATGCGTAGTGCTGCGCGTGATTATAGCATTTCCGCAAGCGACGTATGCATAACAAAGTAACGGCTTCTATCCTCTAAATAATGGTAATGAAATAATGCCGATGCGTTATCTACTTCAAAAACAATAAGCGATCTTGTCATAATTGACTCTCTAGACGATCAAGCATGCCTGTCAAGCATCGCGTCGCGGGCTGGGAGGGGATCGTAAACGAGTACCGAATACCTAATTTTGAGTTTTAATTTTGAATTTAAAGTTTTATACGAGGGAGCCACATTATTCATAAGTCAATTACGTCTAATTAATGTCACTCCCTGGTATAAACAACCAAATTAGGCATTTTTGGTAAATATAAAAAAAATACATTTGCATATTTCCTGTGGTTTACTATCCCTTTCCAGCCCGCGACGCGATGCTTGACAAGCATGCTTGATCGTCTAGAGAGCCCCTAACACATTATGCTACTGACCGAAATGAAAGATGTTTCACGTCAAAATAACGTTAACAATGCCGGATTTATAAATAATTGCCTTATGTCGAATACGAATGCTTTTTTGAAGTACTTTAAATATACAAATATAATATACATACACATAATGAAATACATATATTTTACTTTTAAAACTTGGGTAGTTTAAAATGGTATAAGGAGACCTTTAAAGCATCCACCCCAGCCAATTAGACTGTAGTAAATAACAGGCTCTCATAAAGCAAAATACGCAGACGAAATCGTATTGGGATCCAGATTATTTATCAGCTCTTTGAACGAATATCTAACCTTCTTTGCTGCCGAATTGACTTGCTCCTCCCAGCGTAACATTTTCCTCTGGTATCCACAGATCTTTGGCTCAAAAGCAAACCATCATAACAAAAAAAAACGGTATTGTCATATGCAGATGTACTCAAAAAAGGTTGTACTTTTATTGAGTAAATCGACATTGTTGTGCTTCTAAAAACTATCACAGTGTGACACAAATGATGTTTTGCATTTGGGCCCACCTTAAAGCAACTTTACAGCAATCTGTTACAAAACAGCTATACCAGTATACCATTAAAACATTATGCAAAATCATTGGGAATATTTATAAACAAAACGACAATCTTCAAACTGTGTCGTATTTCAGCTAGTTGAAGAAAATAATTTTATTGGCAAGGCGACATGTCCTTTTACTGTAAAATAGCTAAGTTATTTGGATTCTAATAATTTGTAGAAAATAGCATATATGTAGTATGATGAATTATTAAACATGAAATGTTGTATTTTGACAAATTGCTTCAAAAATAATGCCCAACATGTCGTTCGGGTAATTAATAGTTATGGACAACGGAATCCCTAGAGGAGTGGCAAGTCATAGAAAAGGTGTATGTATATCCTGCATTTGATTAACAACGCAAGCGCTGATGAAGAAGATCATATATTTTTATAAACCATATCCCACTCTACTTTTTTAGTAGGCTTCTACGAAAAGTTACAAAGTTATTTAAATTAGCAGTAGTAATTTGACTTTCACACCCCTCCTATGGCGGGGTAAAATTTCTGCCCGGGATAGTTTTGCGCATAACTTTTAAACTACTATACGGATCGTAAAAAGAATAACTGCAAAATGATCACATTGAAATTTGAAATATTATAAAGTTACATTATCTCGTAAAACAATTAAGATAATAATGAATAAATATTACAGTTAGCACAGCGCGGAAAGCGTCTAACCAAAAATGGTTAGCTCACATAGGAAGGGTTAATAACGGTTCCTAATACCTTAATAACGAATAAGTTTAGGTAATGACCTACACTTATTCGTTCACTAATGAGTGAACTTTCAATTTTTAATAATCATAGGTTTTCTATAGGAAGTCAGTTCTAAAAAGCTCCATAGTTTTTTCGAAGTACTATAAGTTTACCAATTTAATCTTTAACATTCGTTTTTTTTGTTATTCTTATATACATATTAAATACTGTTGAAATTTGGATTCTAAGTTAACTGACAATAAAAAAAAATATATTTTCATAGTAATCCTGAAACAATTCTATAAGTTTTTTTCTAAGTTCTATTAGTTTACCAATTCAATGTTTAAGTCCAAAATAGAGTAATCAATAATGCTATCTCAATTTATTTGTTTTAACAGAAGAATTAATATTGTTATTGTATACTTAAAGTGATAAAGAATAACTTTCATGTCTAATTTAATATAATAAATATTAGTTTTTTTACTTAATGGTTTTTAAATTGAAAAATTGATCAAAAAACATGAACAAATTTCATGTTAAATGACACAAGTAAATAGTTTTTTGGTCAAATAATATATTTACCTCAGTATTTGCTACTTTATCATAAGCATAAACAGGATTTATAATTCTTTTTATAATAAAATTTTGAATTTCTTGCAAAATCGAGGAGAAAAAAATTATTACGCAAGGCGGAATTTTCAATCGTCGATTTCTCGAAACTATGTGGTTTTGACTTATGACAGTTTGCTTTTAAGGCAACGACATATTTGTCAACGTAATTTTTAATCAATGGCATGCAGTTACATCAACTAATCGAGTAGCACTAGTGGATCGTGAGATAATACACCCCTTTGGTATACGGTCAAACTTAATATGGTCAGAAATAAATCGAATGCAGACATTTTGCAGCCTTTCAACCCTGCTAGTTAGATCTTTTTTGATGTCGAGAAATACAACATCTGATTACCTATACAAGGAAAAAACCTAAACAAGGTCACGCCTAACGATTCAAACCACCCACACCATTGATAGCAAAGGGATAGATTTTGCTCTTTCTGTATCATACTCTAGCCGACTTGGTCAGACTACTGTTAGCTAAAATGTCTAACATTACGTATTAAAAAAAATATATTTGAATATATAAGAATGTATATTTTGCTCAAAATTCATTTTGTTTAAATAGTATGAAACGCGTTGAGCATGATGCGCTATTTAGCGGTAGGTAAGATATTGCTAATATTGTTTATTTTAGCAATTTACTACTAATATTGCTTATTTTATCAACATAATATTTTAGCTACCACTAGATGGCACGGCGCGTTCATCGCTCCATAAACTTTTTCTAAAAATAAAATTTACAAATTTATTTACAAAAAACCTTTTTTTTTACTTGTACTCAGGTACTGTTGGAGATTGACCTAAATGTAAGCGGTAGCTGAGGTGCGGGGACCGGCGTTCGTAGAACGCGCGTTCTTTCTTTAGCGTACTTACAAATATCTATTACTCTCGAGTAGCACCGGGCGAGTGGTGTCACCGCACTAATATATGTGGTGGGAAGACCGAACGCCGGTCCTCGCACTTCTTCCACCGCCTACCTTTAGCTCAGCCCCCAACTGTACTCATTAGCTGGCGGGCGTCGTCAACTATACGGATATACCATCCCCTCGTGTACCTATCGACGTGAGCTATCCGCGTATTCGAGACTGACCGTCTTCCCTCATCATAGGAAGGGTTTCAGACGGAGCAATCATCCCCTGCATGCTGCGTGTGTACCGAATCAGTATTATGTAATGCGCGAGATGGCGCCCGGCGACCGTTTATAATGGAGTCATCTATACTAATATTAGAAATAAGTAATGTTTGTACGTTTGTAAGTTTGTATGTTTGTAAGTTTGTATGTAGGGGGTGATCTCCGAAACTACTCATCTGATTTCAAAATCTTTCAATAATGCGAATCTCCATTATCGACAAGTGCTGTAGGCTATATTTTATTGTGATAAATATTGGCTTTCAATAAGACATTACGATATTTGTAAATCAAGTCGGAGAAAAATGAGCTGGTGAGTTGTTCGGCTTGCGCTAAAGAAGCGGTTAGATATATGCGAAAACAATATAGAATAAAATGAAAATGAAAAATTTATTTTCATAAACCCGATCTGGGTATAGAAATTACATTAAAAAAATTATTATATATATATAATAACATTACGAAATTACAAAAAACAGTATTTCTACAAATGAAATTACATTTCAAATTATAAAAAAAGTGTATAAAAAGTTCTGCGATCTAAGCTAACAGTGTATTAAAAAAGTGTATAAAAGTTCTGGGATCTAAGCAAAGCATTCGACTGTATAAACATCAATACCCTGGTAGACAAGCTAAACCATTATGGAATTAGAGGAGTGGCCAATTCACTCATTAAATCGTACCCACAAAACAGGCAGCAAGTGGTGGAGATTAAAATAATTGATGGAATTGAGGAAAAGGCTGAGCAATCGAGTTGTGAAATAGTAAACATCGGTGTGCCTCAGGGCTCAACATTAGGACCTCTCCTCTTCAAACTCTATTGTAACGATTTAGCAACTAACATAACTTGTGCCAAGACTGTCCAACTTGCAGATGACACCACGTGCATTCTTGAAAGTGACTATAGAACAAAAATGGAGGATCCAACAAGCGAACCACTTTTTGAAGTCAATGATTAGTTTAGAGAGACAACCCGATGTCGCCAATTTAAGCAAAGCAGTGTTGATAAACTTCTCAAATAAAAAAGAAAAACAGTTAAATTACTCTATCGAGATTGCCAAGTCCACTAAATTTCCAGGAACTTACACCGACGAAAACAAGTCACGGAAAACCCACATAGACCAGCCCAAACCAAAATTGTGTTAAGCCCGCTATGCGGTATCCAGATCGAGAAAGATATTGGACGGAAAGGAAATTGAGAGTGCATACCATTCTCCGGCCGAATCCCGGCCTAAAAACATCGGCCTCAAAAAGATCTATAAAAAATTGACTACAACATATACATATCTTTTATATTTAAGCTACTATAACTGCTTTTATTTAATTAAAAAACAAGAAAAATAAGTAGGCAGTGTTTGTTGAAGACATTAGCAATAAAATAAGAATCCTTATCAGAATAAATTAACCCATCATCACAGGTGTTAATTAGGGATAAAATTAACCGTTTACTGCAACTTTTTAGGTGGTATAGTTTTAGGTATATCATGAAATTAATAACGCATGCAAGGATCTTGAAATACTGAGAGGGCGGCGGCGGCTGCTGGCCTAGCAACGTCAGCATTCAGCGGAAGGCACGCGGGTGGCGAGGAATAAGACACGTACGTCTACGAGATAATTAGTGTGCATCTGAGGGGGAAACGTCTTGCAAAGTAAATCTAGAGGTAGCACCTAAAAAAGGCAAATAAACGCCATCCTACTTAAAATTAACAAATCGATTCGAAAAGTTAAACCAACCAAAGCAGCGGGCAACAGCTAGTATATAATAAATATACATCTTGCTCGAGCAATAATACCCTTATGCCTAACTTTTAACCCTCGAATTTCACATTTATGTGAAATTCGAGGGTGAAATGTGAAATGCCAGGCATTAATAAATGTGAAATGTGAAAATAAATGTGAAATGCCAGGGTGATTAAATGTGAAATGCCTGGCATTTCACATTTAATCGGTTCACATGACAAAATTTTGGATTATTTTTTTTATAATATTGATTGAATAACAACGAAGCAGTTTAGCAAATTCTGCAGCCCAAATTTTAAGGCTTAGAATGGGGATTGAATGTGTGGTAAAGTATGCGTTCACATGTGGTCAGACAGCTGTCCTAAACCTGCTAAAGGAGTACAAAAACTGGCACTTCTTCCTCACATAATTTCATGAATTTATTTAATTACAATATTTTGTCCTTAATTTATTGAAGTGCAATGTTTCATCATTGACCTTAAATATCGCGAAATAATATTTCAACGAATGCTTGCGTAATAAATACACAGTAAGATATATTAAAATATACAGACATGTCTATTTCTAGAGATAGTATAAATAAGAGGTGGACGTATTTCCAAATCTAAAAATTTCTACATATTATAGATATTGATCTATTGTGATTTGTAATTTTAAATAATATTTTTAATTTTAATTTGAATCGGTAAAAAATGTAATTTAATTTATCATTCTTTAAATTTGAATTACTTCACATGCTTTTAATTATTATTATTTTGCTTTTCTTTATTTTATGGCTTTTAAATTTTAATTTTTGATATTACATTTTTTTTCTCTCTTTAAATTCGGTACCCATAAGGGGATTTAATATAAGTGTAAATATTTTTTTTTGATTGACCGAATTTAATACTGTCTTAATTTGTTTTAAATTTTTCTGTTAGTTCTTTAATTTGTAGTTGCTCAAACTGCTTTCTTAATTTAATTTTGATTGTCTTGTATATAGGTTTTAACAATCTGTAAATATTTTTTGAGATAAAGCGAACTTGAACTTGAACTTGAACTTTCAAATTAATATGTTATTTTAAAAAATCATACGTTTTAGTAAGATTATAATAAAATAAAAGTCATATACTTGAGGAAAGACAGCTATATACCTACCACAGCCGGTCGTTAGTCCGGTTTCCACCTCATCAGAAGTGTAATATTGTTTTGAGAAATAGTTTTATTTTTAAAATTCTTAATCTTAGTTATAAGCAAAATGCATTTTTTATTTTGATTTGAATTCATTCGCGTACATTTTTTATTTTCCACTCCTAATTTTAAGTATTTAGTAGTTTTTAACGTAGTTGTTGCATGTTTATTCTTTGGGGATAAAATAATTATTTTAATACGTACATTTTTTTTTGGTACAAACATTTTTTTTTAATTCTAAATTTGTTATAACCACAGTATTGAATAAGCACGCACAAAATTAAATGTTCATCTTAGAACAAATCCCGGACTACTTAGGAGACGTTGCCACTTGACCATGCAATGTATTCATTTTCTGCTATTTATTCAATTATTAATATATTTTTGTACATAGTCCATAAGATAAAATTGATTGAAATATTTATTGAATTACTTAATAAATAAATTAATTAATTAAAATAAATTAATAATATGATTGAGATGGACCTGACTTCGGTCGGTTAATTACATGGAAACTCCGTTTGTATTTATTTATTGCGAGCCCTTAACTGCGTCTGTCTGTATTTTTATTATTTTTGTCCTAGCGTTATGTAGGTACACAAACATGTTTACGTTTTTACTTTACCGGCCCACCAACTGACCAGCAGGTAAAGTATTGTGAACGCGCATAACGTATTTTTAGAGATGAAGACAAATATATCCACTATGAGCCTCTTTGTATTCATATTCATATTTATTTTATTAGTATACTAGTATACAAGTCAGATACAGATTAGCAAACTTCCATACAGATTATCAAACAAACATTTTTTCTATCGTAATGAAAAAATAAACATAAAAACGAAAGAAAACACAAGAATAATGTAAAAAGAGGAAATACAAGACAAAATGCAAAATATCAATAAACACTTTTGCCACCAAAGCATTTTAGACTTCACTCAAGTAATATTCCTCCAGTGAGTAAAACGCCTTATCTGTGAGATACCTCTTAAGGTGGCTATTAAACACGTCAAGAGATTGCGCCTGCCTAATGTGCTCGCTGAGTTTATTGCAAACCGCTGGGCCGGCGATATAGGCTAGCCTTTCCGACTTGGATAATGCATACTTACCGAACGTAGCATGATACGGGATCTTGTTGGATAGTGGTGATGCATACCATTCACTTCAAAATTGGCCAGATTTCTGCGAACGAACGGCGCAATTTCCGTTATATAAATGGACGGCAGCGTCATGATGCAGATATCTCTAAACAGAGGTCTAGCTGGCGTATCAAGCGCCAAGCGCGCGTGCAGAATGCACGCTTTTGCATAACGAAGACCCTCTGCCTGTCGGCTGCTCGCCCCCATAACTTCGCGCCGTACGTTAGTCGTGAATGAACATTGTAATGGTCTAGAAGTAGCATTGAAAATCCGTAACTGTTTTTATATTTTTTTAAATTTTATATTTTTTGTAATTCTGTATACTGTATAAAACTGTGTGGTTTCCTTATTATTTATATTTCAGGTAGCTTCAATTTATTTATTTTTTATTTATTTACTACTAATAATAGTTTTTTATTAAATTTTATGAAATAAATAGTATTGTACATATGTATATATAATTATTTAATGATAATTGTTCTGGCTACCGCTTTGTTTGAGCATTGTTTTTATAAAATAAAATAAATATCACAGTGATTAATTATTTGGCTGATAAAAATACGAGCGGAGAAATCAAAGATATCACTTAAATTCTACTTAAGTGTTGATTAATTCGATGCTATATTTACTTATATTATCTTAACTACTTTTAAAACGTTCTGCTATCGTGTATACTAATTACTGATATACTGTATATCAATTATTACTTGAGCAACCGGAAAATAATAATTTAATCCATTTATCTTTGATGTTAAACTAGGCTTCACAATGCTTAATTACTAATTCATAATTTAAAATGAGAATAATTATAACATTTATTGCGTGCAACGTCAATGATTATCAGCAGAATGATTATTACCACAACTTTTTTTACATTGATTTGACCTAATCAATTATTCAGGTCTGTACAGGATACCTCATATTAAATGTATAAATAAATTCACAATATTAAATCCAATTTAAATCGATATTGGGAAGCTGCAGCTATTCAGCAGAAGATTTTGGTAGACGTATTTTAGTCATTTTGACATTTTGTTTTGTGTATTGGTCAAATTGTTACCAAAAAACCCGAGAGAATACTCGTTTTTAATGTTTATATTTAAAATAATTAAAAACTTCACCAAAGTATAAAAGACCCTTTTTCTGCAAAAAATATTTCCAAATTCAACTTTAGCGATTCATTAGACCGAAAAGTTTTCATAAATATAAAAACTTTTAGTATACAAAAATGTTTTGAAAAATCCTATACAAATATATAGGATATAAATATATAATATATTGTGATATGATCACATACTAAATTATATTACTAATCAAAGAAAGAATGCTTACTCGTAAGATAGTATCAAAATACACAAAATACATTTCAGAATTAAATCGAGTCTCATCATTTAATTTTGATAGTTAAAAAGCATTGAGTAAGATATGTAGGTAGAAATTAACGCAATATGTTGTGATTCTATGACATTAAATAAAATTAATAATGTAATGCAATACAAATAATAATATTATAATGAACATATCTATTATTTAAAATAAGGATCAAGAGCTCTTTTAAATAAAATCAATAAATTTTAATGTCAAAAATAGCAATAATACCAAATAAAAAGTGAGGATTGTCAAAAACAAAATTATATGTCTTATGTGATTACATTGCATATAAAAATAGTCATTATGGTAATAAAATGTACTTAATAATAGAAATAGTCAAATAAAACATGGTCAAGTAGAAAATTTATTAATTACCTATTAGAGTACTTAATAGAAATGGTCAAGATACACAGTTTTTAGAGATCGTTAACATCGTACAATTCACTTTTAATGAGATATAATTTGAGCCTATTCTTAAATTATGCAAAGCAGATACCGTCATTTCTGCAACAGTAGACACATTTGCAATTGAATATCTCAAAAATAGTTTTACCTACTATTACAAAAAAACGTTAATACTTTTCAAATATTATTCAAATTAATATATTAAATTTATGATCAGATATCAATTTCAAAAAAAAATAAAATAAGGCAGCATGTTTTTTTTTGTCTTTTTAATCAGGCTCCCTCCATATCAAAATGAATATATTATCAAAACAACATGTCAAAAAATGTATGTGTGAACTCCATTATGCATATTTTATTCGTATTAAATTCTGGTATTTTTTTTTATTTTGATACAACCTGTATTACAGCATCTACAAAGTAAGAATCATTAAGTATTTCAGTTATAGTTCTCGTTGTCGTTGCGTTGGTCCAATAGTGAGGTGGCTTTGGTTTGTGTAAATTAATTTAATCTTTCATTTACTGGCAACAGTTTCTGGCATATCAGGTTTTCAGTTTTTTGCTACTGGTTATTTTGTCTATTACATTGTACCTACATGTCCATGAACTGTAAATGTTTTTAAATTACGTAATTAAATAAATAAATAAACTAAAACATTTTTTTCCTTATATTTTTGGTACGTGTATCTATATTAGAAATAATAAATTAATAAATAATAAATATCAAATTAGTAATTTGATTGGTTTTTTGTAAAATCTTTTTTTAAAGAATTCGTTTAAAGGATGAACTTTGATGAAAAAATAAAAATAATAAAAGCCACTTACATAGCTGGAAGGTTTTCCCGGACTGGATTAAGAAATGCTTATTTTAAATGAGATGTTATCTAGATGATCACCACTTTTGACAGTGCAATGTAGGTTTAATGGGATCCCTTTATCGCTAGCGAACGATCGCCCTTCATCCACATCTCATAAACAAAGCGTATCCAAAGCGTATTGCAAACCAAAATAAAATGTCTTTATTAAAGACAAATTAAAGCTAAAACAATGAAAAAAATCACAATCAATCGTCTCTTAAATGCGGAATGACATATCGAAAATTCGAATATATCCGCTCTTTAAAAGGACGATATACGATTGCTGGGCTCGCTATCAGCCAGCTATTAAATGAAAATAAAAATAAAATACTTCATTTGCTCGTTGCCATGAAATTAGATATAAATCGTAATTTCTTCTCGACCAAAGTATATCTCATTCAAACATAAGCATTTCCCAATCCAAGCTGGGATTTCCTACGCTGCTTTTTATGTAGCTTTTACAAAATTTATTTAACATCGAATTATCATCCTATAAAAGGATTTATTTACAAACCATATCAAATATAAAAAAAATATCATACAGCTCTTTACAATGTTTCTTTATATTTTAAAAAAAATATTATACAACTTTTTTACAAGTTTGCCCTAATTTGATAATATTATACTATTTTTAATACAAACTTCCATGCCAGAAATCAAGATTGAAGTTGCTAAAACGGTTACAGGGATATCGTTTATCCCCTTTTGACCCTTTTAGAAGTTGGAATTTGAAAAATCTATATTAACCAAGTAAATACCTATTACCTAATTTTAAAAGTCGAATATTCGCCCTACATTGGATTTTTCTTTATTGACTTTATACATTTTTCCGATTTTTAACTCCCGATTATTCCCCTAATGAATTTATTAGATAAAAATTTTAAATACAATTTTTAGGCATTTAAATAGGGAACTTTTTTTTGAGTAAAACCGATCTGATGTTTAATCGGGCTTAAGAGTTATTAGGAAACCAGCAAAAAATATTTTAGCACTATTAAAATACTACAAACCCGATTATTCCCTTAAATGGATGTTTAGGGAAAATCCTGAATTTATGTTTTAGGCATTTATATAAAGAAACTTTTATGAGTAAAACCGATCTGATATTTAATCAGACTTAAGAGATATTAATAAAACCGCAAGAAAAAAGTGTTAGCCCTATTCGATCACTGCAATCCTGATTATTCCCTTCAAATAATGTTCTGGGAAATCCTAAAGTTTTTAGGCATTTATATGGGGATTTTTTTGGAGTAAAACCGATCTAATATTTCATAGGTATTAGGAGATATTAGGAAAACCACAACAAAATCATTTCATCAATTTTCGATCCCTTAGGAGTTAAATTTCACGAAATCCCTTCATTGTTAGCGCCTACCACCCCTTCCTATGTGAGCTAACCATTCTTGGTTAGACGCTTACAAATGCCTAAAATGGTATCTAATCAATATTGGTTAGGGCGCTCCGCGCTGTGCTAACTTTGTAATATTTATTCATTATTATCTTAATTGTTTTACGAGATAATTTTATAATGTTATAGTATTTCAAATTTCAGTGCGATTATTTAACAGTTATTCTTTTTACGATCCGTATAGTAGTTTAAAAGTTATGGTCGTTTTTTCTGAAGGCCAACGACTTCATGCGCAAAACTGTCCCGGGCAGAAATTTTTACCCCGCGATAGGAGGGTTTAATGGAACTCTGGGGAAAATTTCATATTTGTAGCTTCAATGGTTTCGACTTGGCGATGATAAATCAATAAGTCAGTCACAAACCTTCTTTTATATATAGATATATTGTAAATAATTAAAAACATCATTGGCTTTATTATCGTTAGATATAATGTTTATATATTGCGATTGATATATTGAATGCTTTTAATAAAATTTAAATTTAAATTGAAATGAAAAAATATTTTTTAAAAATCCGCTGGACCACCTTTGCTGGTCTGAGGCGTGATGCATATCAGTGGAGAAGTAGTGAGCTGCCACCGTACAGCGATTCTCCAGAGCTTCCAAGACTGGCGCCCGGCCAGCATCCTGCTCTTGCAGGTCAGTTTCGTATAATTACTCTCTCTTTTGCATTGGAAGCTCAAGAGCGCGGCGCCGCCACTTCAACTCTAGCGATCAGACCCTTACTACACAAATAACACAAAGGTTGGCTGTAAGACATTGTCGAAAGGCAATAAGCCCGCTATTGTGAAATGTTCACAATGGGCGGATATTAGATGTATAAATATTTCAAAATGACTGACGCACATGATTTTAACAGGTGTGTTTATTTTTAGGAGAATAACCTTTTCACCATGGACGGTGTAGCCTACAACGAGCTATTGCAGGTGACTCCACAGCAGTTTCAAGAAGTAAGAAACAGCTATAACGTTACAAAAGAGACCATAAATCGGGATATAGACGCTCTGATAGAATGGTATAAATTTCAACCACATCTTCCACAAATTCAAATAGGTATGTACTTCTAATTTTGATCTGGATAGCAACACCATCAAATCAACTTTATTTCAAAAAACCCGTTTAGGGTGTAGAAAATACAGACACGAAATAAACAATTTAAATGTAACAATTAAATAAAATAACATATATCTCAACGTTTAAAACTAACTCAAATTTTACAAACATTTAGATAACAAATATTGTTTCGTTCGTTTTCTAAACTCATCATAATTATAAATATCCTTCAAGTTTTGTGGCAGCTTGTTATAAAAATTTACTCTTCCATACATAGTTGTGCGTTGGAACTCTGAAGTGGCAGCCTGCAATGAATGGATATAGTGTGACTTGTTACTCGTATCGTGCGTGTGTATATGCGATTACGTTAAACATATTTTCTTTTTCTTATCGAATTCACATGTTTAACGCAATGAATGTTAACGATTGTTCATGAACAAAAATGTCATATATTGTTGAAATACCTAATTCTATAAATAAAGGTTTGCACGATTCTCGTTGATTTAAGCCCCTAATGGCTCTCACTGCCCGTTTTCGCCAAATAAATACATCCTTCACATTGACGACATTGGCCCATGGAAGTATGCCGTAGTGCAGGTGAGACTCTACGAGTGAGTAATATGCGTTTATCACTTCTTTTTCATTAATGATCTACCTTTAGCTTCGATTTCAGATAATCATTAAGGACTCTCAAAGACATTTTCTCGTCAATGTGAATCCTTAGAAATTTAGTACAAGTGACTCTATTTAAGTCATATTGAGTTGTCAGTGATTTTTGTCTTTTTTATTAGAGAAGTTTATAATTGCTGTTTTATTTATTTTTAAGGACATTTTATTAGTTTTAAACCATGTAATCCAATTCCATAATTGGGGAGTTGACTTTATGTTCTAAGTTATTTAAGGTGTCACTCTCGAATATACAGGTCGTGTTATCCGCGAATTGAATTGTATTGGCATTCAAAATATTTACAGATAAATCATTGTTATATAATGTGAATAGCAGAGGTCCTAGTATTGAGCCTTGTGGAACTCCAATACTCGTAATTTTACATTTCGATTGAGTTATTTCTTCATTACGGCCATTTATTGATCGAACTGCTGTCTGTTGTAAAGATACGACTTCAGAAGTGAAGGAGTCTGTCCTTGGACTCTATAATGACTTAATTTGTCTAAGAGTAAATTAACATTAACGCAATCAAATGCTCTACTCAGGTCACAGGAAATCACAGCTGAAAACATCTTATTGCAACTATTTTGTATAATGCTACAAGATTTTTTGTTTGTTTTACCTATTAATTATTATTTGGGTTTTTATTACAGGTGTACACCTGTCTTTCACATAATGTGAAGCTTATTGAAAAACGAAAATCGAAATATCTATACAGAAAATAAAACATTTGTATTTATAAATTCAAAATATTAATGTAATTACGATACTAAAATGACATTAGAAAAATGGGCACTTCACCCTTAGTAGTAGTATTAGTAGTAAACGGAGTGGGGGGCTTGTTTCCACCCCTTGATGTCACCTAGATCTATAAGATCTTTTGTAACTACCCACTATGTGGTTAGGTCAGTGGTCAGCTAGTAGTCCAGTACTTCTTACCAGTCCAAGTAGATCACTGACCTTCAAGTTGGACAGATCGCTGGGTTTGAGAAAGGCTCGTCCCAGTAAACTGTGTCTTTTTGCGGTGGGGCCTGGGCAGCGAAACACGATGTGTATACTGTCTTCAGGTTCTTCGCCACATATTCCACTTTACCCTTAACCCTTCAGGCCTCGGCCCCTCAGCCGATTGACAAGTTGATGTCCCAAAAAATTTTAGTAAAAATTAGTAAAAAAATTGAATTTTGACACTGTCTCACCAAAAACATTAATTACTGCCAAACCACTGTACCCATAATTAAAATGAAACATATTAACATAACAAAACATAATAAAATAAAACAAATTAAATTAAAATAAAATTAAAACGGGCCAGTCACGCTGAATCAGTTTGTGGCCGATATCGGCCAATCGGGGCTTGAGGGGTTAATGCTTTAAAAAAATTAATATAAAATTTAAATATAAAATTTACTAATAATTTTGAAAATTATTAGTTTTTATTACCCAAATTTTTTAAACATAAATATTAAACTAAATAAAAACATATTAATAAAAGAGAAAAAGGATAAATAATAAATTATTATTTATAAAATAAAAATAGTATGTTGAATTTGTATAATTTATTAATAATTAAGAATAACAAAATCGTAAATAAATAAAAAAATAATAAATTTATTTTAATTTATAAAAATGTAATAAAATACCTACCAATTTTTCTTGTTATAAAAATAATGATTATTCATTTTATTAAAAACTAAAAACTGGAGGTAACTCTATTAAAGATAATACATTTATTCCCTATAATATTTTTATTAAATTATTAAATTTTATTTAATTATATTTGTAATTAAAAAAAAAATTTACATAAAAAAATAAAATATAATTATACATACAATAAAGTTTATAAATAATAAATTAGATTTTATCGATTAGTCTTCGATATTTTTAAAATAAGGCTAACCCACTTTGTTGCCGCCGCCGCCGCGAGGTGAATTGTTTTATCTCCCTCTGATTGCACTAAACCCTATAAGGTATCTCGCTCTTATATCGAATGTTCTATTTTGCCTCTTAAAACTGAATTGAATTTTTCCTGATAATTGCAACCCTCCGTTAAAACAAAAACCACAACATGGACAAAAATTCAATTATTTGAAATAATATTGCTTTTTTTTCTTTATTTCAGACAGAACATGGTTGGAGCGTATATTCGTCATAAACAAATGCTCACTGGAGCGATCGAAAAAACGGTTGGACATGATATTCGCGTCCAGAAACAAAATGGCTGATTTGTTCACTCTTAGAAATCCCACTGAAATATTAACCAAAATAGACAGGAGTATGTAAGTAGACTTAAATTCCTGAAATTCAATAATTGTTCAAGCATATGGAGGTTTTATCAGGAAAAAAATTCGGGAGTATTTTTCTCAATGGTTTTATATGTATTTATGAACACTGAATACGATTTTAAACTTTGCGATCGCGAAAAACCGCAATAAAATTTGCATTTCATTTTGTTTCTCGCTTATAATTCACGAATAGAACATTTTGTGTAAGGTCTATTTAAAACAAAATTAGAGTAGATAAAATTTCCTACAATTCGTATTTATTTAATTAATTCCTCTATTTATTTATTTATTTATTCGTTACATAAACATTCAAACGCAATAGCACAAAAGAAACATAATGTACAATTCAGAAAATACCGCTATATGCTTCTAAATGTAGGCATACATCTGTCTCTGCCCAGGCCAAATTGTGCATAAATTATATGTTAAAAAGCATAACATTATTCCTAATGCGCCAAGTAAAGTGAAACCGAGCCCGCCTTGCTAGGCACTCCTGTGATAGGCGAGCTCACTTCCTGAGTCTTATTGGAGTGACACGGTTGTGTCAGTAAAAATAACAAATTAAATTAAATAATATTACCTAATAATTTTAACCGCAGATCATATCAAACATAATGCGATACCGCCATTTTGCCGTTCCGACGGATGCCGTGCGCATTCCTACCAACTTCGTTTTTATTATTGTAAGCTCAGCATAATGAAGGTAGGCAAATAATTACGTGTCCGACCCGAAGTCTTCACAGATTGACGATTTTCAGGGGTTCATTATAAGCGTTCATTATATGCGAAACACGATTTATTAAGTTACCACACCTCTGGCGAGGTCGCAAAGTTAAAAATTGGATACAGCGTCTAAAAATACATAATAAAACCGTTGAGAAAATACTTCCGGTTTTTTTTCCTGGAAACGACACGCTTAGATCTTATATGCTTGGACTATAAGAAGATCACAACATAAACATGATGTTGAATGAAATATTGAAGATATTTTCTCTAAATAGTCATGGCCACAGGGTGACTACAAAAGGGCATCGGGCTCACCTTGAATTTTGGAGGTCGGGCCTCAAACGTAGGTACATATTATAACCACCTCAAATGGTTCTGGGAACAGCATAATCTTCGCTCATTTATAAAAGTTTATCTATCTGTCTCCCATGGAGTTAATGGGCCCTTGCTGAGTTGGCCACGAAGACCCATTCTGTTCAGGGTTGGTCACACTCACGGGTTAACACCTATCCGACGGCCTCCACGCATGAAGTGCGAGCCTGGGTAGGACTCTGGCCTTATGGTTAGTTTCCCCTGGGAATCAACCTTCTGTCGCTCCTGGACAGTCTGCGCACCGTGCGGCGTAAGCCAATCGACTGTGCACTCTGACTAACAACTTGAGTTGTCGACTACAACGGGCGAGCCCGTCACCACAGGAAGTTTTAACGATTAGTCGTTCTATCGACCTGCAGTGAGCGTAGAAGACTTTGGACAAAACAATCCAGTGTCTAGCTACGACACAACCCGTAAGAGACCAACGCCTTACCGCGGGATAGCCAGGAATGCTACCTAGCGGGCGACACTCGCGCCCTTACTACCAATTGTGTCCAGATTTCTCCGGACTCTCGATTGGTTCCGAGTTCGAGGTCG
The DNA here is from genome assembly GCA_944548615.1 of Micropterix aruncella. Classification (NCBI taxonomy): domain Eukaryota; kingdom Metazoa; phylum Arthropoda; class Insecta; order Lepidoptera; family Micropterigidae; genus Micropterix; species Micropterix aruncella. The sequence goes on from OX155969.1 coordinate 25,477,791, forward strand.
CTTGCGCGGTCCTCTCCCTTACGAAGCGGTGAGACGGTGAATACCGAATCTATCGCGGACCATGACGTCCTTTGCCCGACTCTGAACCGGGATCGGATGGCCAATGGTTATTTCAAGAGCAGTCGCCGTAAGGCACGCAACCACCCCCGCTTTATAGGAAACAATACAGCTTCCAGACTCCCCCGACTGTTAGTCGGAGGGTGGCGTGATTCGGCGGCTACTTCCAGCCCGAAGTGCCCGTCTTTGTGTCCGTCTCTTTACCGCCCCGAGGGGCGTTTCGTTCTTTGCAGGATCCAGGGATTCCTCCCCCCCGTGGCTGCTCCGAGACCTGCCCACGGACAGTGCGCCTTCACTTTCATTGTTCTGGAGCGTCCTCTACCCCGCTTACCGGCTCCTAAATTTACGATATTGTTGTTTCTTTTCTCGTAAAATTTTGTAATATTTTGTAAATTTTAATTTTTTTTGTAAATACCTTTTATTTTATTTATTTATTTTTTGAATAAATGGGTTCTCGGGGCGGTACGGGGGGGTGGTTTACCCTATTTCACCCCCTGCGCGTTTTACCCTTCTGGTACGCGCAGGGTTGTCGTAGCACGACATCCCGGGCAGACAAGACGACCCTCGTCGTTATAACTGCCCGGGCGGTGGGCGGGGTTTGCTGCCCTCACCTATCGCCTTGAAACTCTTTACTGTTAGTCGGAGGAGTCTGTTCCCTCTTCCCGGTCCCTCTTCCTTGCTCTCCGTAGAGCGAGCCGAGCCGACTGGGGAATTCGTTTCCCAGCGGTGAGGACGATTTACAAAGGTGTCTTCGTACCACGTGTGACGTACGCTGCACGTGCGTGGACGGAGCACCACATCCCGGAAGCAATCCGAGTGGCTCTTCTGCGTGGGCAACGCATCCCTCTCGTGGCTATGACCGGGGCGTACAGGACGACACGTCAACTCTCGCGCTACCTGTCATTCCGGGCGTCCTGGCCATCGATTTGGAGGTTTTAGAGCGTGCAGCGTTGCCGCGGTATCGTCTGGGAGGACCAGTGGTCTTTCATGGCCTCTCGGTTGACCCGGCGGGGTATCGAGCTGGGGAGTTTGCTCGCCTGATTCGTGCGGAATCCCTTCGTGTTTGGCAGGAGAGGTGGGACGCTGGCGGCACGGGCCGCCTCACCACTGCTTCTTTCCGTCGGTAGAGGCGAGAATGAAAAATGCGTGTTTTCTGCGGTTTGATCACCATACCACCTAGCTGGTCGGGGGCCATGGAGAGTTCAAAGCCAAGCTGTCTGACTTTGGACTCTCCCGTGACCCCTGGTGCGTATGTGGGCATGGACTTCAAACGGCAGAACACGTCATTTGGATATGCCCAAAGCTCTCGACCGCACGGGATGAATTGGTGCGTGAGGTCGGCGCATGCGCCAAGCGCCTACCGATATGGTATGCGGATCTGGTCGAGTGTGGGCGTTATTTCGGCGCGTTCCGATGCTTCGTGGAGAAGTGGGTTTCCCTTTGGGAGGAGTTGAGGCTTCCGGGAACCCCAGTTTTGGGGTCCCCCACGACACCAGTGGCGTGATGCGGGGGCCACTTCCAGCCCGAAGTGCCCGTCTATGTGCCGTCCCCCAAACCGCCCCCGCGGGCGCGTCCCCTGCCTGAGGACCTTGGTTAGGCCGTCCCCCACGAGACCGCCCCATGACCCATACGTCTACATACCCCCTCACCAGCCACTTAGTCCCCCTGACATCCTGTCTGTGTTTGGTAGCCTGTCTTCTTTTATCTTCAATTATTATTATTTGTGTTTCTTTATAGTGTTTTTTTATTATTATTTTTACTTCTATTTTTATTCTGTTATTGCATGCATTTCAATGTTAAAAATTTTCAATTGTTAATTTCGCTTCTATGCAATTGTTCGCTTGTATGCTTGTTTTTTTTCTTAAAACTGAATAAATGGGTTCTCGGGGTGGTACGGGGGGGTGGCTACCTTTCTGTACCCCCCACGCGTATACCCTTCTGGTACGCGCGGGGTGTCGTTGCATGACATCCCGGGCAGATAAGACGACTACCGTCGTTATAACTGCCCGGGCGGTGGGTGGGTTCTCCACCCTCACCTGCCGCCTTGAAACCACTAAACTGTTAGTCGGAGTGCACAATCGATTGGCTTGCGCCGCACGGTGCGCAGACCGTCCAGGAGCGCCAGAGGTTTGATTCCCAGGGGAAACTGACCAGGGCCAGAGTCCTACCCAGGTTCGAACCCCGTGCGTGGAGGCCGTCGGATGGGTGTTGACCCGTGAGTATGACCGACCCTGAACACATGGGTCTTCGTGGCCAACCCATCATGGGCCCGTTAGCTCCCTGACTAACAGTCGGGGGAGTCTGGAAGCAGTACTGTTTCCTATAGAGCGGGGGTTGTTGAGGACCTTACGGCGACTGCTCTTGAAATGACCATCGGCCATCCGATCCTGGGTGAACAGCCGGGCAAAGGACGCTGTGGTCCGCGATAGATTCGGTAAACACCGTTTCACCGCTTCGTAAGGGAGAGGACCGCGCAAGCGACCTCGAACTCGTAACCAATCGAGAGACCGGAGTAATCTGGTCACAATTGGAAGTAAGGGCGTGAGTGTAGGCCCGCCGGGTAACACTTCTGGCTATCTCGCGGTTAAGGCGTTGGCCTCTTACGGGCTCACTCCAGGGAGATTACGGGATCACTCACGACTAATCGTTAAAACTTCCCGAGGTGAAGGGCTCGCCCGCTGTAGTTGACAACCCTAGTTGTCTCCCATGGGAGCTAATAGGCCCTGTTGCAATTAGGCCACTGAGACCCATGTGTTTAGGATCGGCCAAACCCATCCGGCAGCCTCCACGCAGAAGTGCGAGCCCGGGTAGGACTCTGGCCTGAGGGGTTGTTTTACCTAGGAGTTTCCTATAGAGCGGGGGTAGTTGTTAACCTTACGGCAACTGCTCTTGAAACGACCAATCGGCTACCCGAATAACCAGGCAAATGATGCCGTGTTAGAGGCTCCGCGATAAATGATAATTAAAATCACAATTTTTAATGTTCCCAATAGATGGAAAAATAACATTGAATTGAAATTCTCGCCTGAGAACTATAGGGCGCTGCCTAGTTGGCCTATCCGGCGATGCCATACGCTGATTTATTTGGAGCCCTTTGAGCTGGTCCTAATATGGACTCAAATGATCACGCGGCTTGAACATTCAACAGAATCTAATACAGCAGTGTTGTAATAATTAAAGATGTTACGCACAACCTCCTGTTTGAACTTGATAAATTTGTGTTATTATAAATGTTATGTTGTGATAAATGTTATGTTGTGGTAAATGTTGTGACAATCTCCTGTTTTAACTTGATAAATGATAACTGTCATTGTAGCCTGGAAGTGGGAAAATCAGGGGTTGGACCAAATATGATCCTAAAGAAGCAGGCAATAAATAAATATCCAATCTATGTTTTACTCCAGGTATTTTAGAGTGTAAAGCAGTTGACTCTGGATAAGAACTTTTCAGACGTGAGTAGAACAATATTTTCTAAAATTGTTCAAAACCTGTTCCCATTCATGTAAAAATAAAGTTCATTTCTTTATTAAGAAGGCTGTAATGGTTATAGTCGACCTCGACTCTATTTATGGTTCCACAAGTATTTAAAAACCAAAATTGCGTGAATTTGCATTGGAAAAAAATAACCGGGGCAGTGAAACGTTTGGAGAGATATCGTCAAAACATGAATAACCGGAAATTCATTTATCTCCAACAGAGCCTTATGTATACTAAGCCTAAGCTATCGAGCCTAAGCTATCGAAGGACAATACGAGAGTTACAATTTGCAAGATATTGGTCCATAACCCTGAGAAATTTGATTTTTTGGACTACTTCAAAATACTCTTCATGGTAAGCTACTGACTACTTTAATAATTATAATTATAATGTTTAACCAGTCGAACTGCTCATATTGCCGTGGTAAAAAAATAGACCAATAGGTTGTCGAAATAAACCAATAGATCCAAGGGGGGTTATCAGTTAGAAGCAGCTTATTTTACATTCGAAAAGCATTCGATGATGAGTCGATATTGCGTAGGGAACTGGTCGCAGTGGGATGTTCACATAGACTCCTTCAGTTTATCGCCAGTTATCTGAGGGACTGCCAGCAATTCGCTTAATGTTTGATATCAACAGCAGATATGTACTTTAAACACACTGGGTTGAGCTAGGGATCAAATCTGGATCCACTACTGTTTAATTTGCTCGTGAATATGTTGCCATATATGTATATTATACCGAATTATACATACAGACTTTTATTTTTTATTTTAATATGTGTAAAAAACACACGTGAGAATGATTAACTAGTCATGATTAACGGTCGCACAAAAAGTTTGCGCGGAGACCCGGTAGATAGCGCTATATTTTTTTTTATTTTAATCACTATTTTGAATGTTCTTTTTTGATGATACATCTACAGACCGAGAGCTGTTTTTAGACACATCAATCAAATGTTTACACCTAGCCGTTCTCTCAATATAGCGGTTACAGGCAAAAACCCGTTTCAAATTATTATGTAGATTTCTTATCCGATTTTAGAGAAGGAAATCATTACAATTTCCAAGAAGTTGCTGCTGTCATTAAAAGATATCCTATTCATTTGTAGATGGTTGAATATCGTCAGCATCATGATTACTGCATGGGTGACCACCTCATCATCGATTTCAAAGATTGGAGCGTCGGATATTACATGAAAATGTATCCGGCTTTAGTCAAAAAGGCTGAAGCTGCTACCAAGGTATTTATTTTAGCCAAGTTACGTAATTTTATATCATTAAAAAAACATTTCGATTTCATCTCCGGATTAATTAAAACGGTTTTGCCGTAATTATTGAACTAAAATTTAAAAATTTTACACGACTGCAAAAGAGTATATTCAGGATTGTTATTTGGATTGTTATTTGTATGTTTTCCTTTTTTTTATTTCGCCATAACTTCTAAGCGCTTGAACCGATTTAGAAGCGTGTGGCATTGTTAGGATCGTTGTGTCGTCCCGAGTATCTGTAATGATCTGAAAGTCATCATATGATCGCTTAGCAGCTCTAAGCTAACCGGAAATAGATTAATCGAATTTTTAAAATTAAATTGTACTTAAAAAGATCATAGTGACATCTAGCGATTTAATTAGGAACTAAAACTGACAGATGGAAGAATGTCAGTTACTGAACTATAGAGCGCAGTGCCATAGTTACATAAATAAAGGGTTTTGAGTAAGTTTTGAAAGTTAAGGACATCATTAGGGGTTTAAAAATAGACAATCAGGAATATTTGGCAAGAAATTAGCATATTTTGAGATTTTTACGAAAAATTGACGTAAAAAATCAACAATTGACAAATAGACAATAGAAGCATGGTTATGGTCTGAAGAAGTCGACCGATTGGGTTTTCAAAGAAATATAAAAGGGGTTCAGTAAATAGTAGGAATTATGGGAGAATTTGATAGCAATATTGATAAAGTCATTTATAGAACATTGATTTATTATTAAGAGAAATTGGAAAACATAATCGATATCGATGCGGGAAAGCAGAATCGATGATGTCCAAAGAATTTATCACCAGATAATTGCCAGACAAAATAAAATTTAATTGTTAAAATGAGGAAAATTAGAAACACTTAATTAAAACAGAGGAATTACTAAATAAAAATGCTATCAATAAATAAAATTGAAATAAAATAGTTATATTATTTCGCTTTCAAAAGCGAAAGCGGAAACGACGCGCAGAAAAGGCGGCAAGATTAAGTCAAAATATGATAATTTCCCGCCGAATATGAAACATCAATTTTCTCATAATACGTAAAATAAATACTTAAAATCATATGTAGAATTAGAAGCACGAATTATCTTTAAGAAATTCGCTTGTTACCAATGTGGTAGAGCGTTATTTAACGAAAAAATAGATAAATCAGATCGTTTTATGATTGATTAGTCAATAGTTGTGGGTTAAATTATTAAAAAAAGGTCACATCGATAGGGGTGTTATATAAGGGATGGACGTGTAGCTTCCGGCATCCATTAAGAAATTTCAGTTGCACGCACTAAACCTGCGAAAGTTTACCAAAGAAAAGTATATTTTGGTGCTCAGATGTGAGGAAAACAGTTTAAAATGAGGGCACTGGGATGCTGTGAAGCGTCTCAGTGCCCAGTTAATTTAAATTTGTATAAAAGTGTAGGTACAGATCGTATATCACAGAAACGCTTTATCGCACTCGCCATTGAGGCGACTTTACAAAGACACTAAAAAACGAACAAATAATAGAAAATCCAGTGCTAAAAATGTCAATCGAGAGAGCTACGCGAGTCGGCACAATAAAATCCAACTTTTTCAAATTAAAATAGAAGTACGAGATTTGTCATATTGCAATACAAAAATATATCAAAGATGGCGGACGAGTCAAAGTGAAGACGTGAGATTAAAATTCACAACATTGCGAACGTTCTTCGAAGGTGATCACAGGATCTGAAATACAATTAACATTTGACGAGAATGCAGTAACGGCTTGGAATTGCAGTACGATAGCGAAGCGGTTGGGGTTTCTAAACAGACATTCGTCGTGTTGAGGGCAGATTTCTAGGAAGGCGACACGCATCGAAGAGATTGACATTTAGTTATAAGTGCATAATTGTGCAATGCAGCTGTAAATACGGGGAAGTATAGCCGAGAGTCATTGTCGGCAAAGATGTACTAAAAATATGTAAGTTTATTTTTGCCGAAGCTGGCGTTACTTAATTATTTAGGCCGAAGCTAGCACCCAATATTATCATTGTTGTATATTTTTTGGGGTTATAAATATTCGAGTTTTTGTGGGTTTGTTGAAATTATTAGAAATGTTAAGTAGTTGTAACGTAAATGCGTGATTTCTACATATTTGCACGTTAACTAAAAATGAGGCATTTAACATCGATTGACACGAAGAGTCGTTGATAATTCTACGAGATAACCTCTAGTCAGACTCTTATTGATTTGGAAGAGAGATAGCCTTTGCTAACTCCATTAAATTTGACACAAGCCATTTATATAATGTGCTCACGGATTGGAAACTTAGTTAAGGACACATTCGAATTATACTGAATGTTAGATTAAAATTAAAGATAAGGAAAATTGTAGATTATATTAAGGTTTTTTTTTGACTGATCGATGGGGTTTCACAGATAAGCGGGGAGGGAATAGTATTAATAGAAATAATAGAACGAAAACCATATGGACGCCCAGTGGACTGGACGATAGCCAGGTCGTAGTTTATATCGGGCATTAGCGACTGCGGTCATTTAAATTCATTCACATCACTGGAACGCCATCGACTAGTTTGACAGTATGTTAGATTATATGTAATTTTAGTGTTGTATGTAAACATTACGATTCATGTTTCAATATAATTGACATTGAATATATTTAAATAAATAAGGGATTAGAATCTAATTGTCGAATTTCACGGCGGAGATTTGAACTCATGCATTATCATTATTAATATCATTTTTATTAACAATCGACTGAACGCAGCCATTGTTGTCATCGACAAATAATCGATCGAAAATAACTTAAAGAATAAATTGTAAATATTTTGTGGTGAATTAGGCGCTCATTATTATAAATATAATTCACAATAATAGTACTTAAACTAAAATAGAAGAAATTATAATTTTAATTGTTTAATATATGCATTTGGTTTAATATATGGATTATTAATTGGAGAAAATTTGTTTCATTGAGGAAGTAAAGACAAAGAGGGAAATTATTAGGCAAGGTATTGGAAGCCTATCCCACTGGAAAGCAATATTATCACTATCGCTGACATGGTAGTGAAGTAAGTGGATCAAAAGTATAGCTTACAATTTTAAAGATAGAAAGTGAGTTAAAAGTATAGCTTACAAATGTCGTCCCAACGTGGTGGGCCAATAGACATTGAAAGTATCTTAACATAACATCGAGAAATAGATTATAAAATCATAACTCACAGATAGTAGTGAGAAGTAGTAGTAAAAATCAACGCTACATATCAAAGGGTACAAAAACCGTCCAAATGCCATTTTGTCCAGTCGTATTAGGGTTTTCACCTCGGAATGAGAGATGATAAGCTAAAACCTCGTATATACCTTCATTTTGGCCTTCTAAATGTTGTCTCAAAAGTCCCATAAAATCTCGTGTCTGCGTCGTAAATTATTCAAAGCCAAAAGTCACAAAAATCGTTTTTTTCGCGATTATCTAGGTTTCTACAGCTCCTATGATGTTAACATGTATGTCAGAAATTGTAAAAATTTTAATTTGCGACAGTTCGTTTGAAATATTTTTTCTTGTGCTCAACCGTTATTGAGATAGAGGGCGGAGAGCAAGCAGCGCTCAGACGTACATACTGTATTGCAAAATCAACTGTGAATCTCGGTGAATAATACCCTGTATAATAAAATTAAATCAATAAAATACCATTAGCAAAATAGTTAATACATTGTATTTAATAATATTTTACGTATACCAGTAAAAAAATATTCATTTTTTCTTGACTGCTGCTCCATCAGATGTTTGGACACAAAAAAAAAAGTTTTTTTAAAATCAAACACCTCATTCCTTTTTTTTACGAAGTACACTGGGTGATGGTGAAGCTTTACCTTTTTCTAGGCGTTGTTTCGATGCTCTTATGGTATTTTTACTGATGTACACTTCTCAAAACTCAACATGCACATTCACAGAGGTTAACGTATTTAAGAACTCTATGTGACTGTTATTTCTTTCGATACTTGCAGTTTTAAGTTTTTAAGCCACGCACTACATTAACAGATTGACCATCTCGTTTTATTTGTGACTTCTCACAAATAAAACACAAATCAGCCATAGTTTTCCAAATTTTACGTCCGTTGTTTCCGAGATCTGAAACCAAAGAATAAATTCAGTTAATAGAAAGCGGTCCCGCGAAAAATAAACCAGTCTTCACAACGGAACATTTGTCTCATAAATTAACTATAAATGAAGAAGGTTTTTTCATACAGGGGTCCGCATTCTTAGGTATAGAGTTCATGGAAAATGGTCGTGTTATAGGGGTCCGCCTTCCCAGTTATCGCCTTCGCCTTAATAGTACAATGAGTATTTACACATTTTATAAACAAAATACTTAATTATTCTTTTACTTATAATCTACTCTCAATAAATTATTATAAAATTAAGATATGCAACAAGTATTTCATTTAATGAGTTTTTAGTTACATTAATTAGGTGTACTTCGTATAAAAAAAGGAATGGGGTTTGATTAAAAAAAAACTGTGATTATTTTGTGGCCTAACAGCCGATAAAGCAAGCATGAATAAATGAATTTTTAAACAAAGTATTATTAAATGAATATATTAAAAATATGTAAAATATTATTATAACCAATGTATTAACTAATAATTAATACAAATTATTCATTGTTGTTGATAGTTTTCACCGAGATCCACACAGTTGACCTTGCATTACAATATGTATGGCTGAGCACTACGCGCTCTCCGCCCTATATCTCAAAAACGGTTGAGCGTATGAAAAAATGTTTCAAACAATATTTGTCGCAAATTTCATGCCCTATAATTTTTAAAATACATGTTAACATCATGTTGTCAACTTTGACCTTGAATAACTTACTACTTAGTCACGAGATTCTATTAGACTTTTAAGACAACTTTTAGAACGCCAAAATGAATGTGTATTCGAGTTTTCAGCTTATTACTTCTCATTACGAGTTGGCCCCTGCATTAATATAAAAAAGTGACTGCATTAATATTAAAAAATATCTAAGTGACCAAATATCAATAAATATAGTGTTTAGTATCAAATGAAAGGTCTAATTGAGAGTACATTCCGAAAATATATATGTATCTATATGGATACATTACAAAAATCACAAATACTACATAAAAATTGGTTTTATTACTTGAGTACCGAAGGCAACCGAACCGTTTGGATATAACTGCCGCAGGGCGTGCAGCCCTGCGATGTCACACTCTGAAAGCTAATAGAGTTAATAGACCCAGCTCACGTGAAGCCCTGCTCGACGAGCTTTGGCAAAAGACCTTTAATCACTGGATGTTTATAGAGAAAACAAGAGACAACGAAGAGTTTTATTCCTTAACAAACGTGTTTTTTGACGCGAACAAATTGTTTTTATTAATTATAAATACAGTAGTTCACTTATTATTGCATCGGCAGTCGTGTTTTTTTATTTTTTTGTTAATATTTCTATTTTAATTTTTGCTTCACTTCAGTAAGTAATACGTATAACGTGAATAGGCCGCTCTGCCATGCCACTCGCAATTAAAAATGTACAAAAATCAAAATAATAGTCAGATATACCTGCTGGAATATCTAACTATTTCTTATAATTAATTAAAATAAATAGCAAAAGATATTTCAACTATAAAATAATTAGTTATACGCAAAAAATAAACGACAAAAAAACGAATGTAGTTTTCTTAATCCTATATCACCACTATATATCATTTAAGATACTTTAAAACTTAAAAAAAAACAATACATAACAAGTAAATACATGAAAAGGAATAAACATGGTTAAAGTATTTTATTCATAATTACGTAAAAGGTTTATATTAACGTAAAAAAATGATAAGGTATTTTATATGTAAAACCGTATACTTTTTATTACGTTTTTTTTTTAATTTGTGGTTTATGTATTTATCCACGTGGATATATGTATTTTCCGGAATGTACTCAATCAGACATTTTATTTAACACTCGACACGATATATTTATGTTAAATTATTGACATATTTTGTATATTTAGAAAACTATTTACATGATATTTGGAAAGTTAATGTACTCTATGATACTCCAGGTGACGTAGCGATTCAAACACTTTTAAACGTTATGGTGGAATAAAGAAACGGAAAACATACATAGATGAACCCTGAACACATTACACTTCTTTTTTTGGTCAGTCGTTTAAATAATAAATGATTTTCGGTTACAGAATACTCCCCCTCCCCACCCCTTGCCAAAGACAACTCAAAGACAACTCACGAAGTGACAAATTCAATACAGGATTAAAACGCGTTTGAAATTGTCAAACTTGAAATCGCTGCTATATAAATTTATTACAGTTATATTCTTTAAAGTTTTATGCCATTTTTACGGATTATAATGTAGTGTGGGTTGAACGGAAAAAAAAGAAAATCGATCGTATTAATCTTAAACAGTGTTTCTTGACTTGCATTTCAGGAAGTATTCGGTTCGAGAATCTACGGCTTCCATTTGGTGCATCCATCGCCGATGATGGAGAAGGTCTTATTTCTCATGAAGGTGGCTTTGAGTGAGAAACTCAGTTCGAGAATTCAGATTCATTCTACATTAGAAGATCTTCACAAGCATATTAATAAGGATATACTACCAGAAGAATACGGAGGAACATACAAGAAAGACACTCTTACGATATTTGGTTTGTTGTGTAAAATATTTTTATTTAATCCTCAACTGGGTGAGGTTAGACACATATATTTTTTTTTATTTGTTGTTTGGGGCTTGTCTAAGGTAAAGAGCCTTGTAACACTGCGACAATTGCTGATCTATTGTTTTCGCCACCTACTATAGTTATGCACTAAGCCTCGTATCATTAGGAACCTCCTCGGGTTGGAGATTGTATCTTTCACGCATCAGCGAGCCACACTCCCACATTAGGTGGATGGGAAATGCGGTTAATTATTGCGATAATTTAGGTGTGGCCGCAGCAAAAACGTCCATTATCACCGTTATTAACGGCATTTCCCGGTAAGAAATTTTGTATTTCGCATACCTACAGCATACACTTCAATTTGACGAATAACTAGCTTATGTATAACTTTTACACCTGTAGTCTAAACTCTAAGTGATAAAACAATCTAAATAATTTGATAATTAACGTTCATTTGCAGATATGAAATCTAAGACTATCGCGGTTGTTTGATATTATAAATGGGATAAAACGAATTTACCGCATGAAGTTTTTAGCCCCCGACGTTTGCAACGTCAGCTGCAACGTCGCCGAGACTTAAGGTGCTACAATCTTCACGCGGTAAATTAGTTTTATCCTATTTATAACGTTCATTTGCAGGTTTTTAAATTTAATCAAATAAATAATACCAAAGCTAAAAAAAAACACTTTCCAAACAATAGTTCCTGATTTAGTAATGTAAGTATAGTGCCTAATTGATTTCAGAGGAACTTGTGCAATTTAAGATGATTATATAAAACGTTAATAAATATTTATTATATTTGTAATAATTATGTTTAATGTATATGCCATATTTCCTATTTATACAATAATCTTGGTTGAAATACAATACAATTTTATCTAAAAACAAATTTTAAAATGATCGTCAAAAACTTGAATGGTTAGCTTATCCTAGAAGTTCAGGAACGCTCTACATCTATTTAGGGTTAAAAAGCCTACTTTAAAAATATCCAAAGGATGATCTATGTGTCGATCATTTTAAAAAAAGAAATTGAGAGTTTCAATCATTTATTGAAATTAAAAATACGAGTACTTTTATAATAAATTGAAAATAAAATATTCACTTACTGGCGTATATTGTTTTGCATAGTGGGAATAATCACGAAGTACGAAAATTCGATTTCCCATTTTTTTCCGTCGAACACTATATTAAAATCTGTAACAATGGCTAAAACATTAAAACACTATAATAAATACTGGTTTACTATAATTATCATAAATTTATAAAGCAATGATTGAGATTTTGAAAATCCAAACTTGTTTTTTTCCTGTGCTGAATTTGTCACTTGTGAGATTGGAGAGGGGAGGGGGAACCCTAACCCTAACAATTTTTTTTCCTAAATTTACAAAAATCTCAGGAAGTATCTATGTAAAAAGTAAGATTAATAATGATCTTTGATCTATCTGTTTTATTAGATTTACGAAAATCCTACTTAAAATATTAAAAGAAAAAAAAAATATTGAAGAATGTTTGTTTTAAAAATACATGCAGAATATAATATCCTATAGTGAAATACCTATAATTTCAGAGGACTGGAACAACCTGATGCTATCGAATGACTTTTCCACATGGATAGCTGAACAGGACAAACTGAAGAGTGATGAAAGCAAGAGACCTGGACAAGACGTCGACAGCGATTTTTTTGGAATACCTGGATCATTCAGAAGTCTCAAAGTCGATTAATTATTGCACTTCAGCATTAAGTATTTTGGAAAAATATTTTTTTCGTTTGCAATATTTTTTCATGTTGGATTTACTAAATATTTATTTTACATAGACATAGAATAACTGCTGTAATCACTTCAAAATTTAAAATTGACCAAAAACACGCATAATTTTATATTTTTTTTACATTGTCCTGGTGATCAGTACTATTATTATTTGTAATCACGTATTATTGTTAATCACGTAAGTACTATTAATTTATTTTTTGGAAACTTTTGTTAATCAGATTGACACACAATTTTTTTAAATAAAAGTGTATTGTTATTATGATATAAATGTACCTATTTTATACATGCAGCTGTTTACAGTAAAGAAATCGGTTTACTAGGAGGCGCACCCAGTCATATCATCCTCGAAATAATGAATTTGGGAACTTAAAATTTGGTGCACAGGTGCCTTGTTGGGCCGAAATGACATTGTGAAATTTTGGTTGGAATGTCTTGTATAAAAGATGCACTAATAATATCTGAATTCCGCCACACATTTTAATTAAATATTACTGCCGAGCCTCTCCAGGCTAGCCGAGAAATGAACCGCGCCGCAAGAGGTGGTTCTGTAACGGAACCGAAATAGCTTCGTCAATGATTGATTAGGAACACTATCACCATCGCGATGCAAATCTAATGATCGTTCTCTCGCTTTCCTATCACTAAGTACTCAAATCATAGAGTGCAGAATCCCAACTTGATTAAAATAGGTGCGTTCGGCTGACTTCGGCTTTTTATTCCATCAAAAATTCACTAACAATACTCGCTCCCGGATTCCTTTACAAACCTAATCAAAAAATAACAATTTTAAAATTATTGGACATTTTAAACATTTCAATATTCTGAATTTTGTGTTTTTTGTTTTTTTTTAATTGTTTTTTTTTAATTCTTATTTAACATTACATTAAGAGGTAATTTGTTTTTTTCTCATTCTTTATCTTAGCTTTAAGTAAAGTCCAATATTATTTTATTTATATCTTTATATTTTTCTGATTTGACCATTTTTAAAAAAATAAATATTTTATAAATAGGATAGAAAACGAATTTACCGCGTGAAATTTGTAGGACCCGACGTTTCGGTGACGTTGCAGCCGCCGTTGTCTAGGGTAGACTGAAGAGCTGTCAGTCCGTTGTTTTGCGGGTAGGCCGCAAACCGCTGCCGCCACTGCGTAGGTTATAACGGTGGTGGGGGGCCGGGTTTGGAGCGCGGGAATTTTTAAAATCCGTCTTGCACACAACACTCACTGTATCCTGTTTTACGTCTTTGCGTTCGGCGTTCGGCGGCGGGAACATTTTAAGAAGAGGGTTCCACGTATAACCTACGCAGTGGCGGAAGCGGTTTGCGGCCTACCCGCAAAACAACGGACTGACAGCTCTTCAGTCTACCCTAGACAACGGCGGCTGCAACGTCACCGAAACGTCGGGTCCTACAAATTTCACGCGGTAAATTCGTTTTCTATCCTATTTATAATGTCAAACAACCGCGATAGTCTTCGAATAAATATTTTATCCTGATTTGATATTATTCGCCGACATTTTTCATTCCTAATGATAGGTATTTGATTTTTAAATTTATATTTCGCTTTTTTGTTCTTTAGTTTATAAGGGATTTAATCAGTATTTTAGGTTTTCATTATAAAAAGTAAAATCATTGACAAAAGGATATGCGCTATTTTTATATACAGTATTGAGGAAGTACATACGAAATTAAATGTTTACAGGTGAACAGGTCGCGGCCGAAGAGGGTGGCATTGCTAGTCAACCATGCGATGTATTATTTTCCTGGTATTGACTCAATGTTAAAAATATTTTTGTGCATGGTACCTGTACAAGTTCTGATGTTCTATACTCACATAACATTTTGCATAACTTCAATAAATAAATAAATAATACTTATATCTATCCATATATACATAACGTTTGTACTTGTATTGGCCTCATTAACCTCTGACAAGCTCAGGCTCCTCTGTTGCTATAAGCCACTCAAAAGCTTATGCTTACGTTTTACTTTCCCAGCGTAGGGAAAGTGTTGTGAACGCACTTCTATGTATGTGTGTGTGTGTGTGTGTGTGTTTGTGTGCCTGTGTGTATTCCTCCACGATAGCGCCTAAACGCTTCAGCCGATTGAGTTCAAATAGCATACGTTCATCATTTGGTCATGGCATGAGTTGAAAAGAGGTATCTGTCTGTGTGTTGGGGGGGGGGGGGGGGGTGAGGCTTCGGACGAAAATATTCTTCTTTTTCCTATATTCTTCTTCTTCCATGGGTTTCTATCCTGCCCTATTTAGAGATTTAGAGTGCTTTAATAGATACCAAGTACCCAGGATGTATACAGTTTCGCACAAATACTCGCTATCAGCGGGGGGTGGATATTTAGATTAAATAGTCCTTGTCTACTTGCCGGAAAACTTTGGGGTGACACAACCGATTTTTTTTACTTCGCCACACTAACAGATATGGAAGCAAATAATATTACTGGCTTCTTCCTGTTGACGGGTGTACTTAATAATTGGTTTCGGTGATTATTTTATCGTAGCAAATAGCACTTTCATCTCCTAACCTCTGACACATGGCGAACACTTATTAGAGTCTAGTTAAAATGTGCTTTGGCCGCAGCGGACTCTTAAACCTGAATTTATAGTCGAATATTGGTTAATATATAATAATATAATATATAATAATAATATATAATAATAATAATATCTTCAATAACATAAAAACCATAAAAATTCTCTATTGTGCCTACGTCCGCAGTCATCTTGAATATGCATCCCAGTTATGGAACCCTTGTTACGAGGTGTATGCATCGAGAATAGAGGCCATCCAAAGAAAATTTCTGCACCACATAGAATATAAATGTCGTATACGTGATCCAGACTACTATTCTCGTTGTATCCGCCATCATTTGCTGCCATTGGCTTTGCGAAGAAACATAGCTGACATCTCACTTTTACTACGAATTTTAAATGGCTCGATTGATTGTCCTGAACTATTATCTAAAATATCTCTCCGCACTCCTAGCCGGGCACTTAGAAATAGGGCACCCCTTCATGTACCTGGCTTTAACCAAATACAGGCGTAATTCCTATTTTATAAGGGTATGCGAAACTTTCAACACCCTGAATGCTGACATTGATATTGACCCCTTTTTCACGAATATAGATACTATAAGGAAGCAGGTTGTAGGGCGATTTTGTGATGACCAGGCTTAGCATTTCCTTCTTTTATTACAGTCTTGTTTATGTCAACATGTTTTCTAATGTACAATTTAATATCTTCTTGTTTAATATCTTCTTTATACTTAATATCAGTTCTAAATTCACGTTATTATTATTGTCATTATCAGTGGTAACTTGTAAATGGCTCTAAGCTTCCTATTATTGTTCACTACAAAATTATTGGCTGTAAGTTATCCTTAAGAAAATAAAATAAAATAAAATAAAAATAAAATATTTCAGTACTAGCCAATATTTGAATAATTCCGGAATACCAGTTTTCATTTCATAGTCGAGTCCAAGATAGCGAGTGATACTTAAGTACTGGTTCGGTGACTAGTATTGAAACAACTCTACTTGAGTATTACTTCGAAACGCAAGACGCCATTTTCGCTAGGTGTGCGTTGTTGTGTTTTGGCTTTCTTGTAAATTTTGATATTATTGCAATTTATCATAGAGCACTTGGACAAAAATTTAACCCGACCTCGTAGTCGGTGTTACATTTTAGAATTGACAGTTGGTTTATGATTTATAGTATTGTTTGGTTTATTTATATATTTCTCAAGATGTCTTATGCATGGCCAATATGCATGGAGCATGCGATTTTTTTGTGCGGAGATTAGGCTGATTTATATGTGTAATTTTGGTTCTGTGCTGCTTGGTCTCGTAAGACTTTTAGGTTATTTTTTCTATTTTTGTAATAAGAATATACTACGTTTATGTTGATTTACGACAGGAGTTGAAAATTTGTTAAAATTTTATATAAGAAATATTTAACTAGAAAAACTTGTTCTTTTTAAAAAAAATATAGATCATTATACATAGTATTTCATTTACTTATCTTGTTACATGGATTCTATTATTAATATTCCAAGTAAAAAAAGTACTTAATATATAATTATAGTATCAAAAATTCGGCATCAAAGTTTCGGGTATATCATACCCACCTCACAGTTGGTGTAACAATTTCTCAACTCACTCACGCCGGGTTAAGCGGTAAATCCATTTTTATCTTTTATATAATATCAAATCACCGAGTTAGTATTTGATTTCTGTTTTTTTTATTCTATTGTGATTGCTAAAAATAAACCTATTTCCCCGTATCGTACTGTAGCTGCAATTCATACCATAGGGCATATATATCAGCAGGTAGGCAGCTAATGTTACGAAAAAATTGTATTCGCTTATCAGAAAACAATGACACTCCGATATTCGTAAACAAAGTGGTCAAATAGGCAAATAGGAGATATAAAATTGAATCAATGTATTTATCAAATACATTTCTTAATGGCTGACGAAAGAAGAAGTTGTGCACCTTCTATCGTATATAACGGTTTTGCTGTCAAACAAAAAAGGCCGCATCTGTCATATGGTCATATAAAAGGAAAAATAAAAAAAAAATATCTCTGGACAGTGGACATAACGCTCACACAAAAAAAAATGTTAATATTAAAAACACATTTTTAAAAACAAGCTTTTATTAAAACACACTCTCCCGAGCCAACCCTGCGTGCAGCAGCCTTGACATAGTGGAACTTAGAACGGGCTATCTTTAATTGAATGCGCATACAACAATTCGTTTCTGTGCTGATGACCGTTGAGGAGTCCCCTCGTCGGGAGCCAACCCTGGGTGCAGAAGCCATGTCATGGGGACATTTAGAAGGTGCTATCATAATTGAATGCGAATACAAAATTGTGTATATGTGCCGTAAAAAGTGGAACAGTAGCCTTGTTGGTGACCGATCCTGGATATAGAATCAGGTCATGCTCCCCAATAAAAATGCATTATCATCGGAACTGAACAAACACGATGAATGTCAAAACCATAGGATAAGAGGAAGTAGTTCTAATTCAGCTTGCAAGATTTGACCTAAACATTAAAATACTAACAAACATTGCAAGGTAAAAGCTTGTAAAATTACAGACAGATAAATACAAACGGAGCTGCCATGGAATTCACCGACCAGAGTCGGGCCCATCATAATATTGTTATTACTTTTCTGACAGGATGAGCGGTGGATTCCGTACCGTACTAGCGACCGGCTAAGGCTGTGGTAGGTAGATAGACGTTGTGCCTCAACTACCTGTCAACTATATTCTTATTATTTTACTAAGAAGACGGTAGGGCGGTGTCGACTACAACGGGCAAACCCGTCATCCCAGGCTGGTATAACGACATATGCTCGTTCTTTCAGCCCTGGGATGAGCGTATAAGACTTGTGGACAAGACAATCTACTGTCTAGTTCACCAGGGACCCGTTAGAGACCAACGCCTTACGGCGAGGCACCGGGAAAGGTAACCAGCGGGCAGCCTCACCCCCTAACTAACAGTTTTAACAGGATATCTCCGTCTGGAATTAACGTTCAGGATACCTCCTTCCTCCCGACTGGTTACGGGTCTGAAGTCGCTTAGGCGACCTCTCTCTTAGGCGGACCTGGGCGTTCTTTGCCCACAGTGGTCATTTCAAGAGTGGCCGAAGGTCATTTCAAGAGTGGCATGACAACAGGTCAACATCCACCCCCGCTGCTTAGAAAAAAATGTATTTCCATAGTCTCCAGACCCCTTCAGCAAATAGTCAGAATGCACAACCGATTGGCTTCGCGGACCGGTGCGCGAAACGTCCAGTGGCGCCGTGATGCAATCCCGTCGGGAGAAACCGATCCACCAGCTCTGAGGCCTGAGACTCGAGTCTTACCCGGGGTAGCCTTCCACTCGAGGAGGCTTCTGAACAGGAGCTGAATCGTGAGTTGAGACGATCCGAGAATAAGAAGACATGTATTTGAACATACTAAGAAGACACGTATTTTTATAATTAAATACTTATTTGAAAATAAATAAATTTCTAAAGGTATACATTTTTTGAAATCTTGTATAATATAGGACACCTTCTATTAATATTTTGTTTAAAAACAAACATTTCAGTAAATTTTAATATCTTTTACTATTTCTAACGCAAGCAGTCGGGAGAAACCGATCCACTAGCTCTGAGGCCTGAGACTCGAGTCTTACCCGGGGTAGCCTTCCACTCGAGGAAGCTTCTGATTAGGAGCTGAATCGTGAGTTGAGACGATCCGAGAATAAGAAGACATGTATTTGAACATACTAAGAAGACACGTATTTTGATAATTAAATACTTATTTGAAAATAAATAAATTTCTAAAGGTATACATTTTTTGAAATCTTGTATAATATAGTAAAGTAAAGTAAAGTAAAGTAAAAGGTATTTATTTCCAATACAACCATACAATTGTGTAGGAATGACAGTAATTAATCTTAAATTAGTTACTCAATTTAGACAAGAGATGATATACAATATATAGTTTTAAACTTACCAATTTACAAAAACATAGACTATATGATAACAGTTTACAACAAAACAATTAACGGTAAATAATATGTATTAGATTAAATGGGTAGATACGATGCTATGTATTTTCAAAATATTTTAAGAAGTCGTTATGGGCATACATGTTGATTTTAAGCAGATAGACTCGGATGGATCTCTTGAAAATATCGATGTTTTTAATTTCTTTTAATCTTTCGGGCAATTTATTGAAAAGTTTGAGGCCTAAGTATCGACTAGTCGCCTGGAACTTGGCAGTACGTGCTACGAACGGTTGGAGATACAGGGTTTTATTCCTGGTGTCATGCCGATGTACTTCCTCGTGGGATATGGCCGAGCTCTTATTGCAATAGAATTCGCAAAGAGCTTCTTGAGCAAAAATCGCATATACGGTCAATATCCCTAGTTTTTGGAAGTGTTCACGACATGACTGCCGTGGACCAATACCTACTATCGCACGTATGGCTCTTTTCTGGAGAGTGAATACACTGTTGATGTGTGCTGCATTACCCCATAAAAGAATACCATAGCGCAGGTGTGACTCAACTAGCGCGTAATAGGCCGATATTACTTCAGTTCTCTCCAAACAATTTCTGATGCGTAATAGAGCATAGCAGGCTGACGAAAGTTTTGACTTAACATGCTCTATATGTAGATTCCATGACATCTTTGCATCCAGATGTAGTCCGAGGAATTTAACTGATTCCGCAAGTTCAACCGGGTAGTTAACTTTTATAGATGATGTCTTGCTATTAAAATTTAAAATAACAGTTTTAGACATATTTAGAGACATCTTGTTCGCATTAAACCAATCATCAAGTTCACCAAGAGATGTATTGAGATTGGCAGTGAGCGTATTTATGTTGTCAGCTTCAACTACAGCGCTAGTATCGTCTGCAAATTGGGTGACTTCACATTTAGATAGATTTGGACTCAGGTCATTTATGTAAATAATGAAAAGCAACGGTCCAAGAATTGAGCCTTGGGGTACTCCAATATTAACAGTAAGTATTTCGGAAGTTGCTACGGACTCGATTAGATCTCTGCCAATATTGGCTATTTCTACTTTTTGCATTCTGTTTTGCAGATAAGTCTTGAATAGGTTATTTGCCGTACCTCGGATGCCATAATAGTCTAATTTTGCAAGTAGAAGATCGGTTTGGACGCAATCAAAGGCTCGACTGAGGTCACAAAAAATGGCAGCCGAATACCTTTTCATATTTAGACATGTATGTATTTGATTGTAACACTTCAACATTGCCTGTTGGGTCGATTTCTTTTTCATAAAACCAAATTGTGTGTTGCTCAAAATATTATTTTTCTTCAAAAACTCACGTATCCTGACTTCTATTATTTTTTCTAGAACCTTAGAGAATACGGTCAATAAAGATATGGGTCGATAGTTTTCGATATTATGTATATCACCTTTTTTAAAGACTTTTTTATAGGACACCTTCTATTAATATTTTGTTTAAAAACAAACATTTCTGTAAATTTTAATATCTTTTACTATTTCTAACGCAAGCAGTCGTTAATATATTATTCTGCGATAGTTTACCTTAATGATAAAATATTGTGCTGTAATTTAAAAAAAATACTAATGATGTCACTTCTTGCTACTCTGGTAGAAACAAGTTATATAACTCGTTTATCTGCTTATTCTGGAACACTTGATAACTAATTTAGGCTACGAAATTCTCGTTCGGTAATTCATTTATTATTCAGTTCTGGTCCATATATTCAGCACAGCGGTCCAATATATTGGTCCCGTGTTTTTTTTTCAAGTTAGCGGAAGGTCAATTTATCTTTTGAAGCATAAAGTAGGTGAGTTATAAGGTGATACGTCTAATTATAAAATATATTTATATGTTCAATTTCCTGGTATATCGACGTATTTTAAAAAAATACTTATATATGTAGAAGAGCGGACTCCATTATGCAATAGTGTTCATTAAAAATACACGTACATGTCATGACTTTTTAATTAGTGATATCCTTGCAGTGGTTGAATCTGTAAGACAATGTACCTAAGCAACCTAAAAAAAATGTATTTTTTTTTGTTTTTTCTGTCATGTTTGTAAATTGTATTTATTGAAGAAAAGTTTGAGAAGCGTTGAGCATACTGCGCCATCTAGCGGTATGTAAAATATCGGTAGTAAACTATGTAGGCGATATTTTTCTTACTTCTAAATAGCGCATCGTGCTTATAGCTTTTTAATGTATTTTTCAAAAAAAAAATACAATAAAACAAAATATTTTTACATTTTCCGAAAATTGTTATCAAAGTTTCTTAGTTCGTCGTACTGATTTAGCAACTAATGAAAGAAGAAATGTTCACATACTTGCTCTCCTATAGCGTGTACTCTGCCAACTAACACCATCCTATCTCCACGAGCTTTTTGAACCACTAAGTTCCCACGGTCTCGTACTTCGGTCAGCCTCCGACAGTTTACTAAAAATTCCGAGTCAAATAGTGATTTCTATTCCTATTCTTTCTGTGTCCATGGTGCAAGTCTCTGGAACGATCTCCCAGCAAACATACGAAACTCGCCTTCTTTACCATCGTTTAAGACTCGCCTTAAGGAATACTACCTTTCTAAGAAGTAACCAGTTCTTCCCTTTCTCTCCTCTTCCTCTCCCAATTTCCTCTCCTCGGGCATTATCAGTTTTAAATTTTTCCACTTGTCTGTATGTTATGCAGACGGTCTGTATCTTTATTTTCACAATGCGCGCATGTAACACTGTGTTTAGGTGCTAACGGGCCCATGATGGGTTGGCCACGAAGACCCATGTGTTCAGGGTCGGTCATACTCACGGGTCAACACCCATCCGACGGCGTCCACGCACGGGGTGCGAACCTGGGCAGGACTCTGGCCCTGGTCAGTTTCCGCTGGGAATCAAACCTCTGGCGCTCCTGGATGGTCTGCGCACCGTGAATCGATTGTGCTCTCCGACTAACAGTCGGGGGAGTCTGGGAACTGTATTGTTTCCTATAGAGCGAGGGTGGTTGCGTACCTTACGGCGACTGCTCTTGAAATGACCATTGGCCATCCGATCCCGGTTTAGAGCCGGCAAAGGACGCCTTGGTCCCTTGGCAAAGTTCGCCCGTTGTGGTTGACATCTCAATATGTTAGACGGGAGCTAACGGGCCCATGATGAGGTGGCCACGAAGACCCATGTGTTCAGGGTCGGTCATACTCACGGGTCAACACCCATCCGACGGCGTCCACGCACGGGGTGCGAACCTGGGCAGGACTCTGGCCCTGGTCAGTTTCCCCTGGGAATCAAACCTCTGGCGCTCCTGGATGGTCTGCGCACCGTGAATCGATTGTGCTCTCCGACTAACAGTCGGGGGAGTCTGGGAACTGTATTGTTTCCTATAGAGCGAGGGTGGTTGCGTACCTTACGGCGACTGCTCTTGAAATGACCATTGGCCATCCGATCCCGGTTTAGAGCCGGCAAAGGACGCCTTGGTCCCTTGGCAAAGTTCGCCCGTTGTGGTTGACATCTCAATATGTTAGACGGGAGCTAACGGGCCCATGATGAGGTGGCCACGATGACCCATGTGTTCAGGGTCGGTCACACTCACGGGTCAATACCCATCCGACGGCCTCCACGCACGGGGGGCGAACCTGGGTATGACACTGGGTCAACCAGTCTCCCCTGGGAATCAAACCTCTGGCGCTCCTGGACGGTCTGCGCACCGAGCGGCGCAAGCCAATCGATTGTGCTCTCCGACTAACAGTCGGGGGAGTCTGGGAACTGTATTGTTTCCTATAGAGCGGGGGTGGTTGCCTACCTTACGGCGACTGCTCTTGAAATGACCATTGGCCATCCTATCCTGGGTGAACAGCCGGGCAAAGAACGCCTTGGTCCGCGATAGATTCGGTTTACTCCGTTTCGCCGCTTCGTAAGGGAGTGGACCGCGCAAGCGACCTCGAACTCGGAACCAATCGAGAGACCGGAGAAATCTGGTCACAATTGGTAGTAAGGGCGCGAGTGTCGCCCGCCAGGTAGCATTCCTGGCTATCTCGCGGTAAGGCGTTGGTCTATTACGGGTTGTGGCGTAGCTAGACGTTGGATTGTTTTGTCCAAAGTCTTCAACGCTCATTGCAGGTCGATAGAACGACTAATCGGACTTCATGTGGTGACGGGCTCGCCCGTTGTAGTCGACAACTCAATATATGTTAGTCAGGAGCTTTCCCCTGGGAATCAAACTTCTGGCGCTCCTGTACGGTCTGCGCACCGTGCGGCGTGGCTTACGTCGCACGGTGCGCAGACCGTCCAGGAGCGCCAGAAGGTTGATTCCTAGGGGAAACTGACCATAAGGCCAGAGTCCTATCCAGGCTCGCACTTCATGCGTGGAGGCCGTCGGATAGGTGTTGACCCGTGAGTGTGACCAACCCTGAACAGAATGGGTCTTTGTGGCCAACTCAGCAAGGGCCCATTAAGTCCTTATTCTAAACCACAGGCAGATTCCTTTCTCCAAGGAAGTAAAGTATCTGGGAGTCACGCTCGACCAGAGACACACTTGAAACAGTCACAACAATTCAAACCTTGGAATCTAGACAAAACAATTTAATCTCACTTGGAACCTAGACAAAACAATTCAAAAAGCTAAAAGTGCTTTAGTTATAATCAGAAGTCTGGCAGGTAAAATTTGGGGCCTAAACCCCAAGATCTCCCACTGGCTATACACTGCCGTTGTGAGATATCTGATATCACGTACGCCTCGTTGTTATGGTGCAACAAAGCCAACCAGAAAACTGTGATTACCAAACTAAACAATATCCAAAGGACGGCGTGCCTCATGACAACTGACGCAATGTCCTCCACTCCCGGAGCAGCTCTAGATGCACTGCTGAACTTACCGCCCCTACACTTTCATTTGCAACAGGTGGCGAAAGCCAGCATGTACAGGCTATCTGCCCGAGAGAAGGTAAACTGGATCTCACAAGCACTAAGATCAGTTCTTGACTCAGTCAGTGAAACTCCAACCCTTAACATGGTATCAGACACCATGCTTCCACTCCTAAACTTCGGAATACTTTTTACAGTGGAACTGCCGCTCAGAGACGACTGGCTAAAAAGCCAACTGCACTAGGAGGCCGGTAGCCTTAAATGTGTAACAGAAATTCCTTTTTTTCGCGCTTGGGTCACGAATAATAAAAAAGGGTTAGTTTTTAGGGTTCTCTATAACCTTTTCATGTCCTGAAACGTTTTGTATTGTTGCTTTTCCAAAATTCTCTAAATTTTCATTGACAGCTGTCAAATGATAATAACATTATTGTTGCCATTATTAAAATAACCTAATTTTAAAAAAAATAATTAAATTTAAACAAATTTTGAGTATTAAATTATAATTCTAATTAAAAAGAAAACACTACATAAAATTTTATTTTTATCAGAGTTTTTGGAAGTAAATCTACTATTTATGCCATTATAGTTGGAGAATCTTGTGGGTAGGTTGGGAAAACTGGCATCTGTCACTTTGGTTTGACCGTGTCCATTTCTGAAATGAGACAGAGGATTCTGTGCATAACAAAATATAAATATGTAAAGTAAATCAGCCGTGAAACACAGGTGAGTTTTATTTCTTCTTTCGCGATTGCAATGATTCAGCCCGATCTTTTTCCATTTTGGTTCCAGTTTTCTTGGGCACACTTTCTTCTTGGGCTGTATAACTAGTAACACAGCTTTCTTGGGCTGTATAACTAGTAAAAAATAAGGAGATTCCTCCGGTTTCCCATCGGATAAAGCCGCAAATTTTATTGTCGACCTGTCATCACAGACCACATATTCTACGTTTGGGTTTACTGTTTTTTTTAATAAAACCACACTTTTTCCGCATGGATTATTGAATTTAAATGTCTTGTGCGTAGGCTCGGGCCAGAAAATCTATTTTTCGGGTACATCAATCCCATATTCGATTCAAATCGAATATCATTATATAACCTAAAAAGGTGTTAAAATCTGTGAACGGTTGATTTTTTAAAAAATATATAGAATCCTGCAATGAATTTTATTTCATTTATTTGCGGAAGACCTACCTCTAGGCTAGATTAAAACAAAGTTTAAATACCCTCCCCTTAGTTTGGATTCATTTTTTTGTTTTGTAACTTTTTTGTCGGTTTCTTTTATTTTCCTTAAATTTAATTTTCCACGTTTTCCTTTAAAAACGAGGTGGCGCCATTTCTAAAGTTGCATTTCTTTTATTCCCGTTACAAATGGTATACTGATGGGTCCAAATCGGGACTTGACGTAGGCTGCGGTATATTCGTAACCGGTTCTATATTTTAGAATCTATACAATGTTGTAATTATATTGACTGTCATTTTGTGTGTTATCCTTATTATATAATAAAAGTATACATTAAAAAAGCCGCCGGACCACCTTTGTTTGATCTGTGTCAGTGTAGCAGTGGAGCTGCCGCAGCCTCTAGAATTTCCGAGATTAACGCATGGCCTGCAACCTTCTCTTGCGGGTCAGTTTCGTTAAATTACTTTCCCTTTTGTCTCCTAAGCCCAAGAGCGCGGCGCCGCGATACTAACTCTAGCGATCCGGTCCCCTAATATACACATAACCCACACATGTACACATCCATTTCATAGAAGGGTTTCGATTTATTTATTTTATTTAAATTTATTTCATTGTGTGTTTTACAATTTGTTCAGTGCCGCACAACCTACCTTTAAAGCTGGGCATTGACGGTCAGTTTTTCGCGTCAGTCTAGACGTAAAACTGTGGCGTCACTCCAAATGGTTTTATGCCACCTAGATTTGCCCATTGACTGGCGTCACTCCGGCCCTTCAGTTTTCGACCGGCCCGGCCGCATGAAGGACGTGTCTCTTTGCGGACATCCACGAATAAAAATGTATTCCGATTCCGAAAAAGAAACATTCCTTGTTACTACGGCTACTGTTTGTTTTATTTTATTTTATAGCAAACTTACAGATAGTAAATATATAATACTAGTATTTTAAATACATATACAAACCAAACAAATTTGCTATCCTATGAACAGTTTGCAATGCTTGCATTACAAATTAATAGAAATAACATGAACACGTTGACATTAGAAAAAAATATAATAAAGCTAATAATAATATAAGGGTAAGAAAAATAATAATTAAATAAGTTGTTAGTATAGTTATTTGGATAGAGCAAAATTGAAGTATGAGTAATTGGATACCTAGTAATATTTATTATACCTAATATGATATAATACAATAGTCTGTTATAATATAGTAATCATATAATACAGTACTTAAGAATGGCAGCTAGTGAAATCTTAAGAAGTAGGAGATAGGCTAGGTATGATCGAGTCTTTAAAATATATCTAATCCTTTACACGATTTATCAAAAACGCGACACATTGTTAAACAAGATACTAATATGAGACAAGCTATAAACCCTCATGAGAGATTCACTGCCACTCTTCGTTTCTTAGCATCGGGAATGTAATCTGGCGTCTAAAATATCTAATTCAATTTTATAAATAATATCTAAATAAAATTGGAATATTTTATCTAAATAAAATCTTCTACAGCTTTTTGTCGATACTGTTTATTTTTTTAATTTTTGTCGGATATTTTACATAAACATTCTGAATTTCTATATTTTTTGATGAAATCTATCATTATGACAAGTCCGACACCGCCATGATGACGACGACGACACCGCCATGACAAAAACAAAAACGCAGCACGCGGCGTCACCGCGGTCCGCGAGCGCTGAGAGCGAACTGACGCGTTGGATTGCCGATTGCGCACTCACGGTCAGTTTGGCGCGACGCGCCAGTTTGATTATGGTAGCCACGGAAAATATTCGTGGCGCGTCGTCAGTTAAAACTCCATGAGTGACGATTCGACATTCACGATCAAATTTTGGATGCACGCCAGTTCAACTGACGCGAAAAACTGACCGTCAATGCCCAGCTTTAGGCGTAAAATATTTATAATTTACAACATTACTACATAGACACATAACAATAAATTCGAAAAAAAAACACATATAATAATAATACAAAATGAGTTAGGTTAAATACCAAAAGTTAAATTAGGTAGGTTTAAAAAAATACTTTACTAATATAATTAAAAGTTAACGGAAAAGTAAACAAAAGTAAATATTAGCTATCTGAGAAAAAAATAGTTTCGCAATAACTTAAGAAAATAAAAATAGTTTAAAAAAGTAATCATAGTCAATAATCAAAAGAATCGAGAATAAATTGTCATACTATACCAAAAAAAAAGAATACGGTAGATAAAACAAAAATGAGGTGTCCTTAAATTCAAATTACCTACTTTAGATGTGAAAATTAAAATAAAATATATAAAATGAGGAAATGACTGAAAATATTAGAAATAAAACAATGAAGAATTAAACGTTATTTCACTATAAAATTACGGTGAACTAAATTTCCTCTTCATAATTATGTTTCTTTGTTGAGTTTGCAACAAATCTCAAATTCTTTTATGGAATAAAATGCATTTTCTGATAGGAATTTCTATAGGGCATCACTGAACTGATTACTCGTTTTTAATTTTTTTTAACGCTTTAGGCAACATATTATAATACGTGACGCTAGAATATTCTAGGCTTTGCATATATGAACTACTTTTCGTGAACGGTATCCTAATATTTTGTTTAATTTTTGTATTGACATTTTGTACCTCCGATCTTCTTTCTTTGCTATCTTTATTTGAATTAAAAAAAGGTTGCATGTAAGATGTTCCCGCCCATTGTGAAACTTTCGCAATGGGTGGATAGTAGATAGATAAATATTCTAAAATGGGTGACGCTTTCGATTTTTACAGGTTCGGGTTTATTTTTTTCGCCATGGACGGTGTAGCCTACAACAAGCTATTGCTGGTGACACCACAGCAGTTTCAAGAAGTAAGGAACAGCTATGACGTCACCAAAGAGACCATAAATCGGGATTTAGACGCTCTGATAGAATGGTATAAATTTCAACCACACCTCCCACAAATTGAAATAGGTATGTACTTGAATTTTGATCTGCATTTAAACGTCATTAAAGTTTTATTTTGTATCACATATTCATTATTATTCAGGTGTTATTATAGGTACATATGTACTGACTGTTACACAGTTTGAAGCTTACTGAAAATAAAAACTTTTAGTTCCATATAGAAAAAAAAGACCTTTGAAATTATAATTAAAATCAAAATTCTAATTCGAAATCTTGAATGACATTAGATTGAAGGATAAAGGATATTTCTTGGATTTAGATATATAGGTCTTTATTTCATAACTACATGTTAGAGGTACATATCGTATAATAAAGAACAGGTCAATACAGTTTTCCACAGGGCCTACAATTACAATAATTTTAATTATTACAGATCACACTTTGAGCTTACTACTTATGTTTTTAAATTACTTTTTTTTTAAATACAATGAAGCTAGGCGCAACTATGCTCCGTCACTAATACGAGTTTTCATGCCACAGATGTTACGTCACTCATCAATCATGTCAGATCAATTATTGATCCGCCTGGAACAATTTCAAAAATAGTATGTGATATCGCCTATCCCTATTAAAGATAAAATTGCTGATACCCTGGTGACGCTCCGCGCATCGACGACTGCTATTTATCAAACATAATTTAACCGTGAAAGTAGCAGGAGCTATTTCACAGCAGTGATTTTTTAGATTTTTTTACCCGTTAATATGAAATCAATGAAAATTCCATTCGATGGCAGGTCACTCAGATAAAATCTTATAGGCTCTAAATTAGACACTCTGCATATCACAATTTTATCGCGTTTTGCTGGTCAGTCGCTCTAAAATGAAGTACCTATGTATAATTTTAGATCCACTGAGATGCTCAGATATATTTTTATTACAATTAAGAGCCCTATCACATTTTTTTTCCAGAAAGGCAAGAAAAGTGGATTTTTGGCGTTCTAATTCCAAGAAATGAAGAGATTTCTACAAACTTTAATTACTGAATTACCTGGACCATTTCTTGATGTTGACCATAGCGGCCTTTAATTTTAGATATAACGAATATTATTTACTTATTCAGCCCATTTTCCGAAAGTCGTTATTCGTAAAACGCTCGGAAGGCAAACTTTGAGCTCCTTAATACAGTAATATCACTACAACGAAAACCGTATACAATTTTTTTTATGTCCGTCATGTATTCTTGATGTACACTACGGCTTTATTTTTTCGTTTTTTGACCACATATCCAAGGTATACATTACTTACAATTACACAAAATTAAAAAAAAATCTTCCTGTATCATTCTAATTTTCTCAGAAATAAAATAAGATTCTTATATAATACTTATACTATATTAAAGTTCACTCTTTTAGCAATACGACATAATATACATTATTGTCATTAGAAAGGAGAAAACACTGCAAAAAACAATTAGAAATTGTGTATATATTTGCTTGCGCAAGAGAAGAGCGCTCAGTGCCGCGGTTTTCTCCCAGGGTTGAATAGGTATTTATTTATTTATTTATTTATTTATCATATCTTTTATAGTTACATCCAAAAAAAAATGCGTTCATTTTTTCAACTCATTTTAAAAGAATACCTACGCTATTTTGTAATACGGCTCTTAACCAAAAAAGCTATTTTGGGTTTTAGCAGAAAAAATGTATTTGGTTTAATGACGATGAATTGATTAGTCAAATTCAAATAGGATCCTAAATTTTGTTGGTTTTTTTATGAAATTTAGTAGTAAAATTTCAACCAAATCGAATGTTATCGACAAATCGCTTGAGATAGTTTTACAACAGTTAATCGATATATACCGATTTCCAGCTATAAGTATTCGAAAAAAGCTAGGAGTCTGTAAAGTTCTAAGAAAGCCTAGAAGCTGAGGTGGGGTGAAAAGAGTGAGGTGAGCGATCTGGGTTTATTATTAGATAATAAACTGCTGTTTGATAAACATATTGACTATGCTACCGGAAAAGCTAATAAAATGTTAGGATTCATCCAGCGAGTGTGTAAACCGTTCAGCGATGTAAGAACCCTTTAGATTTTATACTTCTCCTATGTACGCAGCTTTCTCGAATACGGATCTAGCTATCATTTGGTCGCCTCAGTATACAGTCTATAAAAATAGAGTTGAGAGACTCCAGAAGTACTTCATGAGACATCTTGATTTCAAATCGTTTCAAACCTCCGAAAGTTACTCAGAGAGACTTAACCGTCATAACATGGACTCACTCGAGGATAGGCGCCTCCAATATGATATAAGTTTTCTGTAGAATATTATTAATAATAAAATAGACAGTCCCTATTCTTTTGGCAGAATCTCTTACCGAATCCCAAATAATAAGACAAGGGCTCGCGAGTTATTTTATCTACCGAGAGTCAATACCAATTATGGTCAAAATATGTATTTTTATAGAGCACTTCAATCATATAACCTAAACTTTCAATGTTTGGATATTTTTAATTTATCCTCAAATACTTGCTTCGAAGAAATTAGAAATACGATAAACAGCCTTCGGGTTTGATTGGTATTTCTTTCTTCCGTTGGGTAAGTAGGCTGTAACAATGCTACACTATAACAATGCTTTCTAGCGGTATAATATTTTCTATAAGAGTTTCATATGAATATTAACATTATAAATACATTGTGATGTATATTATATATATTTATATGAACTATATTTTACATTTTATTATTACCTTATCTAATGATTTATATAAATTTATTATTTGTGCACGTGTATGTATGTATATATGTATGTATGTTATATATCATCATATATCTTAAATGCATCTACATAACTCATAATGTGGCTTCCCTATCCCTTTCCCCTTACTGAAAACTGCATTTTTTCATAGCTTATTGCGCTGTAACAAAAGATTTAGTTTCATTGTAAAAACTTTTAATTGGCCTTAGATTTGTATAATATGTGTTAGAATTAAGTATAAAACGTTGTAAGTTTTCCGAAAAATAATAAAAAAAAAAAAAAGATAGGAATTAGGTGTGCGATTAAGGTATTAGTGATCCGGACAAACGATTAGCAGTTACATAAGTGTAGAACCCGACAAATTAATTTGTATCGATTAAGGCCAGCCCCACATATGTCCCACGTACGCCACGTATGCATAGTATTATGACGTCATGCCCTTGAATTTGCATGAAAGCTGACATACTATTCAGCATTCAAATAAAAAGGCCAGATGACGTAATGCATTGCGAATGTTGCGTACGTCGAACCAGTGTGCCGGACTCCTTAGGGTTCCGGTACACTTCTCCTACGTACGGAACGTACGCAACGCATTATTGACATCTGACCCTTGAATTTCCATGAAAGCAGACACGTATCCCACGCAACGTTACATGGGATGAGTGTGTCTGCTTCTATCTAAATTCAGGGTCCAGATGTCATCATGCGTTGCGCACGTTGCGAATGTAGGCCCCGTGTGTCGGACTCTTAACTATATATATTTTGAAATAGGAAAAATCCATTTAATCGCCGCCGCTGTAGGCCGATTGTTCTTACATCGAGTGTTTATTATTCCTCTTAAATTTTATAATTTAATTTTTCCTGATGATGGCTACCCTCAAATATAACAGAGACCTCAACATGGCCAACAATGAAATTAGTTGAAATACCATCGTAATTTTTCTTTATTTCAGACAGAAAATGGCTGGAACGTTTATTCGTGATAAATAAATGTTCAATGGAGCGATCGAAACAACGGTTGGACATGATATTCGCGTCCAGAAACAAAATGGCCGATTTGTTCACCCTTAGGAATCCTACTAATATTTTAACCAAAATAAACAAGAGTATGTAAGTAGAATTAAATCCCTGAAATCCAATAAGTAGAACACTACTTAACACGATGATGGGAGAAATATTCGAGGAAACCCAGGATTCTCTAAATTATCGCAGGATCATCACAGGTGGGCATCTGGCTCACCTTGAATTTTGAAGGCCGTACCCCAAACGTAGGTAAATGTTATGACCCCCTCAAATGGCTCTCAGTGCCGGGAATTGCTTATACACCTTCGGGTGCTCCTAGATGGTTTACGCACAGTGCGGCGTCAGCCAATCGATTGTGCATTCCGACTGATAGCAGGGGGAGTCTGGAAACGGCCTTGTTTTCTATGAAGCGGGGGTAGTTATTAACCTTAAGACAATTGCTCTTGAAACAATCGGCTACCCTATACCTGGTGAACAGCCGGGCAAATTGATGCCGTGGTCCGCGATAGATTCGGTAGACACCGAATCACCGCTAATTAAAGGAGAGGACCGCGCAATCGACCTCGAACCTGTAACCAGTCGCGAGACCGGAGTAATCTGGTTGCAACTGGAAGTAAGGGCGCGAGCGTCGGTCCGCTAGGTGAGAAACCTGGTTATCTCGCTGTAAGGTGTTGGCTTCTTATGGGCGAGTCGTGTAACTAGACAGTGGACTGTTTTCGTCCCAAGTCATCTACGCTCACATCACTGGAGACAGAACGATCTAATATCGTTAAAACTTCCTGAGGTGATAGGTTCACCCGTTGTAATTGACAGCTCCAGTTGATAAGTCTCTACCAGAATGTAAACAAATAAATAAATAAATATTTGCATTGGCAAAAATAAGCGGAGCAAAGGAAATCTTGTAGTGGTATAGCTAAAACATAGGTAGCCTGAAATTAATGTACAAGTATCTTCAACAGGGTCGCATGTACACTGCCTCATCTATCGAAGGACAATACGAGAGTTGTAATCGGCAGAATTTTGTTGCATGACCCTGAGAATTTAGATTTTTTGGAATACTTCAAACTTCTGTTCATGGTAAGTTACTGACCTCGTTAATAATTATAAGTATTATTTTTATCCAGTCGGTCTGATTATATTATATGGCTTTATAATATAATAGAACATCTAAAACAGTGATTCCCAAAGTGGTCTATATGGACCCCAGGGGTCGATTTCGATTCGCACGGGGTCCATGTCAGCGAGAAACAAAAATCGGGGTGCACGAGATGTAAATGGGGGTCCACGTTAGTGGACTCCATCTAGGCAGGTAACCATAAGCATTCAGGCGATCCGTTAATGTCGTATCACTTCTTAAACAGATTTTGTATACAGCAGAGTATTTTAAAATAATAACAATAGCAATAAACAAACGCGCGCGTCACAAGTATCACGGAATGAAATCAACACTCAACTCAAATTGCATCACTAGTCGATTGAAGAGGCCAGCGCACATGACTAACGAGGGAAGGTGCGAATGAGATATGTGAAAAAATGCGCTTCAATGGGTATCCGTGCGAGCAAGTAGGATAAACGCGCCAAATGAATGAGCAAGCGAGATAGTGCTACATGTGCACTTATCTGCGGCTTTCCCAAATGATTCGTAATTTAAGGTCGTGGACGCTTAGGAATAAACAAATAAAAATTGTGTATATTTTTATTATTTTTACAACTGTCCACATTACCATAAACCCTATGTAGGCGATCAGTACTGTTCCAGCTGTCAAGAAACTTTTAATGTTAGTAAGTTCAGGAAAATTCAGGCAGGGGTCTACGGAAAACAGCAAGGGTCTACGAGTCAAGAAAGTTTGGGTATCTCTGATCTAAAATGTACCACCAGACTAGTATATCTTTAACGCTGATAAACAAATTGGAACTACTCAAGGATTCAACAGTTTGTGCCAGAAGTGCTCCTAATGGCAGGATGATGGTACCATACTTTATTAAACACATTATATTCACTAAACCTAACACCATAAACCACAGTGTGGTGCGACGCGGATATTTTCGGCCGGCTGCAATGGTGGACGCTGTGTGACGGCCGATGATGTCAGCTAGCTGAGGCAGCTTTTGCCATAAAAAAAGCAGAATAGAGGGGTCAACAGCTGAGTTTGAATTTGGTTCATAATGGTTGGTTTTGATTGTAATGGTTCAGAGTAGCTTCAACGCCTATTTCAGAAAACCTCGAGGAAACTGGGCAGTTGGCGCATTGTCCCGTTTGCTGGACACGCTGCCAACCCTGCGAATCTGGAGACGTATGTTTCCTAACGGACAGCGGGGATAGTTGTCGACCAAACGTCATCTAGCCATGAAACAATCAGTTGATATGACAGAGTGATATGACAGGCAAAGTACACCTCGGTCCGCGATATAGTCAAACTGAATATACGCTTACGACAGTTGGGCAGTGTCAACTACAACGGGAGAACCCGTCACCTCAGGAAGTTTTAACGATAGTCATCATTTTGTCTCCCGTGGGGTGAGCGTCGAAGACTTTGAGACGATACAAATCAACAGTGCAGCAAAGCCACGAATTCGTCAGAGTCCAACGCCTTACGCCAAGGCACTAGGAAGGTAACCCAGTTTTCACCTCGCCGCCTGTCTATCGGGGTGCTATAGGTCCCCAAAAGACAGGGCCGATAGAGCGGGTGGCATGCCAAGAGGTCAATATCCACCCCCGCTGCTTAGGAGACAGTATATTTACCTAGTCTCCACACTCCTTCAATAATTAGACAGAGTGCACAACCGATGGCTGCTGCCGCATTGTGCGCAAACAGTCCAGTAGCACCGGAAGGCCTTCCCCCAGGGGAAACCGATCTACAAACTGTGAGGCTTGGGATGCGAGAGTCCTTACCGGGATGGCCCCTCGCACAAGGAGGCTCCTGAATAGGAGCTGAATCGTGATTTAGGCCTTCTCAGAAAACACGGTGGATGTTATGGCACAAGCTGCACAAAAACCATTCGCTATCAAAATCTTACGTCAGGTAGACGCCGCGCAAGCGACCGCGGATCCGTGACTGGAGGACGGAGGAATCCGGCCAAATCTAGTAGTGAGGGCGCTAGGCTGCCCGCTGGTTTCACTTCCCAGTGCCAGGCGACAAAGCGTTAAAATCTCACAGGCACGTTGATATAATTAGACGGTGGACAGTATTGCTCCTAAGTATCTGCTCTTAATATATCGTTGTAAAATTGCGCTTTTTTTCAGAAAATAATCAAAATTTCGTATGCGATTTAAGAGAATAATTTCAGTATTTTACAATTTATAAAAAGAGTGCTGCCATTAACAGATTTCTTATTTATTTGTAGATTAATGAATATCGCCAGCATCATGATTACTGCATGGGTGACCGCTACATTATCGATTTCAAAGATATGAGCCTCGGATATTATTTAAAAATGTATCCGACGACTATCAAAAAGGCCGAAGCTGCTAACAAGGTATTTATATTAGTCAAGTTACGTAATTTTGTAAGTAACATTAATTAAAATAACTATAGCGTGGCGATTTTATCTTTATTTAACAAATGGCCACACATTACTACCATCACCAGATGAATTAAATTGGTTTCGCGGTAATAACAGAACTAGTTTTTTTTGGCACGTAATTAATTGCCCTAAGGCCATAAAAGCTATATATCGCTCCACGCGTATGAAGATTTTATTGAGCCATTTTAAGAAGTAGCCTTCAATTTAAATATGTGTGTTTTTTGTTACTTCCTATTTCTCGAGGTAATTACTTATTACTGGCGCTACGATTTGAGACGGATCTTTATCTCTCATATAATACTCTGCCACATTTGACGGTCCCCTACTTTCTGTTGCCAGTCATCCATCACACAGACGCGAGATGATGTTATGATTAAATTTTCAACACAATAGGTATATCCCGTGTTACTATATTTGCCGTGTTACTATATTATATAACATACAAATAAATTAAAATAAATAAAATAAGATATATCAACAGTAAAATAATTAGGTGCACGCAAACGAAAAACAAAAGTACATTTCTTAAAAATTAATTGTAATTACCTAGAAACGCTGTCAGACATATACAGGAAGAGTTTTATTTAACCGGCATACTTCAAGGGGGTGAATAAGTACTAGCAACATTTTTTTTAAATAAATAAAAAAACATGAATATTTTATATTTTTTTAGTTCCTCTTTTTAAATTTGAAGAACTTGACTGTCACATAAAAGTTTGACAAGGGTTTTAGCGTGCTGCGCCATCTATCGGCAGGTAAAATATCGCATATAAACAATATTAGCGATATTTTACCTACCGTTGGATGGCGTATCGTGATCAACGCCTTAATACTGTTTTTCATTTAAAAATAAAATATTTCAAATTTACCAAAAAAAGGAAAATTAGTTTTTTTTTCAAAAACAAAATATTTTCATTTTCCAACATTTTTTTAATCAAAAGTTGCTTACTTGCTCGTATTGATTACCCCTTCAAGGATATCGGGAAATTATAACTCACCCTGTAATGAAATATAATTGGTTCCATTCAACCAAAAAGGGGCGATATTAGAGGTCATTTGATATTCAAATAACGATATATGTATATAGCTATCCAATGCTTAATGGTTTTGAAGTTATTACATTTTGATAGTTTTTAATAATATTAAAGCCAGTGAGCTCCTTATCGTGCGGAAAATCACGCATCAATGATTTTAGTTCAACTAGCCTGTTTTTAGCCATTTATTGCCACGGCGGCTGTTATTCTAGAGTACTAGTTTAAGAGGGAAAATCATGTTAAACCAGTATTTAAAATTTTCGACAAATAATATAAATTAGGTATTTACATCGGAAATACTGATCGATTGAAAATGCCAATAATAATCCCCTAAAATGTGTAACGTCCCGCTCGGGACGATCGCCTACCTACGGCAAAATGTCTAATGAGCAGTTAAAAAAAAATAATATTCAATGCGATCATTTTACAGTTCTTCTTCTTCTACTTTTATGATCCGTATAGTAGTTTATAACTTATGGACGTTTTTCTTAAGGCCGTCGATTCGCGCTGATTTCACGCTCGACGGTTTCACGTTCGAAACGGTACGGGCGAGATTTTACTTCACAAATTAAAGAGAATTATACAAATTAAAGAATTATCGAAGGATTACTAAAATAAGGGTATATTTTCTTTCTTGAAATTTCATATGATAACGAATTTTTACGATTCCTTGAAGCAGTCGAAAATGAGACCTATCTTCTATGCGTTATGGTTTCTAATGCAGGATATTATGTGAAACGTTTTGATGCAAAAACGCTTTTGTTGGAGAAGACCAAGTCGATGGTGCTGTTGGATTTTCTTCAAAAAAGTCGGTCGTATTCATATTAATCCTTCGAGTGATTAATCTTTTATCTGGTCGTAACGGTCTCCGTTCCATCGGGTTCAGAAGAGGGAGGAAGAGAGAGTGCACCCGTGGTCGCGCGCCCACCTGTACACTATAATATAGCCTGCGCACTTGACTGTTTCCGAACAATGGACTATGAGAAGACTAAAGAAGTCACTAGAATCTACAATGCAGTCGCTATGGCCGAACACGGCTAGAAGGATATATATAATCCTTCGAGTAGCGGCATAATTTCATGGCAGACCGCGGCAATTTATTGGAATTTCTTGCCATTTCGCCGCGTTCGACAAAAGTACTATAACTATGGAACTACTATATCAATCATAAAAAAAAATAACTTTGCAATGATCGCATTGAAATTTCCTATATAGAATATTAAAATTTCATTTTGTAAAACAATTAGATAATTACGAATTATGATATATTATAAAATATAAGAAATTCGAAAAAGTGAAAAAAAACTCGGCATTTCCAACTTGTACTTGTCTTACGGAAAAATACGGAACCCTATTTAGAAATTTTAAATACTATCTTAATATTTATTAGATTCTCTATCAAAAGTAATATTTCGTTTTGCTTATGTACATACAAAAATATTTAGATATTAGCTCATAAAAACCAATAAACATTTTGATGATTTCACGAAAAAAAAATTATGATGTTTGACAGTGGAATTTTACCAGAAATATTTGCGAAATTATTCTAGCGGCCCTCTAGGTATCTATGGTAATAATAAGATATTTGGTATGGATATTAGGATGCGTTAAAATTATAAAATAATATTACTGTGCGCTCCGGGAGCAAGCCGCCAATATTAGTCGTTACGTAGTCAACGGTGTTCTGATGTACAACGGTGTTCTGACCAAATTTGGTCGTTACGTAGCCGAAGTGTTAAACATAATTTCTTGTTTTACATTTCAGCAAGTATTCGGTTCAAGAATCTACGGCTTCCATTTGGTGAATCCAACGCCGATTATGGAAAAGGTCATAAACGTCATGAAGATGGCTATGAGCGAGAAACTTGGCTCGAGAATTCAAGTTCATCCTACATTAGAAGACCTCCATAAACATATTAGTAAGGAAATTCTCCCAGAAGAATACGGAGGAACTTACAAGAAGGACAATCTTACGATATATGGTTTGTTGTGTATTTTTTTTTAATTTAGCCGTATAAATCCGGCTATAACTAGCAGTTTTTTTATAAACGAAAATTCAATTTTGTTTTAACGAAGAAGGCGGGATGCACGTTAAGGCTTTCGAGATAAGAAGTGCCTTTTCATGACTATTTGAAAGTGGAAAAGGAATTGACTTATGAGGTTGGGTACATAATATATCCAGTGAAGACAAAACTTTGATGTGCCACTGCTACCATTCTGGTTGGATAATATCTTTATCTATTACAGTACCTTCAAACTAGATTGGTACTAACATTGATTATATATGGACTTTTCTTAACTTTCGTTGGCAAATATTCAAAAGGAAAGACCCATTCTGACGATTGGCTCCTTCTTTCTGGTTCAAAGCAGTACACTCAGGTTCCATCACCTGTCACAATATTATCGATAGCCTATTGGCCTTTATCAAACTTTGCTATCATTTTACGACATCAATCTACACGCAGTCGTTTCTGGTCTTCATTCTAATGCCTAATACAGTACTTGTTGTCAAGTTTTTTTTAGTCTCAATTAATTGACGTAAGGTATCAATAATAGTTTGGGTAACAGCAGTTGCTGGTCGACCATTACGTGCATCATCATGGAGATGATTAAGTCCACGCCTAAACTCACTGAGCCACGCATACACAAAGCTACGAGATGGGTCTTCATCGCCAAAAGGCAATTGAAAGATCTGGTAACTCTCTAACTGACTTGAGCCGCAGCAAAGATCGTAAAAAATCATAGCGCGAAGATTTTCTCGAGTTAAATTCATTGTGATTCCGACACATCATTTTCAAAACGACGCCCCAATGTCTAATAAAAGACAATCTCGCAAGTTAAAAAATAACATGTTCCCAGAGAGCTCCATGTTCAAATTTCGTAATTGGTTTTCTATTTCCTTTATTATAAGTGTTCTAGTTCCAGTATGCCATACGTATTAGTATATATGAATATTAAAGTGCGTATTTAATATGTTTTGAATCCTGTATAACAGATTAAAAATTGACAACTTTATTTAAATATTAATAAAATAATGAGAGCTATGGTTTCAAACTTCGTTTGTTATTATTATTTTATACCATATAGGGGTGTTTAGAGCGTCATTTTCCGTGCGCCGCCATACTGTTATACCACGAAAGTCGTCATATTGAAAATAATAACAGGAAATTAAACATTTTTGATCTATGAGTGCATTTAAACGTTGCGTTTCGTAGTAAAATCCTTGTTGCCAAATGTAGTACAACGATGATCAATCTATAAGCTATAATATAATTAATGGCACTAGTCTTGACCTCGAAAAAGAAATGCTTATTCTCGGTAAACAATGTCTATACTTTAAAAAAAAATATAATTTTAAATCAAGTTTTCATGTCGAATAATCTCAATTCAAAAGGTTCCACTAAAATATATAAGTATGAGATCTTTTATGTCCCAATCGCCCGAACAAGACTGAAATGAATAGTTTAAATATTTTCTTCAAATTAATAATATATGTATTTAAGTAATAAGTAATCAACAAACACTTCGCGTATATTATTTTGTTTTGTGTAGATAATTACCAATTACAAAAATTCGACCACAGTTTTTTTTCCATTGAACGTTATTTTATTATAATTCATAAAAACGGCATAAGAATTTAAAACATTTTGCATTACTATTACTCGTAATAAAAATATTTTTATTCAAAGTATTTTTTCGTCTGTACCTATTGAATTTTTCGTTTAGTGAGTTTATCGCTCGGACGGGGGATTCCAGAACCTTTATTTTTTAGCTCTTTGTTTTTTTCTTAATTGTTGAAAAATGTCCGGATGGTTGTTACAGTAAGATTAAAAATGATCTACTGATCTATTGGTATTAACAAAATTTACGGTAGCTCCTCTTTGAAATATTAAAAATATGTAACCCTCGTAAATAATGAATAATTTATTGAAAGATGTGAAATATAAAAATACATGCATAATGTATGTAGTTTGTAATCGTCTGACAACTATTATTTCAGAGGAATGGAGCAACCTGATGCTATCGAATGACTTTTCCACTTGGATAGCTGAACAGGACAAACTGAAGAGTGATGAAAGCAAGAGACCTGGACAAGACGTCGAAATCGATTTGTTTGGAATACCTGGATCATTTAGAGGTCTCAAAGTCGATTGAACATCGCGCTTTAGCATTAACTACTTGAAAAATGGTTTTGGAAACATAATTTTATAATTGGATCTTTTTTTACTTATGTAAAACTGCTGTAACCCATAACATTATAAATTAACCAATAAATGCATGAATAAATCTTTTTCTACCCCAAGCCGACTACACCGTGATAAAGAAAGAACATTTGTCGCTTCGCTCCTCGCACCTATCGCCGGCTCGCGGAGACGTCGAATGAGGCGACGATTGTGACGATTGCGACGACAGTCGCGGCCACGTCAGTGGGTATGTTATATAGCTTATAGCTTATGTTATTTAGGCCACGTCAGTGGGTATGTTATATGTTATATAGCGTAATACATAAATTATATAGAAAACTATAATACAACGAATAAATATACAGCGAATAAATATATTGTGATAAATTGAATCGGAATGATTGAATAGGCGAGTTTTTTCAGTTCGCCACTTTGTAATATTTATTCATTATTATCTTAATTATAATATTTTATATTTCAAATTTCAATGAGATCATTTTACATTTCTTTTTTTTTATGATCCGTTTAGTGGTTTACAACTTATGGTCGTTTTTCTCAAGGCCGTCGATTCACGCCGATTTCACGCTCGAGGGTTTCACGTTCGAAAGGTACCGGCGAGTTTTTACTCCGCGAGGAGAGGGGTTAAGAAATAAATAAATAAAGAAATTAGTAACTTATGTATTTTATTACACAATGCTTTTCATAACAAAATCCTACCTGCCAAACCATGCCATTATTATCGAGGCACTTTTGCACATGTAAGGCTCATAACGCACTGGCGTCCATGGCTCCGAAGCCATGGGTGCGGAGCCAGAATCTTACTAGAGAACGTATGGAGTTGCACGCACTAGGCAGCCAAGCTCCCCTGGCTTCAGGAGCCAAAGCACGCGCACACAATACAAGCGTCCAAAGTGAGAGCCACTGGCTGCGCGCGCCGCTCGAATGGTTGTGGCTCCCTGCGTGTGCACGCCCACGTGGAGCCGGCTCCACAGCCAGTTGAATGCTGCTGATACTGAGCGGCGACTCTGGGGGCCTCCTTGTACCCCCCTTTTTCTGCTGGTAGCCTCCTTTTTCTGGCTCCGCAGCCATGGCTCCGAAGCCATGGACGCCAGTGAGTTATGAGCCTAAGCGGCGACTCTGGCCGCCTTAACTGGCACCCTCTTTTTCTGGCTCCGGAGCCGAGCCGCGGACGCCAGTGCGTTACGAGCCTAAGTATTTATTATCATATCATTTTTAAGAGCCCTATCACATATTTTTTCCAGAAAGGCAAGAAAAGTGGATTTTTGGCGTTCTAATTCCAAGAAATGAAGAGATTTCTACAAACTTTAATTACTGAATTACCTGGACCATTTCTTGATGTTGACCATAGCGGCCTTTAATTTTAGATATAACGAATATTATTTACTTATTCAGCCCATTTTCCGAAAGTCGTTATTCGTAAAACGCTCGGAAGGCAAACTTTGAGCTCCTTAATACAGTAATATCACTACAACGAAAACCGTATACTATTTTTTTTTATGTCCGTCATGTATTCTTGTTGACCATAGCGGCCTTATTTTTTCGTTTTTTGACCACATATCCAAGGTATACATTACTTACAATTACACAAAATTTAAAAAAAAACTTCCTGTATCATTCTAATTTTCTCAGAAATAAAATAAGATTCTTATATAATACTTATACTATATTAAAGTTCACTCTTTTAGCAATACGACATAATATAAATTATTGTCATTAGAAAGGAGAAAACACTGCAAAAAACAATTAGAAATTGTGTATATATTTGCTTGCGCAAGAGAAGAGCGCTCAGTGCCGCGGTTTTCTCCCAGGGTTGAATAGTTATTTATTTATTTTTTTATTTATTTATCCTATCTTTTATAGTTACATCCAAAAAAAAAATGCGTTCATTTTTTAAACTCATTTTAAAAGAATACCTACGCTATTTTGTAATAGGCCTCTTAAATA
The DNA here is from genome assembly GCA_944548615.1 of Micropterix aruncella. Lineage (NCBI taxonomy): Eukaryota > Metazoa > Arthropoda > Insecta > Lepidoptera > Micropterigidae > Micropterix > Micropterix aruncella. Next base: position 25,520,982 of record OX155969.1, read on the forward strand.
TCATGTTACATGTAAGTACTTATTTATATTAATACTATAAATATATTTGTTAAATATAAATTTATATAAAGTATACATCACATCAATGTACGTATTATTCTATAATGTGAGAACATACATGGATATTTAAACATATAAGAAATACATGGATATTTGGAGATAGTTTTCTGTTTTATTTTGTCTCTTTCATATTTTATATTTAAGTTCAAAGTAACTGCTTTTCATTCATAGAATTATTAAATTAAATTAAATTAAAAATGCTATTCTAATATTTGAAAAAAAAAAGAACCTAAAAGCGGAGTTATGTCCTTTCGGTAGGCAGTATACAATTTCTGTCGGTACCACCTTTATAAAGGTTATTCCTAGTGAGGTAGTAAACCATAAACTATCACATCTGAATCTCTTTCCGAGTTAGTCGTGAAAAAAAATATTTTGTTATGTAATGAAATGGTAATGTTTTAAGGGTTTTAAAAAAATATATAAATACATAAAAATGTGAACGGCATTAAGCAATCAAATACAAATTATAATCAATAATTGTACCGTGAAACTTTGGATTACAATCCAAAATTTATAACAATATAATTTGAAAGAATGCCAGAATTATTTGAATACATGAAAATAAATAATCAGCTACTTAGCTCAAAATGGTCTTTTTTGAGATAGTAGAGTTCAGAACTTAGTGTGTGTTATGTCCTTATGTATGTAGGCACTACGATGTCACAACTCAAGCTTCGTGAGCTGAAGCGCTAACTGAGGCTGCAAGTGAATACAAACTGCATTAACGTCACGAAGAGAGTATCCCCCCCCCCCCCCCCCTTTCCGTCCACGTGTCCGAAATGAATGTTGTGACGTCACAGTACGGCTGCTGCGCGCCGTGGACCGTACACTGATTGAATTCAGCCTGTTTATGTCATGTCACGCTTGTTCATTGCTAAGCGGATGGCGCGACATCGCGGCCCCGCTACGAATGCACTCGCAGCGATACCTAAATACACTTTGCTGACACGTTACACGTCCCTGGATAGACATATTATTAGCCTAGCCGCAGCCCGCGATTTTCCTTCTAGCCGGGTTTCAACTGAGCAGGTTTGCTTTTCTTACTTTACCAGCTCACCAACAAACGAGGAGGTAAAGTATTGTGAATGCGCTATGTGGTATTGGTATTTTGTGAATTTGGACCCTTAATTCTATGGTAGATTTAAGAATAAATTCATAAATATTTTTTAACATCCAATGACAGCAAGCATGTATGTATTGTCAGCCAATGGAAAGGTTTAATGTTACAAATATTAATCAAAAACAAATTGTAAATTTACGTTATGACCTTCTGTCGATCGGGATAAAAAAAATAACTTCACGATATCAATTATAATTTACATATATTTTCTAAAATACAATCCCAAATTAACCACTTGGGGACTACGCCCGAGTATATTCGGGGGACTATTATGTGAGAAAATTCCCACACCCGAGATAACTCGGGCAAGCTTTAACTACGATTAAATACGATTCATGGTATGTGGAAGCGAGACAAAAGAGAGCTACGATGATTGAAACGAAATACCACTTCCTCACTTTCTCCCAATCTCTGCAAATCGGTGACATCATGCGACGTTAGTACTGCCCAGTGTTTTGAGCAGTGAGGTTGTGTGTTTTGAACGCTCGTTTTAAATATTTTTATTCTTTAATTAGTTTTTTTTCATATATATAATAAGGCATAATAAATAAAAAATAACATATATATATATATATATATATATATATATATATATATATATATATATATATATATATATATATATATATATATATATATATATATATATATATATATATATATATATATATATATATATATATATATATATATATATATATATATATATATATATATATATATATATATATATATATATATATATATATATATATATATATATATATATATATATATATATATATATATATATATATATATATATATATATATATATATATATATATATATATATATATATATATATATATATATATATATATATATATATATATATATATATATATATATATATATATATATATATATATATATATATATATATATATATATATATATATATATATATATATATATATATATATATATATATATATATATATATATATATATATATATATATATATATATATATATATATTTTATAAAAATGGGTTCAGAACTTTTAAAAATAATAATAACTGAACGGAAATATTGGAAAGTACGCTATTCGTCGCAAAAAGTTTCTGCGTCTTAATCACTCATAAATTCCCCCGAAACAGGTTTATTTTTATTTTTAACCGCATGCGAGTTGTCATCTGGGCAAGGGGGGGTAACATGAAATATAATTTTATTTAACGTTTCATCTTAGGTCTGCATTTTCCGTTTTAATTTAATTTTAAATATCTCCGGTTTTCTACTCCTGAACCATTTGACTCTCCTTTTTAAATATTATTTAATTTTAAAAAAAACCTAAGCGGATTTTGATGATTATGGTATTAACGGACAGCCAACAAAATAAGGGTTTTAAAAAATATATAATTGTATGGATCTACTTAGCCATTTCTGAAAAAAAATAGTTTTTTTCCGCACTGTTTTTCTTTAGTTGCTCGCAAGTGTATATATATATATATATATATATATATATATATATATATATATATATATATATATATATATATATATATATATATATATATATATATATATATATATATATATATATATATATATATATATATATATATATATATATATATATATATATATATATATATATATAACTTAATCAGCAAGCAACCAAGCAATCAAGCAAACTTGATTGTAATATTGGAGTCCTGTCCACCCTAGAACGGGCTAGTCCCAGTTGGGTGACAGAAACAAATAAGCAAAAGGTTAAGGTTTTGCCATTCGGTTCCTGTTATTTTTGTAAGCTAATCAATGTTTTATAGTAATTAATTTTTAAATAAATAAATAAATAAATCGTGTAAAATATTATTAGCTATTTCTTTTTGTTCGATTCCTTGAATTTAAATTTTCATCGAATTGTTCGATTTCAGAAATGTCATTTATCTTGACGACGGCTTGGCCGAAATATTGAACAAACATTTTTCATTAATCATTAGTTTTTAGATATACTAATCGCCTATTCCTTTCCAGCATAGATTCTCTACTTTCACTATATATATATATATATATATATATATATATATATATATATATATATATATATATATATATATATATATATATATATATATATATATATATATATATATATATATATATATATATATATAGTTTTTTAATTAGTTCTTTGCATACATATAATTAGGCATAATTATGAATTAAAATGAATTAAAAATAATATTCTTTTATGTATTTCCTTTATTTCTAAACTCACACTGCACCATATTATCAACTATCAATCCCATTTTGGGCCTGAAATAGCTTTTATGAAGTATATAAATGTTCAGTAAATAAAATTCATTCATAAAAAAAATGTGTTTTAATTTCTAATTTTTTTTAATGATTACTTAAGGGCTAACTGAGAGATTTCTTGTTTTATGATCATTTTTCTTATGTGGATATAATCGTTTTTGTTGAGGCACTTTAAATTTGATTTCATGATTTTCCTCTCAATAAATTTTAATTGACCTAGTTATTTAAAATATACTCCAAATTAACTATGAGCATTTCTTGATTTCTTAATATTTTGCTTATATTGATATAGCCGTTTTTGTTGAGGCACTCTTCATTTAATTTTAGGAAAATGGTGTGCTATAATCGGCTAAAACCCAAAGCTTCTGTTTCGCTTAACTGCTCTCAAGCCTTTACCAAAAGTGAGACAGTTGCAAGTGTAATCTTCCGTCTCGTTCAATTACATTTGCGCGGCGCGGGTGGCCGGCGCCTTTTTTCAATTACAATTTTCCTCACTGTAACGAGATAGCCACGGAGAGAATAGCAATAGACTGGTCGTTTCTATTTTCTCTATTGCCACGGCGAGAGGGTATCTCCACAGAGCGCATGAATAGCTGGATGGAGAATAATCACCGTTCCCTGACTCGACTGATAATAAATAAATAAAAGAGACCCTCCTCAAAGCTGAAAAGTTCATCTCTTTGAGGGTGGTTGATGTATAATAACTGCATAAGTTCAAAATTGAATACCTGGACATTTAACTAGATGCTCCATCGTCTTCGTTTCATTGTGTCTTTTAAAAACTAGCTAAACTTTTAAAAACTTTTCATTGTGTTTTAAAAAGAAAAGCAATAGACTGGTCGTTTCTGTTTTCTCTATCACTACGTTGAGACGGCATCTCCACAGAGGGCAGAAATGGCTGGATAGAGAATAATCACCGTTCTCTGAATCGACTAATAACATATAAATAGAAGAGACCCTTCTTACAGCTGAAAGCTTCATTTCTCTATGAGTGTTTGATCTCTGATAACTCGATAAGTTTAAAGTTAATTATGTCGACATTTTAATAGATACTCCATATTTTTCGTTTCATTATGAATTTTCAAAAACTAGCTAAGCTTTAAAAAACTTTTCATAGTGTCTTTTATTAGGTCACTCGCTATGAAACGGCGCAAAATCGCAATTTTAATATTTATTTTAAGTTACAAGTAAGACTTCTTTTGTAAGTGGACGCTCGAGACTCATTTAGAGGGAGTTTTTAATAACGAAGCTAAATATAAATTCTATGTTTTGTTCGACCAACTGCTGTTTTAGAGGTATTTCCAGGACAAAATCTGCTAAAAGATTTATAATTTTAGAGTTAAAAATCTATTTTTTTTATTTTATATGTAAAAATAGAGGTTTTAATTATAGCCGTAAAGTTGACGTGCGAATCCAAATTGTAAGATGTATTTTTTCAGTGGTTTTTTAAAAATGATTTTAAAATCTTAAAAAAATATACTGCATTCTATATTTATTGTTATTTTACCATAAAAACTTTACATTAACTTGGTATCAGTTTACTATGAATAAATACCATACTTTTTATTGGTCTGCAATAATATCTCTTTGTTTGTTTGAAAAGCTTTATTGCACACACAAAAGGGTACAATGTGGTGAGCCTATTACCAAGTGGCAATATCTTCTGGCCATACCGCCGGGGCTATTGTGACGAAAGGCTTATGTGGGCAAATTGATTTATATAGCAGTCATAAACAAATACACTTAAGTAATAGTTATCATAAAGAATATAATACAGTGATTAGTAACGTATGTCAATTCGATATCGAAGGGAGGATGGTATATAAGGACAAGCAAAGGAGTCGGGGGGAAGGGTATTCATGAGTCTCTTAGATATTGTTTAATGTGAATTTGCCGCAATTATTTTCAAATCATTTATTCGTCAAATCTTACAATTCATAAACAAGCATTAAAAAAACTACAGATGGTGGCCAAATTAATATACCTTAAACTGCCATAACTATGTACCAATTTTCATATAATTTTAGCGATAACCCTTTATATATATAAACCGTTTATGGATATATAATTGGTATATATTTTCTTATTATTAATATAAGGTACCTATACCTACGGTAACGTTATAATATATTTGAAAATGTATCTCAGGAAGTTTCTGTGATTTTTAGAAAAGTGGTACATTGCTAGTTTGCAATATTTGCTAGTTTTCACCCTCTGCCAACACTCAGAAGATTTTTTCCTCTGGACACAAAAAAATCTCTTGCACAGTATCTCCTCTTACCTTTCCTTGACTATGCAGCTGTGGCTTATCTCGATTTATCAGAGGAACTGCTCAACAAACTTGAACGTTTGCAAAGTGTATGCATACGATTCATCTTCGGTCTACGTAAGTATGATCACGTGTCCGACTATAGCGCACAGTTAAAGTGGTCGCCAGTTCGCCAAAGAAGAAATGTTCATATACCTACTTGCTCTCCTATATCGTGTACTCTCCCAATTAACACCATCCTCCGCGAGCTTTTTGAACCACTAAGTTCCCACGGTTTCGTACTTCGGTTAGCCTCTGACGGTTTATTAAAAATTCCGTGTCATAATAGTGATTTCTATTCCTATTATTTTTTTGTCCATGGTGCAAGACTCTGGAACGATCTCCAAGCATACGATACGATACTCGCCTTCTTTACCATCGTTTAAGACTCACCTTAAGGATTACTACCTTTCTAAGAAGTAACCAGTTCTTCCCTTTCTCTCCTGTTCCTCTCCCAATTTCCTCTCCTAGGGCATTATTAGTTTTAAATTCATCCACTTGTCTGTATGTTATGTAATAATCTTTAATTTCACAATGCGCGCATGTACCACTGTGTTTAGGTTAGTTGTAAGACATTGCCATGTGGCAATAAGCTCGTCTTTTTGTATACTAATTAAGTGCAAATTAAGTTTATTATTATTATTATTACATTGTTAGCTGGCAATGTACCCAAAAATGTACCATCGCAGAAATGTCATCAAATCAAAATTATTTTGTTAGACTAGTGGGTTGCTTTGTATTTGGTTATAAACAGCAGACCATCCTAATTAATATGCAATCAAAAAAATACTCTACGTAGAACATTTATTTATTTATTTTCACATTACAAAAAAAAAACCAATCAGTTCAATTTTAGGTCGAAAAAAATTTAAACTAAGACGAATGATACATTATATCTCGGTTGCTTTGCAACTCTGATATTTTATTTGTTTTGTGCTTAAAAGACTCAACAATTAGTGGTTTTATTTTTTCAACACGTGCTTGGGCTTATACAGCATCCCAACTTCATCTTCTGGCCATGTCAAAAAAATCGAAGACTATCGCGGTTGTTTGACATTATAAATAGGATAGAAAACGAATTTACCGCGTGAAATTTGTAGGACCCGACGTTTCGGTGACGTTGCAGCCGCCGTTGTCTAGGGTAGACTGAAGAGCTGTCAGTCCGTTGTTTTGCGGGTAGGCCGCAAACCGCTGCCGCCACTGCGTAGGTTATAACGGTGGTGGGGGGCCGGGCTCGGAGCGCGGGAATTTTTAAAATCCGTCTTGCACACAACACTCACTGTATCCTGTTTTACGTCTTTGCGTTCGGCGTTCGGCGGCGGGAACATTTTAAGAAGAGGGTTCCACGTAGAAGAGAGTTTGTAGCCGTCATCTCTATTGAAGTTCGGAGTTCTTCTTATTGTTCTATCCAAGGAACAATTCTACTTTCCTCGCATGATCCGGGAAGCCATTGAAATAAGAAGAACTCCGAAAAAAGTTTGTATGTCGTTAGAGGAGCGATAAATAGCTTCTACATTGTAAGAAGATGTCTCATCGTGCCGTTCCGAGGAAAGTTGGAAAGATAATTATACTACTGTCAAACGCACTAACCGCCTTACTTAAGTCGTACCCGAGTGGAAAGTATAACAGAAATTAATTTTCAACAGAGTAGATCCGTGTTTACTGCGAGGAAAATATTAAAACGGTGGATGCTACGAGAATATAGATGAATTAAGGCGGTTATTTTATTTTATTTTGATAATATTACAATTAAAGCCCCACAAAAATATTCTAATATAACAACACATGCTTTACTTTTAACATCTAACTATATAGCATTTATAAGAACTGAGGAGTCGGCGAAAAAAAACGATCTAAATCGGTTTGGACCCAAACATGTTTTTTTTTTAAATCGGTAGGGCTTAGACCGTTCTATCGATTGGTAACACTATTTACTACCAAAACGACGAAGAAACCTTAGAAAAATGAGGTACATATCACCAATTTTGTTCAATTTTGTTGAAAATGGTTAATTATTTGGAATTAAAATGAATTTCTTTCAAAATGATCTAAATCATAGCCCGTAAATTTTTTTTCTTTCAAAACGGTCTTAATATATTTTTTTGCACCTTTTCTTGTTTTTGTTATGGTATCTCTAATTTACATATGGCAACATTCACATTTGAGCATATCTTATTAGGTAAAGTGAGTTACTGTGCAAATTAGTTTGGTGTAAATGGTGAGAAAATGTCATCTGGTATGGTTGCGGCACTTAACGCCGGTTCTAAGAAGACATAGTCATATATTTCTTAAATAATATTCATTATTTTGAGTAGTGTTTACCATATTCATTAATTAATGATTTAATAGATAAAGATTGGCGATGTAAAAATATAAAAAAGAAAAAATAGCCTAAATGTTTTTGATATCCTGTTTTTATAACACTAGTAGCAATCAAGACGTTATAATTTAAAAATACAGTTGCGATCAAAACGATCTAAATATTCAGGTTTCAATCAAAACGATCTAAATAAAATTTGTTTTTTTATATCCCATTCTTGCAAATGAGAAATTACTTGCGAATCTATATGCTATCTATGTATATGCGAATCTATAAGCTAGAGCTTATACAAATTAGCCAAGGTATCAATTTAAAAAATAAAATATATAAATAAACAAATGGAAGTATTCTATGCTAAACAGAGAAAACTATTAATTTCACATTCCGCTCTAGCGTATTTCACTGTCTCGTTCACACGAACTAATTTCCGATTTTAGTTCAAGAAGAAACGCAATCGAGCCCATTGTTTCATTCCAATTCCATGCAACTCGAGGCACGCCACATATCTAACTAATAGGCTTACACGCCTGTACGTGCCATTTACGACTTATTTTAGATTGCGAGCTAGCATATTTAAAAAAAAGATTACTAATAGAGTTATGTTTTGTAGATAATTTAAAAATACACAATATATTCGCAATATATTAAAATTGAACAATTATAATAATAATAATAATAATAATAGATAACATCTTTCATAGAAAAAATATTTTAAAGGAATTAACCTACAATTGACAGTCCCTACTCCATTCCAAAACGCTCTCCATTCCCATCCTAAATAGTCATTTATTAATTATAATTTTAAAATAACAGTATTATCTAATATTTAGCTGATATGAAATAAACTATCTAATTAAATTACATATGTCGCTTTCATTAAGAGGCCATATCTATACTAATAGGATAAAGAGGTAAAGTTTGTGACGTTGTAGGAAGTAATCTGTGGACCTACTGAACCGATTTTGAAAATTCTTTTACTAATAGAAAGCCACGTTATTTGTCAGTGTCATAAATTATATATTAATCCGAAAAATGATAAGAATTTTTCGTGGTAGTCGGATTTGCAAAGTAAGTCGGAGAAAAAACGGTCGAACGAAAATGTTTCTAACTAACGCTGCCTTAACGATGAGAGATATATGATTAAGTTCTAGAGAAAAGTTTTAGAGCTTGATAATGCCTACAAAATAGTCAGCGGCAACATATGTCTAACTTTTATATTTAAGACACAAAAAGTAGTATTTTATATTTTTTTTTTAAAAATCGTTAGGTCATGTTAATTGGTCATATTATCAACAATTATGAATTATTATCAAAATAAGTAAATTTATCGAATCAAGTGTTTTAACCCATTTTCGACCGCGCTGCAAAAATTGTTGATTTTTTAAAAATAAATACCTTTAAAAATAAGTACCCTGATTCCAAATCCGTCATTAAAAAAAACTACCCCCACCCGTTTTACCGTTATGTCAAAAAAACAACTGTTCGATTAATCGAACGTTGGCGCTTATCCCATACCATAAAATCCCATACAAATACGAAATGTCAAATTTTACTGTCAAGTGACCGCGTCTCTTCCATTTCTATTGTGTTTTCAACAGGAATAAACGTGTTTTGTGCGTGATTATCATATTTTTACATTTTGGTAGTTTCTAATCATTTCTTTCGCAAAATAAGTGGCCAGTACCTATTTAGTAAAATATTGATTCATACGATGTGTTATTGCGAGTGTTATGTTATTGAGTGAATATGTATTTGATTCTAGAATTGCAAAATGCCACGTTCGAAGAAATTAACAATGAAGGAGATTCAAGATATTTTAGAGAGTTGGAGCGATGATGAAAATCCTGTTCAATCTGTCAATATACTCCCACCGAACGTCCGGAGCTAGACGAACAATCGGACGAAGAATTAATCGACGACAATTTCATTGCAATTATTTCGGATCTAAGTGCTTTGACTGAGGTTTGCCGGCTATGTGGAAATTGAGACTGAGCGAAATATTCTTGAGGATATTGGTTTTGAAGAGATTGTAGAATCTGAACCGGAGGCTGGGCCGTCAACGTCCAAATCAGCAGCTGCTAAATTGACTGTCCCACCTCGAAAAAAAACCGTAAGTCAGTTACAAACCATTGAGTTCATTTGAAACTCCAAAATGGTCCAGGAATAGAGGAAAGAAGCAATTACATTATGATATATCGCCTAATGCCGCTCCGTTGACCGATATGCAAAAAGAGCTGTGTGAAAACTTAAAGATCTTTCGCCAATTCAAATATTTTCAGTTTTATGATGGAGGGGTGTTGGATCATATCATAACTGAGACCAACCAATTTGCAGCCCAGAAGAACACTGATTTTCATTTAGACTTGGTTTTATTGAAGAGATTCTTGGGGATTTTAATGCTGTCGGGCTACCACACTTTGCCTTCTGTTGAGGATTATTGGTCTTCGAAGCTGTCAATGGGAATAAGCATGCAACGTCGAGAGCTACGTTCACGCACATCAAGAGATACATTCATTTTGCCAATAATGACGAATTAGATCCTAACGATAAGATGGCCAAGGTGCTATAATTTTCATTATATTATTGTGATTAAAGTTTCCTAATTTGTATTTTATTGATTTTAGCTTCGTCCATTCTTCAATATTATAAACAGAAAGTGTATGAAGTTTGGCATTTGGGAGGAGTTTTTGTCCATAGACGAGCAGATGGTGGCCTATTTCGGCCGCCACAGTTGCAAAATGTTTATTCTAGGAAAACCGATTCGTTTTGGATTTACACTTTGGTGCCTCTGTTCGTCAACCGGATATTTGTTCTTTTTCATCCCTTACTGTGGAAAATCCGATGAATACAACACAGAGGTTGGTCTTGGAGCTGATGTCGTTCTCCGTTTACTTAGTAATGTCGAGACCCCCATGCGTCACGTGGTATATTTCGACAACTTCTTCACATCCTATCATCTTATGTGCTTGCTATCAGAAAAGGGATTCTGTGCCACTGGAACTGTTCGCTGTAATCGTGTATCTGGTGGTGCTACTAATATGAAAACCGGAAAAGATTTGCCTCGCGGCGAACATGACTATATATACGACTCTAACAACCAGATCACTCTTTGTCGCTGGCAAGATAATAAGGAGGTAACAATTGCTACAAATTATGATCAGATTCTGCCACTCCACTCTGTTCGGCGTTGGAAAAAAGCAACTAAGGCTTCTAAGGAGGGCCAAGAGAAGAAGGTAAATTTGTCAACGTGGATCAGCCTGCTGTGCTTCGCCACTATAACAAAGGGATGGGCGGCGTTGATCTTCACGACAACGCCATTCAAAATTATCGAGTCAACATCCGTGGAAAGAAATGGTACTGTCTACTTTGGATAAACACCCTGAATTCTTCTGTTGTGAATGCTTGGAAACTGCATTAGGTATATGGTCGCGAAATATTAAAACGAGAAACAAATGAGCCAGAAACAATTCAAGCTGTCCGTCACTGAGTCTCTTCTGTTGACCGATGATAAAAAAGGAATGGAAGTGGATGATGACCTGGAGTTCCAGAGACCGCGAAACTTACCAAACGTGATTGGTGAACACCTCATCGTCCGTCAGCCGGAAGGGAAACATCGTCGATGCCAGTTGAAAGGCTGTGGCAAACCAACAATTTGGATGTGCAAGAAATTAAAGTTTTCCATGAAAAATATTTTTTTATTTTCCTAAAAACTCTTTACTATTCTCTAAATCATTTAACATGCCAAAAACTCAATAAACAATTGTTTTTTACAGACACAATCTTGTCTATTCACTTATACTACGATATGTTTGATTTGTATGGAATTTTATGGTATGGGATAAGCACCAACTTTCGATTAATCGAACACTAACTTTGACTCATACCTGTGCCATCCAGGTATTGCCAGGTGTTGATTTTTTGATTGAAAAAGATAGCTTTGTCCTTTGGCCATAAGATATTATTATTATTATTATTATTTTAAATTATATATTTTTAATATAATTTACAAGAAAGGTCTATCGGCAAGGTATTTTTCAACCTCCCCCAAAATTACGGAGGTGGGTGGAGGGGGGGTGATGGATATTATTTTCGAATAGCCAAAAGATCATAGTAATATATGATACTAACTATATTGCTGATATTATTTACTGTCATAGTTAAAAAAAATATTGAAAATGGACAAATTTCATGGTTGATTAATCGAACACCGGTCGAAAATGGGTTAAAACAAAAGACTTTTCCTTTTCTTTTACTGCATAAATGAATAAAGAGCTCACAAATAACACTCACTCACAAATAACACTCACAAGAAGACACTCACAAATAACGCTAATATAGTCAAATTGGCATGCAAATACATACATACATATGCAGTAAAATTATAACCATTCTTTTGGCAAAATAAATATAGCACTCAGTACTAACCGAACCACATTCATAATTTCATCACAAGTAAAAAGTTTTACCGCCCAACGAAGTGGGCACTGGTCAGCTAGTTTGGTTATATTCGGGGAGGTGGTGAATATTTCTAGGACCTGTTTTCCCAGTTAGTAAAAGTAATTAAATCTGGTCTATTATTGATGCTAATCGAGACATTCCGAGTCTGGCGAGGATTATGCGATGGGTTGGTGGGCGGTAGGTGGAATCTAATTGTACCTATTTCTCAATTATACGAGTCTTTTTCATTTACTAAATCTTTTTATTCAATTTCCATGTTTTCCATTTACTAGAGTCGATCGTTAAATGCACAAATAAGCAATCTGGCTAATTTACAATTGAGCGAAGCTCGTCTGGCGGGAATATTTTACCTTTTTTTTTTTTTAGTCGATGTGATTTACGGATAATTTGCTCTTATTTTTACAATTTTAAAACTTTTAATACGAATTGATACTCTCATATATTATCATTTAACTCCTCAGGCCCCGATTGGCCGATATCGACCACAGCACGATTCAGCGTGACGTGACGTGAATTTTAATTTAATTTAACTTCTTTTATTTTATTATGTTTTATTATGTTAATATGTTTCTTTTTAATTATGGGCACAGTGGTTTGGCAGTAATGAATGTTTTGGCGAGACAGTGTCGTAATTCAATTTTTTTACTAATTTTTGTTTTTGGGACAGCAACTTGTCAATCGGCGGAGGGGCCGAAGCCTGAAGAGTTAAAAGGAGTCTGGCTACTTTGAAAAGTCTCAGAATGCCTCTCGCGGGTTTAGAAATCCGAGAAAAATACAAACTTGTTGCTCAAATTTTTGCAGACTTAAAATTGTTATATACTACTCTCTACTATGAAATTTCACATTGGGCGGGTTTATTGTCATATGACAATCTCTTACAACCAACCCTACTGTGACGTGTTTATAGGTATGTGTGCGTGTAACATGTGTGTAAGTGTGTGTCTTGTTAATGCATTCGATCGACTGAATTCAAAATGCAATTCCGTTAATTTGATCCCAACGGAAAATGGTGACCCAGCCGGGAATCGAAACCGGGACCTTACAATTTACTCGTAAGATCAGGCGACCTAACCGCTCCAGGTTAATTGTTGTACAGGATAATTGATCTTATAATCCAGCAAAACTCACATCTGGCTAATATTCGCAATTACTAAAGCCTTGCCAGACTATAGGTACTGAAATTTGTGGCAGTGTGCAGTGTTTTATGCGAGTAATTTGTTTAAGTGTTACAGCTAGACTTAAGTGCATTGATGTTCTTTTCACTTGTCTTACACTAAAGTCCTAATGTTTGACTGACTTCATGAAAATACATCATGCGCGTCAGCTTCGTTTAATGCATGTCAATCCGATGAGAATTAAACGAGTCTGGCAAGGCTTTGGCCATCGCAAATCACAGCCAGATTTTATCCTAAGCTATTGTTATAATGTTAAATATGATGTGGACCGATTTTTAGGTCTTGAAGAAAAGGGCCACCATTTTGTTAGGTTTTTCAGGTGCCAGTTACGTTTCCATACCTATATGTTATTTTTTTCTATTAGCCTTATTTTTATTTTTTTAATTAATGCTGCATTCGACTTGACAGTAAAACGATGTTTATTAGTGTTAAAAAAATGCAGCACATTTGTATTTTCAAAAGCATTTTCCAGCTCAATGCACCGGATAAACCCCCTACAAAATACATGACCGCTACTTAGAATTAGTCACTGAATAATCCTATGGACGTTTGGTGACAGTTAAATTGGTACCGAGAAGAATCACTAGCTTTCCAGCTATTAAAGTAGATAATATTTCCGAAAATCTTATGGTTATAAATCCAGGAAGAAAATTGTATTATTCTTAATAAACATTGATATAACGGTCATAATATGAAGAGTTTGCCAGCAGTACTCGTAATTCGTTAGCATGTAACTCAGCGCGGTCCGCAGTGCGCATGCTCAGCTTAGCCACCCCAAAAGCAAAATGGCCGACTTGACATCTCACCGGGTCAGGGGCTGTGGCCGTATCCCGCCGTGAAAAATAACAATTTTCAGCATTTCAAAACAGTTTCTATCCATCTTAAATATCGCCGGAAGTTTTGAACCTACGATTTTTGTTATAAAAATGGCGATCTGTCGCTGAATTACCAGTTTCCGGAGGCTGTAATGTGCGCGTGTGTTGTGTGAGATTGACTTATGGAAAAATACGTCAAACAGAACTAAAATTGTGAAGATTTATCGTTTCATCGCAGATCGCGCAGCCAGATGCGGTAAGTGTGAGATTCTTTATGCATATCTATAGCTATTTGTTTAAAATTATCGTATTTAATGATTGAACGAATTGAATGATACATTTGCTACAATAATGTCGGATTTGGAATTACGATCATTCTGTAAAATTTCAGCATCCGAAATAGTAATTATTGTTGATCGATATTGGCGCAATATAATTTAAATTATGACCATTACGCTCCAAGTAAAATCTATTACTGGCTGTACATCAGCATTCATGAACTTTCATGTCCAATTCATTTGCAGTGCAAGCAGCCCGAATATGGAACTCTGTGTCTTTGCCACTGAGACAACTTGGAAACCCGATCGGGTTTAAAAAATATATTAAGAAACATTCACTTAGTGTATATATATATATACCTCCTCTTGTCCTTATGTCTCAATGCTCCCTTCTATACGATATTAAGTTAGCATATTATTATGTTAATAAATTCTGCCTTATTTTCATTATTATGTTTATTGTGTAATTGTACTAACTAGAGCTGTCAACTACGACGGGCAAATCCGTTACCTCAGGAAGTCTTAACGAAATGTATCGTTCTGTCTCCCGTGAGGTGAGCGCAGAAGACTTAGGACAAACCAGTCCCCTGTCAAGCTCCGCCACCTGCCCGTCAGAGGCCAACGCCTTACGGCGAGGCACCGGCAAAGTTAACCAACGGTAGCCTCGCCCCCTGACTACCAGTTTGGAAGGATATCTCCGTCTGGAATTAACCTTCAGGATACCTCCGTCCTCCCGACTGGTTACGGGTCCGAAATCACTTACTCGAACTCTACCTGTTGTATTACAGCGGTAATTCAGTTAGAATTTATCGCGGACCTGGGCGTTCTTTGCGCGTAGTGCCACACGGGATCGAGTAGGCCAAGGTCATTTCAAGAGTGGCATGACAACAGGTCAACATGCACTCCCGCTGCTTAGGAGAGTGTATTTCCATAGTCTCCAGACCGCTTTAGCAATTAGTCAGAATGCACAACCGATTGGCTTCGCCGACCGGTGCGCAATCCGACGTCCAGTGGCGTCGTGATGCAATCCCGCCGGGAGAAATCGGTCCACCAGCTTGTGAAGCCTCATCGTGTGGAAAGCTACCCCTTACACGGGGTAGCTTTCCACACGAGGAGGCTTCTGAATAGGAGCTTAATCGTGAGTTGAGCCGATCCGAGAACAATGGATCTTGTGGCCCAAGCTGCACGAAACTGTTCACCACCGTGTAATTGTATTGGCACTTGGCAATAGGCCTACCATATTGCACTATATGATTGTGTGTGCAATAAAGTTTTTCAGACAAACAAACAAAACAAACCATATTTTTATTTTTGAGTTCTTAAGACGTCAAATGGCATGATGTCGGAGCTAGATAGTAGATTGTCCAAGTCTAATTCTTTTAGACATACTTTAGTGATAAGCCACCGATTGACTTTTAACATCACCCACTGTGCTGTCTTTACATATAGTAGGTCTGATGATGCTATGATTCATATCTACGTTCTTGCAGTTAACTAGCTACGACTTGCAAGAGAAGTAGTCTACATGGGAGTTAAATACGACCATCGCATCACATTTCGCCTACAAGTTGTGGACCTGACATCCTCCGCTTAGAAGTAACCGGGGTTTGGACTCCGGTACACTTTGCCTTTTATAGAGGATTGTGTCATCCCACTCCTCTTTACTCCATTAGAACCTCCCTTGAAAACTTATACATCGGGACGCTCGAGAGTGGGCAGAACCGGTGTTTAAGGTTTTTGTATCTGAAGCAGTAGGGTATTATCCACTGCTATATCCAAAAAAAATCCCCGCGACATGGTAAGGTTCAAAATTATGTAGCTGAGAAAAGAACTGCATGAAGTGCAAGTCGAAACGGATAGGCCCTGTCCCACTTGCGAGACTAGCGTGCTAGATCACACGAGCTTCTAGCCATACCAGGTGTCGCGCATGAATCTACTACAAATGACTTTATTGGCATGTGTATCGCGGCATTTAAATTTGCTGCTCTTGACAGAGTCAGATCTAAACAAACTTAGCGACATTACAAAGAGATTAAAATGAAAATGGTGGTACATTTCCAGTCAACGTTGTAAATATAACATTTCTTTATTCAAATGATTACGTAGACTAAATAAATACTTTTTATATAAGTACTACTATTTAGCCGTCTGCCGTCAAAGTTGCGTATTAGTCTTCTGTGAGGACCCTTTAGCTGATAAAGGTAAATGTGATGCAAACTAAAATAAATTTATATATAATAAACTTTATAAGTCAAAGACTATCGCGGTTGTTTGACGGTATAAATAGGATAAAACGTATTTACCGCATAATGTTAGAAGCACCCGACGTTTCGGCATCGTTGCAACTGCCGTTGTCCGGTCTACCCTGTAAAACGGCGGCTGCAACGTCGCCTATACGTTGGGTCCTACAAACTTCACGCGGTAAATTCGTCTTATCCTATTTATATAAAAAAAACAATATCGGTATGTGATCCTATTTATATAAAAAAATAATATCCTGAATAATACACAATATATGCATGTCATATGTCTTACCTAACACCTTATTAGTGCAAAAAACTACTATATATTAACAGATAAAAAAATGAAAAAAACATCAAAGAGGTTTTATCACGGGCGCAGCCGCAAGTACTGCTTGTTGCATATTCAGATAATGATTTGTCTGTATAGTTTAGCACATTCAGGTAATTTTTCGTCAAAATTTAATTTATATAATATCTAAAATTGAATTCGCACAGTCATAGTAAAATAACAACAGTAGAACATCTCTAGCCCGTTTTCTAATGGGATCACAATTAGCAAATTGTGATCCCATTAGAGCAGAAATGCCATTCTTTATAATTATTATGTACGTTTATATATTTTTGGTTTATAGCTCAAGAGTCGGTTCCTAAAATTGTACTGTAACAGAATATATGAGTTACTGCTGACTTTGAGTGACAGCATTCATCACTTGTTGCACGTGTTCGAAATACCTACATTTTAGTAAGTTAAAGTAGGTACTTTACAAACACCCATATACCTACCTACCTACGCACTTACATACCTATACACCTACCTACCAGAACACATACTTACCTACGCAAATGAATAATAAACGTTACCTAGTAAATGTAATTTCGTAACGTAAATGTAAAAACTCGTAAATGTATATTCTGATAGGTCTGTATTTCCTGATAGTTTCTGGTAGGAATTACAGCTTGTACAGAAAACCTTCCACTTTGTATACTTAGCTGTCGCGCGGCAGCCCTGACTGGCTGGCACTGAGGCATCCGAGAATCTATGTAGTGGTAGGTAGCGTACGGACAACGGGCGCTTGTATCAGTGCGAAATCGGTGCGTACTATGGAGACCTTATACTGTTCTTATTTTACTATGCTACAACTAAGGTCGGTCGCTCCTCAGCTATCAAAATAAATCGTGATACGGGTGCCGTGTTTACTGCTGCTGTCGCAAACGAAATTAGATTTTTAACCGTTTTCATCGCCGGAAAAGCCAATGTCGTCACAATTTTTATGATTTTTTAATAAATTTTTCAATTATTTATATTACATTTTTATGATTATTTTAATTACATTTTTTAACTATTGACTATTTGCATTACTAAGTCGTATCATAGATACTTATAATCGGAGAAGGATTATTATATTATATATCATGACATTCTATTGCGCCATTTTTATTGTTGTAAATTTATATTTGTAATATTTCTAACCTAACTATTCTATAACTGAATCGTTTCTATATTTCTGCTGTCAGTATTTATGATTTGTACCTACTCGGGTATTTTAGCAGCTTAGTTTTTACCTACTTGGGTATTTTACAGCAAGTTTTTGTATATTTTATTATAAATTTTAGTATTAATTAAAATAAAACAATAAAACTTCATACAAACGAGTTATACTAGTTTACCATTTAAAGTAAATCAAGAAAAAATAATTTGACAATATCAAGAGTTTCCTACCAACTGGCCTCCTACTTTCCTACTTTATAAATAAAATAAAAAGTAAACAATAATTGAATTATTGAATTGTTGAAATGATTTTGGTAAATTGATAGACGATGACGTATATCTGAAACAAACCCCATTTTAGTTATTAGCAGTTTTTTTTTATGCTGACAATAACCGGAAATGAAAACAGTTTGTCTATGACTATGGCACAGTATCTATGACTATGGCATTTCCTCTTAGATGCAAACATGCAGAATATTCGTATGCAGTATGCAGTATGCAGGAATTCTATCCTTTCTACCCGGGTGGGTGAGTAACTGACAGTTTCACTGCGCTCACAGTATTCGCAAGCTTACAGTGCGATGCGGGAGTGTTATTTGAACCCGTTGATGTCAACTGCTGGCGCCAACCATGCACAATGTATACCCCTACTTCGCGAGACAATACACTTGCATAATATAGTTGGGGAACCAGTGACAACAAAAGGCCAAAATTTTGGAAAAGCTGATACTTTCAGGTCAGTTAGTATTATGGCGAGGGTAGAGTCAGCAGGCCAAATTCTAGGACACTTGGCGCTAGCGTACTCGGGAAGTTGTAATTTTAATTAGTACCCTCAAAGTATTTTGGAAAGTCTGAAGATTCATCAGTAGACAGTGGACGCAAAAAAACTTGTATTGCTTTAAACACAGGCTCAAACAACACATTAAACATTTAATGGGAATAGGTTTTGAGTTTGAGTATGGCAATTTCTAATAAATAAAACTGGTAAAGCGCAATTTGATTAACATGTGTGTCAAGTTTTTTGAAAATTGGTTGAATAGATTTATTATAAATTGATGGGGTATGCCCTATAAGAAATGCAATAAAATTTTGTTTAATAATAAATATGATTTTGATACCTTAATAAAGGGCCAGTACGTACGCTAAAAAAAAAAAAAAAAAAAGTTGAGATAAATATTTTATTTAATAATTTAAATTCACCTTTCGCTGGGCATTTGAGTTCGCTGGTATTTCGAGTTCGTCGGTCATTTGCGGTGTTTAAAAAAACGGTATATTTAAATAATACATACCAATATTGGCCAATATTAAGATTTTGATGTTTCAATAACATGTAAAAAATATAATTTATAAATTATTCGTGTTCAATCTATACTAATATTATAAAGAGGTAAAGTTTGTGAGGTTGAAGGAAGTAATCTCTGGATCTACTAAACCGATTTTGGAAATTCTTTTACCAATAGAAAGCCAAGTTATTTGTGAGTGTCATTGGCTATATATTAATGCGTAAAATGAAAAGACTTTTTCGTGGTGATCGGAATTGCAAAGTAAGTCGGAGAAAAATCGGTCGAACGAAAACGTTTCTAACTAACGCTGCCTTAACGATGAGAGTTATATGATTAAGTTCTAGAGAAAAGTTGTATATAGAGCTTGATAATGCCTACAAAAAAGTCAGCGACAGCATATGTCTAACTTTTATATTTAAGTCATAAAAAGTAGTATTTTATAATAACATAATAATTTAAATCGTTAGGTCATGTTTATTGGTAATATTATCAACAATTATAAATTTTTATCAAAATAAGTAAATTTATCGTCTCAAGTGTTTAAAACAAAAGACTTTTCCCGTTTACTGCATAAATAGTTAAAGAAATAATACGACATAGGTATGGAACCGCGACCGGGTCGTAATCTATCTATACTAATATTATAAAGAGGTAAAGTTTGTGAGGTTGTAGGAGGTAATCTCTGGATCTACTGAACTGATTTTGAACAAAAGACTTTTCCCTTTTACTGCATATAATTTCACTTTTACTGCATAAATGATTAAAGAGATAAGACACTCACAAATAAAACACTCACAAGAAGACCCTCACAAATAACGGTATATAGCCAAATTGGCATGCAAATACATATACATATGCAGTAAAAATATTACCCTCCTTTTGGCAGTCAAGAAATAAATCATACCACTCAGTACTAACCGAACCACACTTATAATTTCATCACAAGTAAAAAGCTTTACCGCCCAACTAAGTGGGCACGGGTGAGCTAGTAATTTATAAAATGATTTATTTTTTTTATTTTATTTTTTATTAGCTAAATGTATACAGCATATTCATTGTATAAAAGAACATTTTATAAATTAACATTAATATAGCAATTAATACAATTCAAATTAGCAAATAATATACAGCACCTATTTAAAAGATAATAATTTTATAAGCATTTTTTTTAAGAAAAAAAGGAAAAAGGAGGACTTATAAAGTTATGGAACACCTATACCCGATGGTCTTTATAGGGTTAAAACGCGCTTATAAATTTCTCTCGTCCCCTCCCCTCTCCCTTCTCTGTGCCATTATAGGTTTATTGCTTTTGAAGTATAAGTTTATTGAAACCGCCTGTATAAGTTATTTTAAATATAGTTCTGTCTTATTTTTAGCTCAAAATGTATTTTACAATTAGGTTAATGTTAGCTGTAAGATATTGATGCAACGCAATAAGCCCGCGACAATAAGCTATTTATTTTTATTTATTTATTTAATAATTAATTACTACAAAACATTGACTTGCTAACAAAAATAACAGGAACCGAATGGCAAAACCTTAACCTTTTGCTTATTTGATTCTGTCACCCAACTGGGACTAGCCCGTTCTAGGGTGGACAGGACTCTAATATTACAATCAAGTTTGCTTGATTGCTTGATTGCTTACAGATGTACAAGTTTGAGTAAAAAGCAAATAACATTAAATTGCCCTAAAATTTGTTCTTAAAAAAAAAACAAAAAAAGAAGTAAAAAAAATATATTAATACTATAAAATATTAAAAGATAATATAATAAATAAAATGCAATTCCATTATATAATCGGCAATAATATAAAATTTGATTAAATAATATAAATAAAATTATATTATTATGTGACAAAAGAAAGAAACAGTCAATAATATTTAATATATGTTAAGTAATAAAGGATTTAATATGAAAATATCTAGTCAAAAAACTATGAGTTTATATTATTATTTCAATAATATGATTTAGTCACATAATTTTGTAATTTTATTAAAAAATATCCATTATTAATACAGTCGTATTGTTGTTCAGGGTGAACGAAATAGTTATAATTTATTCTTTGATCTTTTGAATACCTTTAATATGAGGGTATAATAATGTGTAATTATGTCGCAAATTGTTATGAATAGGCGTAATAAAGGTAAAATCTACCGTGAATATGATATCCTTTGAAGTTTAATTAGTACATCGTTTGACATGAGTAGGAGATCTAAAGCATAAATTCGATATAGGGGAAAGCGGACAAAGTTCTATTCAAAAGTAAGTACTTATAGAGTACTAAGCCATACTATTAGTTCCACCGTGCATTTCGATACTGATTAAATTTTACTTTACCGGCCTACCAACTGCCGACAAGGTAAATTGTGTAAAAGCATTTTTTTTATCGAGATTAACACGGAAATTTCGATTTTGAGCCCCCCCTGAGACGATTAATACCATTTTCAGATTGGAATCAGTATGTGTGTATGTGTGTATGTATTCGCTTAATCCGATTAAGCTGAAATTTGCTGAGAAAGCATCTGCTGGTCGTGGAATATTATCAAAAGTTTCTTATTTGCCCTTACTGATGATTCACTCACTTCAAAGAAGTCACTATTCAAATCTCACCTTTATACAGACGTCTGGTTCGAATCGGACTGTTATTGCAGTTCAAGTAAGATGACGGCTTTTCCGATGTCTGTTTATGCAATGCTGGAGGTTGATTTGCTTGCAGATGGAGAGGTTGGAATATTAGATTAGATACTGGTGACGATTATTTACACAGTTGGCTGCGCTGTGTCAACGGAGTGTTGAGGAATCTCGCCGCCTGGCTTGGAATAATAACCATATACTAGTATTTCGATTTGGTTACGTCAGAATCCTAATCCCTCGATTAATTCTGACAGAAATCAGGTGGGCTGCATCTGTATTTCTTAGCGCCTATTTAGTAACATTGCTTTTTATTATACTCACTTGGGATATAAGTATAAAATAAATAAGTCTAATTTTAATGTCTAATTTTAATTCTGGATGCACATCCTAACTGAGAAAAACATTAGATTGGTTCTTATATTACCATTTCTTTTACGGTTTTATACACAACTAGCTGACCCGTACCCACTTCGTTGGGCGGTAAAACTTTTTACCTGTGATGAAATTATGCCTGTGGTTCGGTTAGTACGGAGTGCTATGATTTATTTCCTGACTGCCAAAAGAAGGGTTATATCTTTACTGCATATGTATGTATGTATTTGCACGCCAATTTTACTATATTACCGTTATTTGTGAGTGTCTTCTTGTGAGTGTCTAATTTGTGAGTGTCTTATCTCTTTAACCATTTATGCAATAAAGGTGAAATTATATGCAGTAAAAGGGAAAAGTCTTTTGTTTTAAACAGTTAAGACGATTACTTATTATGATATGAATTCATAATTGTTGATAATATGACCAATAAACATGACCTAACGATTTAAATTATTTTTTTAATATTAAATACTACTTTTTGTGACTTAAATATAAAAGGTAGGCATATGATGTTGCTGACTTTTTTGTAGGCATTATCAAGCTCTAAAACTTTTCTCTAGAACTTAATCATATATCTCTCATATTTAAGGCAGCGTTAGTTAGAAAATTTTCGTTCGACCGCTTATTCTCCGACTTACTTTGCAAATCCGACTACCACGAAAAAGTCTTTTTATTTTTCGGATTAATATATAGCCTATGACACTCACAAATAACGTGGCTTTCTATTGGTTAAAGAATTTTCAAAATCGGTTCAGTTGATCCAGAGTTTACTTCCTACAACGTCACAAACTTTACCTCTTTATACTATTAGTATAGATATCGATGTTTCAATCGTAGTATTGTTAAATTACAAGGAATTTTGTTGAATCTCCATTACTCGATTATATGCATCAACCCTTTTCTTACGGGTTTAGGGATGTATGGGCTCTTAGGGGTGCATCCCTAGTTGATAATTTGTTGCACTTAGGATAATTCTTCGTTCCGCGATACTATGCGCGGCGGCTCGCGCTAGGCCGTAGTACGACAGTAGTTGGTGAGACAGTATGTTATCTGGTTGACGATTGAATGACGACTGTGGAGAGGACAAGGCGCTCCAGTGTTTACAACGATGAAAATCCGAAATCTGACTCGGCATTTCTACGCAGTGGCAACATACTGCGGCGGGAAAGTTTGTTTTGATATTTGGCGGGGCGAACATAATATTACATTGTGTGTGACGTAGTCTCTACACGGTTAATACGTAAATAACAGTATACTATAGTTTCAGTCACCGCCTATAGCCGTACGTATAATACCACGTGTTATCATGTTAGAAGCGAGATCACAGGGTTGCGACGTAATGCAATTATATTATGTTTTAATATTGACACTGTAACTACCGTCACGCCAACTCCTTTACGCGTCATGTTATATAACTCAGTCTGAGTTATATACGCAATCCTTGTTGAAACATACGTGTTTCCGTGTATTACATCGTTATATTTTTATCAGTACGAATGTCGAGCTTTCCGTGCAGATATAACTCTTTACTACCTATCTCGGAAAATGGCCCTTATTGTAGAATTAACTGTTTCATGGGACACATATATTCCAAAACACAATGAGTAGAAATTAAATAAATACCATGATCTCGCAAACGCTATCACCAGGAGCGGCTTCACTGTTCACCTACACGCGGCGGAAGTTAGCTTTCGTGGCCTACCAGCTAAATCTCAGTTTCACCTCTTTAAAGATATAGGTCTCTCCAAGAAAAGAATTAATTACTTTCTAGAAAAAAAAATCTGATACTAGAACTTCTGCATCTCAAATTCGTTGGCTTCAACGGGAAGTGAATGGGTGGTAAGGCAAGATCTACCACAGCCCCGGTAGTTAGTCTGAAGTCCACCGCTTACTCTTCAGAAGTGTAATAATAGTATTATGATGGCCCGATTCCGGTCGGCGAATTTCATGGCATGTCCGTTTGTATTTATTTTTGGTTTTAAAAATAATGTATTCCCATAAAAATCATTCACTTTATATTCTACTCCACCGGGTACCTAACGGTTCCGTGCACCATGGCCTGTTTGTTATGCTCGGTCGACGCACCTATTGGTTCAGCTCCCATCCGGCAGCCTCCTCGAAGAGGGACGATCCGGTAAAGGACTTGCGGGCGGTTTGCGCATCTTGCGGCGTTAGCCAATAGACTTTGCACTCCGGTGAATAACCTGGGGAGAATGCAAATGGTCTTATGCGTTTCCTAAGCAGCAGGGGTTATTAACCTGATGTCATCGCTCTTGAAGCGACGATCTTTGTGAAAGACGGAATGACCTGGAAAGGACTCCGTGGACTTTGCGTGCGGCTGTAAGTTCAGTTACGGATAGGCGGGATCGGAGGTTCCAACTCCTCGGGCGCTACTGGGCGGTTTGCGTATCGTGGGGCGCTAGCTAATCGGCTGTGCATTCTGGTGATTAACCGAGGAAATCATGTTTCCCAATCAGCGGGGTCGTTGTTGACCTGAGTCAAGCATATTTAAAAGTCGTCAGATAAAAACTTACCTAGCACGTCTTCTGTGATATGGAGGAATACGTGAATTACGTGAAAGGTGTCTGTCTGAGAGCATGGTTCATCTCCCACATATAATTTAGACAATACATAACTTGTATATGACATATTTTCACTTGATTCGATTTAAATAATGGCAACAACATCTCGATTTTACTTTCCCAGCAGAGGGAAAGTATTGTGAACGCACTGCTGTGTGTCTGTCTGTGACTGTGCATTCCTCCACGGTAGTGCCCAAACACTATTACCGATTGAGTTGAAATTTGGCATGCAGGCATCATTTGGTCATGGAAAGGCTTGAAATGAGTTTTATACTGTCAAACAACTGGAGACCAAAAAACTTAAAAAAAACATTATGGAGATGCTATTATAATCTGACCGAATTCGAGGGCCATGACTTTGCAAATATTATAGTTATTTGAATGATAATTATGCTTAGAATTTTAGTATTTAAATGTAAAATTTAGCTTTAATTTGAATATTTACCACTTTACTTACTACTTTGGATGTTACTATGTACAGTGTTTAGTACGTATATATTCGATTTATTGAATATTTCAAATGTTAGGCTTCTAATTTGATTATCAACTTTTAACTGACTATTTTAATTGTTGTTTTGAGTGGCTTTTAGTAGGTAGCCATTACAAGTATTAACTATTTTATTAACTAAGCCTTTAATTTGTTTTGTAATAAGATTTTACGACGAATGACATTTAGTATGTTCCAAAGTTTCTTAGATACTACTTTTTTTGATAACATATGTATATTAAGTAAAGATTAAAGTAGTAATAAGACTGCTTAAAACACAAATATTTTGATACGTCCAAGAGCTGTTTTTAGCCGTTAATTGGACACGACGTAAATGTAATGTAATGTATGAAATCGGTCTACCAGAGGCGCGCTAGTCATACTCTAGTCTTGAAATATTGGACCTAATACTTAACATTCGGTACATAGGTGTCTTTTGGGCCGAAACTATATTGAAATTTTGGTTGGAATACCTCACAAACAAGTATCAAATATTTTTTTTAAATTTCGCTTTATTTAAGAAAATACTACATCATATTGGAAAAATATAATTTTATTACCACGGAAAATACCACAACTATAGTACGAAAATACTACTAAATTACTACAAAAATGTTAGAAATACATTCGCGATTTTAATCGCACATTCAGTAACTGTTGGTTGACTGGAAGATATTTTTATGTAGCTTTAAGTCCGCCATTGTAGGGTTACCGGGTAAACGGTGGGTCAGTTGGGTACAGTGGGTCACGCACATATTGACGAAAATAAGTACGATAGCGCAGACGCTTGTCCGCTCACAGACGCCTCCCTATAAGCAATCCCTGCTCCACCAGTTCCCGCGCAGCTGCGCCCAGATGACGACGTGCTACGGCCGATTTTATCGTGACGCTCATAAAATATTTTGAAATGTGAGTTGATATTTTGTTTATAATTCCTAACTTATAATAGATATAGGTAAACTTGTATTACCATACTGTGACCTTGTTAGTACGCTGTAATATATCACATAGATGATTGACTAGCTTTGTTCTTAACAGGTTGGTTCTTGTTTGCATTTAACATAGGTCTATGGTCAAGGGTGGGTCTGATCCACTGTGTACTCAGTGGATCGCGATTCACTGTGGACTCGTTGTTGAGGCGATGCGCATGGTTCTGCTATGTTTTAATCATAACTAATATACCTACAGGAAATAGAAACAATTTACCTATTATAAAGCTAGGTATATCTTTGATGAAAATAAAATGATTTTTTTACAGAATGGGCAGAAATAAACCTAGTAGAAAAATTGGTATTCATACGGAAGATCAAATGAAAAAGGCATTAGATGCTATAAAGGCCGGAAAAAGCATCAGGCAAGCAGCGAAAGAGCATTTCATTGCTTTTTCTACTCTGCAAAGATATCATGGAAAAAAAAATCCTGACCGCCTGACGCCAAATTATTCCGTCAGGAAAATATTTAAGGCTGAACATGAGGAGGCCTTACGTGATTATTACCAAAAGTGTGCCTTAATGTTTTATGGTCTTATCACTAAAGATTGCCGCAAAATAGCTTATGATATGGCAAAAATGAACAATATACCAGTTCCTGAGAGTTGGGAAGCGAACAAAATGGCTGGCATAGATTGGTTCCGAGGGTTTCGTGAGCGATTCCCTGAGATGTCATTACGTAAACCTGAAAACTGCAGCTTGGCGCGAGCAACAGCGTTCAATAGGGAAACTGTTAAAATATTTTTCGACAACCTTCAAAATGTGCTTAGCCGCAGTCCAGCCTTTGCAGATGGCACGCGCATTTATAATTTAGATGAAACTGCTACAAGTACTGTGCAGAAAAATCCACGAGTTTTAGCTCCGAAGGGAAAAAGGAATATATGCAAAGTGTCTAGCGGTGAAAAAGGTACACTTGTCACAACGTGTAATATCATAAGTGCAGGAGGTGTTCCCCTTCCACCCGTATTGGTCTTCCCACGCAAGAATATAAATCCTCGCATGAAAGTTGGGACACCACCTGGTTCTCTTATCCTCGCCACTCCTACTGGGTGGATGAATACTGAAACGTTTGTACAGGTGATGCAGCATTTTGTGCAGAGGTCAGGATCTACGAAAGATTCTCCAACAGTTCTCATCATGGACAATCATGAATCACATCTATCGATTGAAGCACTTAATTTGGCTAAAGAGTCAGGGGTGACTGTGCTTACTTTACACCCACACACATCGGCGAAACTTCAGCCGTTAGACGTCGGCATCTATGGACCGTTTAAATCTTACTATGCATCAGCGATGGAGTCATGGATGATGCGAAATCCTGGATGTCCAGTGACCATTTACGATATTGGAACACTAGTTGGTCAAGCTTTTGAAAAGAGTATGACTCCACTTAACATAAAGCAGTCATTCAGGAAAACCAGAATATACCCGTTCGACAGAGATATATTCTCGGAGGAAGACTTCATGCCGAGCAGCGTCACTGACAGGCCTGCTGCTGAGAAACCAACAGGTATGCAGCCTACCTAACACTTATTTAAATATTTTTTTTAGTTATTTTAAGGTGTCGAACCCACATGCCAACAGTATTTTTTCCTTTCAGATTTTGAAGATACTCCAAATCCCTCTGTGATAGACGCAATTGAACAGTCGATTGTTGAATCTTCTGTTCAAATCACAAGTGATGCGTCTGTGTCTGTTACGCTATCTTCAATAGTTTGTGCTACAACTCCACCTTCCCTGTCTTATATGTGTTTGGCAGCAATAATCCACCCTGCTGATGCAATCCCAAGACAACGATCACAAGAGAACCATTCTCTTCAGTCACAATCTTCATCACCACTACCATTAGTGGCTAGACAAGACCCTGATGAAACCTCTCCCAGGTCATCACATGCCAAAGTTGCCTTATCTGTCCGGCTAGTTACACCAGATGAATTCCGAAAACCTTTAAAGGCATCTGCAAGAAACAAAAAAAGAAAGCCGAGGCGATTAGGCAAATCTCTTATTGCAACTGACACACCGGAAAAGAACGAAATTGAAAATAATAAAAAGGCAATTAAAAGGAAGAAAGTTGTGCAACCCACTGTCAAGAAAGCTATTAGAAAAGTTCTTCAAAGCGACTCGGAAGAGGATTGTGAAATTGTCTTAGATGATGACTCACCAGATGAAGGGAGCTGGTTCAGTGATGAAGATAAAGAGAATATTATTACGCAAGAGACGCTGATGAAGCCGTTGCCAAGAATGCCAAGAGAGGGAGAGTATGTTTTAGTAGAATTTGCGCTCAAAAGACAATTGTTGTACTATGTTGCTAAGATACTAGAAGAACGAAATCATACATTCGAGCTCTATGTGAGTTATTTGAGACACAAGGAAGGACGTTTTTCCATGCCAAATACTCCAGACTTGGCTTATGTCAAGGATGATAATATTAAGCTTTTATTACCAACTCCTGCGTCAAATGGTAGTACTGTTCGTCAGCAATCATATCTTACTTTTGGCATTGACCTGAGTGGTATAAATATCCGTTAAATTCAAGACATACCTAACTTGATTTCCATTTAAAGTTATTAGTATTGTCGGTTTCGGTTTTCGTTTTAAGTTTTAAGATAATCGTAGTTCTTAGGTCCGTGTGGTTTTTAAAAAAAAATAAAAATGTAATTTCTAGATTAAATTGTCTTTAATTATTTACGTATAAAAACTCCTAGACCCATTGTTAACCAGGGGGTGACCCATTGTTCACCACTCATTGTGCACAGTGGGTCATTTCTGCTCTCTTAAAAAAACCCTATTTCCTCTGCTCTACATTATCGGGGGTCAATGATTTAGTAATTTTCTGAGAGCTGATAAAATATAAAATACATCAAACTAAATTTTAAGCCGATCTGACTGATAGGTTTTGAGATATGAGCTGTTAAAAAAAAGTGACTCACTGTTTACCCGGTGACCCTACTTAGTTTTTTAAATCTTATTTTCATTTCATTGACCGTGCGGGGGCGTTTGAGCGCAGGGGCAGGGGCAGGGGCGGGGTTTTGGTGTGTGGGGCTGTCTGAGGTTTGTTGCGTAGGGGGTGAAGGGGGGGGGGGTTGGTACAGGTGGGGGTG
Organism: Micropterix aruncella; assembly: GCA_944548615.1. Lineage (NCBI taxonomy): Eukaryota > Metazoa > Arthropoda > Insecta > Lepidoptera > Micropterigidae > Micropterix > Micropterix aruncella. Next base: position 25,551,000 of record OX155969.1, read on the forward strand.
GGACCTTGTCCACTTGCCGTAGAAATGACAAAATTCTTGGGGTGACCCAACCGATTATTATTTAATATTAAATAATTAACTAATTTGATTATTGTGTTTAATAATATTTTTTATAACTCTGACTAAAAAAAATATTGTTATTTATATTCCTGACTTACTAAGTTATTGTAATTTATAAGTGTTAGTACCTACTTCTGCAATTCAATACCCGACTTGTAATTATGTTGTACAGGTAGGTAACTACAAAAAAGCGTATTACCTGGTGTGCTATTGTTCGCGGTAGCAGACAGACACAATAGTGCTAGCTTGATTCATTTGATATCACGTTATAATTTAATACTTTTTTAAATTACGTCTCCTCGTTAGCAAGAAATTTAATGATGCTCTGATTCGTTATGATGGAAAAATATTCAACAACCTTCAGGCTGTAAGGTGTTTGATTATCGTTTAATCAGATAATTTCCAAATTGAATCATAATAAATTAGGTCGTTCTGTTAAGAAAATTAAAGAATAAAAATTGTGTGGAAAAAATATGTTTAATTATCTAATTTTGACTCTTCTAAGCAGTGTTATTATTTTCATGGAAGTTCATCAGCCATTACTGTAAAACTCTCGTGTATAGCAATGGATGAAAGATTTAAAGGCGTTTATCAATGCATCATAAATTTGATTTCCCCCGTGTATAAAGTTATCCGAATAATTTTCGCCGGTGAGTTAAGCTATTTTCATACTATAATGGGTAACGAAGAGTCTCCAGTCCCAACTCCTGCAAATTTGTGACTGTTTACTGTGAAGCTTAAGCTTAAAAAACTAATTCTTCGGAAAGGTACCTATACGAGTACTGTTAAAAAATACCGAACTTTATTTCTTTACACTTTAATATTAATTTTACAGATTATTGGTCCTTGCCCCCTTCAAAGTACTCTCTTCCCTTATTTACACATTTTTTGACAGCGTTGTATTCATTTCCGAAGGCAGTCCTGGGTGGCTTTATATGAGATGATCTTAAATAACTGTGACGAATTTGCTTTCATATCAATAATACTCCGAAAACGGCGCCCTTTCAGCGCTGATATTGATTTAGGAAATATTTCTGCGGTTATTTAATGATTTATGATATTTCTGTCTATATAACTTTCTATTTAATGATATTTCTGCGGAAACTACTCGCATAGATAGCGTCACATAGACATGCTCAATTCATCTACTAGAGCTGTCAACTACAACGGGCGAACCCGTCACCTCAGGAAGTTTTAAAGAAAGTTTTAATCGTTGTATCTCCCGTGAGGTGTGCGCAGAAGACTTAGGACAAAACAGTCCACCGTCAAGCTCCGCCACATGCCCGCAAGAGGCCAACGCCTTAGCCGCGAGATAGCCAGGTATATTAACCTGCGGGCTGACACTCACGCCCTTACTTCCAGTTGCGACCAGATTACTCCGGTCTCCCGACTGATTACGAGTTCGAGGTCGCTTACGCGGTCCTCTCCCTTACGTAGCGGTGAAACGGTGTCAACCGAATCTATCGCGGACCACGGCATCATTTGCCCGTCTCTTCGCCTGGATTCGTATAGCCGATGGTCGTTTCAAGAGCAGACGCCATAAGGTTAACAACTATCCCCCGCACAATAGGAAACAGTACTGTTTCCAGACTCCCCCGACTGTTAGTCAGAATGCACAATCGATTGGCTTACGCCGCACGATTCGCAAACCTTAGAGGAGCGCCAGAAGATTGACTTCTAAGGAAAACCAGCCCTCAAGCCAGAGTCCTACCCGGGCCAGCACTTCATGCCTGGAGGCCGCCGGATGGGTGTTGAGTGTGACCGACCCCGAACAATGGGTCTTCGTGGCCAACTCAACAAGGGTCCATTACCTCCCCAAATCATCAAATAGCTCAATTCATATAACTAGGGTTGTCGACTACAGTGGGTGAGCCCGTCACCTCAGAAAGTTTTAACGATTAGTCGTTCTCTCTGAAGAATCTCCCTGGAGTGAGCGCAGAAGACTTGAGGACAAAACAGTCCACCGTCTAGCTACGCCACAAGCCCGTAAGAGGCCAACGCCTTAACCGCGAGATAGCCAGGAGTGTTACCCGGCGGGCCTACACTCACGCCCTTACTTCCAATTGTGACCAGATTACTCCGGTCTCTCGATTGGTTCCGAGTTCGAGGTCGCTTGCGCGGTCCTCTCCCTTGGGAAGCGGTGAAACAGTGTATACCGAATCTATCGCGGACCACAGCGTCCTTTGCCCTGCTGTTCGCCCAGGATCGGGTAGCCGATGGTCGTTTCAAGAGCAGTCGCCGTAAGGTCCGCAACCACCCCAGCTCTATAGGAAGCAGTACTGCTTCCAGACTCTCCCGACTGTTAGTCAGAGTGCACAGTCGATTGGCTTACGCCGCACGGTGCGCAGACTGTCCAGGAGCGACAGAAGGTTGATTCCCAGGGGAAACTAACCATAAGGCCAGAGTCCTACCCAGGCTCGCACTTCATGCGTGGAGGCCGTCGGATAGGTGTTGACCCGTGAGTGTGACCAACCCTGAACAGAATGGGTCTTCGTGGCCAACTCAGCAAGGGCCCATTAACACCCAGCTCAATTCATCTGCTCGATATCGATGTATGCTCGATATCGTGCTCGATTCAGGAGCGACGTTTACACTGAACTTAGGTGGTAGGGATGATATTGAGTGCTGGCATTAAAATATTTGTCCGCATTTAATTTCATATATCTCCCAATTTTCTACAATATTTAAACCATACGCCGGTTCGGATAGGTGCGACATGGTCATAATTAAAGGACTAATTAGGGTCGACCCTGATCCCAAAGACGCCTGTTCAATATTCAAACTACGAGTATGCATGCCATAAGGGCCTAAAATGCGTTTCGGAATCTCCGCACCTCCTCAACAGATCCGACGGTGAAAGTGAAAGTGAAGGCAATCTTAGACAATAGCTCGTATAATTAATGCAAACAACAATGCCTGTTGCGAAGTGTCTGTAATAACGCCCCCCCCCCTCCCCCTCCTCTTGCTGTCGTTGCGGCCATGCGCCCTGATTCAGGGTTTATCTGGAGGCGAGGTTGGAGCTATTCTCTGTGGTTTTATGCTGGGGCATATGTAATCGAATCCACGCAGGAGAACCCTTCAATGGATGTCGGGGTGACGCCTGTCGCTCCTACAATCCTTCTTTCAGCGTTATAATCTATATGTTTCTTTGGGGGTGCTTTTCTTCCTTCTATGGTATTATCAACATAATAAGTGGAAAGATGAAGATCGTAGCTCGAAATAGAAAAGATAAAACTGACGAATAATAAATATTAATTTAATGAAATATTGCGGCTGTAGCCGTCTTCGGGTTATTTATTTATTTGGTTTTCGGAGAACATACAGCGCTTCATTAATTATTACTAGTTATTCTAATACAGTGTTTCGCTGGCCGATTTTTTAAGCTATTCCATAGCTTTTATCGGGGGCCTAGCCCAGCGCGGCGACCGAATGAAGAAATTTCTTAACGAAAATTAATGATTTTAAACTGATAATTACGTCTAAACGAGTACTGTTTACGATTCCAAAAAAATATATGTTAAACAAGAACAATTTCCTAATATTCTTAACTTTGAATATTTTAGATTTTGTTTATATTACATAGTGTAATTAATTTGTGAAGTTAGGTCTAACCGAACACAAAAACGACTACTACGCAAATACTATCTGGCATATTATTATGAAACTGCACCATTTTAAAGATAATTTATTTATCTATCTTTTTATCTACGATTCTTTTCGAATCATCCGTTTTTTTGCTTTATCGACTAAAAAATTCGTGCGCGGCGCTCTATCGGAAGAGGTTTAAATTATTCCGAATCATTTGCTTCCGCAGCCGCAAATGATTCGGAATAATTTCAACGTTTTCCGATAGAGCGCAGTTATCTGATATCAGAAAAAATAAAATAAATAAATAAATATAATTGCATAAGTTGTTAAAAATGCTATGCAATAGCTTTACCGCGGCAGTCCCCGAGTGCCACACGTATTTTTTTTCCTACATTATTTTCTTATACCTACGGTAAATCAAAAGTTGCATTGCACTAAATTAAATTACAATTGAACTATTGCAAGGATAGGAAAGGAGAGGGATGGGATATATGTAGGATAGGATATAGGTATTCAAATTATACTCTTTGCTATTCTCATTTTCGCTTTGAGTGTTTTGAAACAATTGGTATACTCACTATGTAATCACTTCCTAGACGCCTAGTGAGCTAAGGACAGCCTCGCTGAATTTAGGTTGATTCGAGTAAAAAATGTCGATATCTTCGAATCGACTATTGTATGAGGTCATCAAGCGGTGCATAACGGAATTTTGGGCGTAACTAGTATTCACACGAGGGATTTCGAACGTACGAAGAGAGCGAACCCTTCATGGCGGAACCAACAACGACAGTTTCTTTACCAAATGAGGGCTATCAATTTTGTTATGTATTATTTTATGCAATAATGTCATACATAACAGCCGCTGTGCGGCGGTCTTCCAGTGAACACATACTAAATAGTTCAGCCTGTTCTCGTAAGTTCCAAGTTCCAAGTGCTCACGATAGTCCAGGTATCTAATAAAACGTCTTTGGACGCCCTCCATCCTATTTTTATACACGCCATATTTCGGATTCCAAATCTGCGATGCGAACTCTAAGGTGCTATGAACATAGGAAAAGTAAAGCGTTTTAAAGATGTTAATGTTCGAGAATGGTTTACATATTCTATTAACAAAACCCTATATGACATTTTCATAATCGTACAATTACATGAATAATAAAACCTTATTTATTTTTCATATCTAAACCACCATTGAATTGACAGACGAGAATAGAATAAATACTTTAGCAAGATAAAAAATAAAAAAATAAAAAAAGACAATGAATGAAATATTAATAACAAATAAATTCAATAAACGTGAAATGAATACGATACCTAAAATTGGTTAAAAAGAGTGGAAAGTTTTTTTAAATGTACTTTACATTCTGTCAAAATATGTATAGAAGCTATTTCCCATGATTTAACAACGCGCTCTTTAGCAGTATTACCAAGGCATTTAAGTTAATATATTAGAATTATAACGCTGAAAGAAAATTGGAGGAGTGACAGGCATGTGAATGGTCCAAGTCTTGGAATGGACTATTCATAACAGGAGGAGTCTGAAAACGAACGTTTGCTAAGCAGCGGGGGTATTTGCCGACTTGACGTCATCTGTTCTGAGAAACTACCCGATGGTTACCAGATCCCGCTTGACTGGTAAAGGGTGCCTCGCTCCGCAACTAATTTGAAATTGAATTACCGCTGGAGTCAGATAAAGGCCGCGTAAGTGACCTAGAAATCTCCCGCTCAGCACGTAACATCCGATTGGGGACATGTATGGCGGCCGCCTAAAGCACGTAACATCCGCTACTGGATATCGCGCTCGCCTCTGCGAAAAATGCAATTTATGATTCGAAACGTCGTACTTAATGTTTTCTGACGGCGCAAAGATATGGCCAAATAATCTTTAATTCGGCGGCGAACGGCGAAAAAATCGAACGGCGATTTAAAAAGTCAGCATAGACGTCAAAACGGCAGTCTCCATCGGCCAGCGCCGCGATCGCGTATAGTTCCGCGAAATGGTTGTTTTGTGCAGTGTTTTGTGGATAACAGTGCAGTGTTTACTGGATAACAGTGAGTAATTTGCATTTTTAAGTAGTTTAGGCATGAGGATTAGTCAATTGAGATAGTCCATTTGCTGTTTTTCACGAATTTTTAAAGAAAACACTTCGGCGACAACAAACGGCTCGCGAAAAAATGGTTGTTATTATTTTGTAATGTTTATGAAATATCCCGATATATTGCGAAATATGACGTAATGTCGCTTTAATTTACTAACAAAATAAGTATTGCTTCATTTACATCCTAAGTTATCACATAATTAGGCGTATTTTGAAAATTATATCTTGTTTTGTAAAATGAATCGCGCAAAGAAACTTGTTTTGATAATTACTATGAGAGAATAAAGTGCGATTTTCCATAGTTTTTCGATGAAATGTGACTCTTTGGAGTATAGTAATTAGTTATTAGACATATAATAAGTCTAGGATAAGACAATATAATTGAAAAAATCTAACGAATTTTATATTATGAGCATTCAAAATTTATTATTAAGTTCGGACGCGGAAACTCTCAAAACTTTAGATTTTTCTATAATATCAGACAAAGCTCAAAGTTCTGGTGTGATTTATAAGAAGTGTGATGTAGTAATAAAGTTATTTTGAAAGAATTTCATATAAAAAAATACCATAAATAGTCACAAATTAAAAATTAAAAATTTTTTTTTTACGAGAATACATAAAATTTTTCTTGGCTGAATAAATAAATATTTTTGTATGCAAATAAGTAAAAAAAAATATCGTTTTGGTAAAGCATTTAATAAAGAACATAACTGTATTTACAATTTTTGCATATTTTACGTATTTTGTGACAAAAAAATCGAAATGATTTTATAGGCGAGTTTTTTCAGTTTGCCAATTTTGTAATATTTATTCATTATTATCTTAATTGTTTTACGAGATAAGGTTATAATGTTTTATATGTCAAATTTCAATGCGATCATTTTTCTCTTTATCTTTTTTTAATCCGTTTAGTGGTTTATAAGTTATGATCGTTTTTCTCAAGGCCGTTGACTCGCGTCGATTTTTTGCCCGAATATGTCGCGCGCAAAAGTGATAGGTGAGTTTTTACTTCGCAACAGGAGGGGATCACGGCCAAATGTAAATGTAATACAACTGTCTATACAACTATGTTTTAGTTTTTAGGACAATAAATTATTTGATTTGATTTGATTTGATTTGAAGTAAGGGCGCAAATGTCGGCCCGCTGGGTGATTAACATGGTTATGTCTCGGTACGGCATTTGCTTCTTACGGGCGAATGGCGTAACTAGACAGTGGACTGTTTTCTTCCGAGTCTTCTACGTTCATATCACTGGAGACAGAAAAATCAAGTATCGTTAAAACTTCCTAAGGTAACGGGTTCACTCGTTGTAGTTGACAGCTCCAGTGGTAGATTTTGTTGCCCATCTTGAGGTTCACTCCATACGGAGATAGAATGGCACATAGTAATTGACTATTCGCCCATAGTAATTCTTTCTTTCTTTCTTTATCAGCGCGCATTCGCCCACCGTTGGGCATACGCCTCTCCAATCACTCTCCAACCGGATCGGTTGTCCGTTTCCCTCATCCAGACAGGTCCAGCTGTCTCCTTGGTGTCATAAGGTTGTACTGTTCATCATGATTGGAGGTATTTAGCCCGATACCCGCCACGTCGGCCATACGTCTTGGCGAACTCCACAAGTTCAGAAAAATATTTCTATTTCCTAGGCTTGTGGCAACCTGGTCGGGTTACTTAACCGCCGAATTACTCTATATTCACTAAATTTATTATTTAATTATTATTTATTGTTGAGAATAAATAACTTAGTAATAATCATAGTAATTAACACCCTTCAATGCAGGAACATTGACATTTTATGATTTCTTCTTTCACAAATTTATTTTGGCGTTTATTTTTAAATGACCCATTCGTATCATACCAGCGATGCAGGGTTAAGGGCGTCAACCAAAAACTCAACACGCTGTAGGCACGGCGAAGCATTTCAGACCACAACCGACGTAAACTAACGTGTAAGTAATCTCATATACTGGATTACAGTGATTCGAGTCGTGCTCTGTTCAGCATTCTGGAAACAAGAGACGCTGAATGGGTTAACTGCCAAATATAATTGGGATGTTTACTTGGATTACAGGAAGCTGCAGGTCGTAGTAGAGAAGTGTAATTTAACCTAATATTACGTAAGTTATAAAATTTATTATATAACGTATTAGATTGCTCAAGGAATTACTACGGTAAGGAAATCTGTATTTTACTTTAAAAGCAACGATTAGATGGTACCCATAGTTCAATATACTATTGTGTTAAATTTGTCAACTTTTGTGATATACCATTATGGAAGCTCACAGTAGTTGGCGCTCTAAACACGCCTATACGGTAAAAAATAAAAAAATCATATTATTTACATAAGGATGTCAGTTTTTAAAGTAGTATACACGTTTCAACACGTAACAATTATGCACTTGATGTTTATTTATTAGTTTATTTATATATACAAAATCAGAAAATGCCGTTGTATCCTATTAAAATTAGATACTTATAAATGTCTGAGCACACATCATCTTTCTATAATAGGACCGAATTGGAGGGCCATGACTTTTCAAATATTGTACCAATTTGAATGATAATTATATATGTACTTTTAGTATTTAAATGTAAGATTTAGCTTTAGTTTGATTATTTAACATTTACTTACTACTTTGGATGTTACTATGTACAGTTTTTAGTACGTATATATTCGATTTATTGACTATTTCAATTGTTAGGCTTCTGCTTTGATTATTCAACTTTATAACTGACTATTTTAATGATTGTGTGTTTAGTAGGTAACCATTCGAATTATTGACTATTTTTTATTATTAAGCTATTGCATACCTTTTATCGCGGGCCTAGGCCAGCGCGGCGACCGAATGAAGAAATTTCTTAACGAAAATTATTGATTTTAAACTGATAATTACGTCTAAATGAGTACTGCTTACGATTCGAAAAAAAATATGTGTTAAACAAGAATATTTTCCTAATATTCCTAGCTTCGAATATTTTAGATTTTGTTTATATTACATAGTGTAATTAATTTGTGAAATTGGGTCTAACCGAACACAAAAACGACTACTGCGCAAATACTATCTGGCGTATTATTATGAAACCTGCACCATTTTAAAGATAATTTAATTATCTATCTTTTTATCTACGAATTTTTTCGAATAATCTGTTTTTTTTTTGCTTTATCGAATAAAAAATTCGTGCACGGCGCTCTATCGGAAGACGTTTAAATTATTCCGAATCATTTGCTACCGCAGCCGCAAATGATTCGGAATAATTTCAACGTTTTCCGATACAGCGCAGTTATCTGATATCAGAAAAAATAAAATAAATAAAATAAATAAATAATTATAATTTGCATAAGTTCTTAAAAATGCTATGCAATAGCTTTACCGCGGCAGTCCCCGAGTGCCACACGTATTTTATTTTTTGTAATACGATTCTACGACGAATAACTTTTAGTAGGTTCCAATGTTTCTTAGGTACTATATATTTTAAAAAATTAATATATGTGTGTTAACCCTTCAGGCCTCGACCCCTCAGCCGATTGAAAAGTTGCTGTCCCAAAAATTTTCAGTAAAAAATAGTAAAAAAATTGAATTACGACACTGTCTCACCAAAACATTAATTACTGCCAAACCACTGTACCCATAATTAAAATTAAACATATTAACATAATAAAACATAATAAAATCAAACAAATTAAATTAAAATAAAATTAAAACGGGGCCGTCACGCTGAATCGTGCTGTGGCCGATATCGGCCAAACGGGGCTTGAGGGGCTTGAAGATTAAAGTAGTAATGACACTTACTACTTAAAACACAAATATTTTAACACGTCGAAGAGCGGTTTTTAGCCGCCAATTGGACACGACGTAAATGTAATGTAATGTAATGAGCTCAGAATACATTAAACGCAAATGTTTATATTTCTAATATGCTAATTAAAGTGCGGCCGAGCCCGCCTTGCTAGGCACCCATGTTTTGAGGCGAGCTCACTTTCGTTGTCCCACTGGAGCGCCACGGTTGTGTCAAGAGAAAAATAGAAAAAAAAAATATCATTCATAAATATACTAACTTAGGTATAACATTTTGACGTGAGAATTGTCATTCAAGTTGTCATGAAATGGAAAATAATATGGTCCAACAAGCACAAAATACAATTTATTATCGGAGAGTATATATAATACTCATAATAATATAATAGTAAATAAAATGGTAAAAATGTCAATCTCAATGAAGAAAATCAAAATAGAAATTACCTAATTATAAGTCGTTGATATCATACAATTCTCATTCAATATATTAATAAGGATTAATAATCCTCAACCAAGGATTAATAATCCTCAACCAAATTTGGTTGCACATCAGAACACCGTTGACTACCTAACAACCAATATTGGCGGCTTGCTATTTTCGAGAAATCATCAAAAAATTTATTGGTTTTTATGAGCTAGTACCTAAATATTTTTTTACATAAATAAGCGAAAAAATAAATAAATTTAATAGACAATCTAATGACGATCACGGTGGTATTTACAATTTTTAAATAGGGTTCCGTATTTTTCTGTAAGACAAGTACAAGTTGGAAATGCCGAGTTTTTTTCACTTTTTCGACTTTCCTCATATTTATTCATAATTATCTAATTGTTTTACAAAATGGCATTTCAACATTCTGTATACGCAATTTCAATGCGATCATTGCACAGTTTCTTTGATATAGTAGTTCTATAGTTATAGTACTTTTTGTAGAAGATACTGCAAGAAATTCCAATAAATTACCGTGGTCTGCCATGAAATTATGCCGCTACCTACTCGAAGGGTTAAACTGAGCTATTTTCCCGTTTGTAATTATAATTTTAATATTTTCCGTTAGTTTATTGTAACATACCACATAGGCCTTTGAGTGCCCTCTTTAGCAAAATAAATATTGGTCTGCTAGTTGCAATATAGATAATTCGAGGAAGATAGTGTAGAATTATTCAGCGGGTGCAGAGTGGATTTAAAAAAAAACCAAAAGACTTCTCCCCAAGTAAAACTTTTTCTTCGACTTCGCATCGAAGTTCAGAGACTTGAACTCTGACTGAAGCGAATATAATGTGGACACTTTCTTTCTGCTTATTTATATTTCTGAGTCGCGGCCACACTTCCAGAATTACATTCCATTTTTAGTTCTTTTCTTCGCGGTGCCGTTGGAGTGGCTCCCACTATTGAGACGCAGCTCTTCCAACAGCACATTGGCTAAGTGCACATTGGCAACGGCAACGGCAGGAACCGGTAAAATCTTGTCGGTTTGTTTTGCTGCGTTCTCTAAAAATGCGGTCTGCTGCGGTCACACTACTCGCTGCGAATGCATTCGCAGCGAGCAAACTCGTTTGGTGTGGCAAAATACTCGCTGTGATTAGATTCATTCGCTGCGTTTAAAATCGCCGTGAGAAGAACTGAACATAATTAGAGCAACGGATTTTTTGCAAAAAAAACGGAATTTCGCAAAAACAAAATTGAAAAATCGAAATTTTGTTAAAATTCGCATATACTGCATATAAAACAACTTTGTAATAGACCTAAAATTTATATCTAATATTAATTGAAAGCTAACATTGTTTGTAAATAGGATAGAAAACGAATTTACCGCGTGAAATTTGTAGCACCCGACGTTCGGTGACGTTGCAGCCGCCGTTGTCCAGGGTAGACAGTCTACCGTCGACGACAACGGCGGCTGCAACGTCACCGAAACGTCGGGTGCTACAAATTTTACGAGGTAAATTCGTTTTCTATCCTTGTTATAATGTCATACAACCGCGATAGTCTTAGATTTTATACTAGGATTGTTTAGTTCCAATATTTGACCATTTAGAAACGTTCTGTCTGTAACGGCGACATTATATATAATAAAGAAGCGTTCTGCTTCTACGCAGTTTAACTTCTAGCGTAAAAGTAACTAACTCTGTAACGCTGCTTCAGCAAAGGTTGAAAAGCATCATTTAGTACCCCAGAATATGTTCTTAACATTAGAATCTTGATTGAAGGATTAGGCGATGAAGTGAGTTTACTCATCAATGAGCTGATTTTGAGAAAGGTCTCTGAAATAGGGATTTTTTGAGAAGTGTAATTTGTTTTAAGGTGATAACTTGCAGCCACAGATGGGTAAAATAACTGACCAATATGAAAGTAGGCTTCATTTTATCGTATTTTTTTTAAAGTTTTTTTTCGTATTTTAAAAAAAAATATTGGAACTTTTTTTCGCATAAATTTGCATAAAGTGAAAATTTTCCCATAAATTCGCATCTATTAGGTAAAAACGAAAATTCCGTACCTCTAAACATAATCAATTATCATCGCAAATTATAGAAGGCGAGAACAAATTATAGGACGCGGCTGACGGACGCGACTTAAAGTTGTCTGTTAATTAATGTCTACTGAACTGTGAAAATTATTGGACGTACGTCGCGGAAGTAACCTTGAGGGCTCGGACGTCCGATAGAAATGTGGTCCGCTGGATGTTTCGAAAACGTCCGCGGACGGTGTGTACAGGGTGCAGGATGCGTCAGTGCGTCAGAAGGACTCGGAATACGCGCCATCTTGCATGTGTGTGCGAGTTTAACAATTAAAGACGGATGAAAAAATCATCGTGTGTCTTCGCTACGGAGAGTTTCTTTATAATATTAAATGTAACGAATACAAATCGTCTTCGAAACAAGGTGCGTGGGTGCAATTAGAACAAATAGACAACGCAACAAATTAAATTGATTCTCATTCATTATATTATCTTTGATCTTGTGAGGGACCACCCCTCACAAGGCTCCAAATTATTCGATGTGAGGTGGTGGTGTCAACTTGCGAGTTATCTCCGTATTTAAATGCGGTTTTGATGAAGCATAAGATATTTATTGATTGAATCGATTGAATATTGCCAGTTATAACGCTTGCCGAATTAACGAGTGCCCGGATTACTTTATCGAGACGCGAGGGTTGCGTGAAGGCGGTTATGTAGGAAAGTGGATAAGGATTGTATGTGTGCTCTTAGTATCTTGTACTGGGCACGGCTCGAGTCTGTGAGATTACAGACTGATGCTTCGAGACTCAGTGAAAATGAGGAAAGGAAACCAAGGAGCCGGATCCGTTGAGCGACATCGTAGAGGGGTACCGGATATGCCGTCGCAACCTAGGGGGAAAGTGATCAATCGGAGACTGATAATTTGGTTGCTTTTTGGCCGGTTTATATAGGCCGTGCAATGATGCAATTTGAAATATTCTGAGTAAAAGTATTGTTTCATCGTGCTGATTCATAGCTGCACGAGTCAAAATAATAGCGGAATTGTGTCAGTGGATTTCACTGGAAATCGATGCATTTGATCATCGTATGTAGTGGACTTAAGGTCCGTTACAATCTCAATCATCTCATTCATTCAAATATGGCTATAGAGTGTGGAATTCACCAGACTCTGGTGATTTTATTTTATTTATGCTTCTTTTTACGCTTACCCAAACGCTTCTTTTTATTTTATTTTTTGATGGACAACATGAAACAGCTGCCGAGAATTCCAGAAAATCTTCCTCACTTTCACTACTCGATATTCTTTGCCAACAATCCTTTGTGGACTGCGCGCGAATATTCGCTCGGACGAGTCCGCAAGCCGCGTCCCAAACGACTGTGCAGTCGCGTCCGTTAGCCGCCTCCGTCAGCTGTGTCCGTCAGCCGCGTCTGATAATTTGTTCACGCCTTGACAGGGCCCTCGCTTGGAACAGGCATGCTCGGGTCATTATACACTTTTCTGTATATGATGCTTTGTTAAATTGAATAATTAGTTTAAAATTAATATTTTGTACTTAGTCATTCCTACATAATTGCAATTATTGTAAAGGAAATAAATACTCTATATTCTTATTCTCATTATATTTGCATTAGTAGCGAGTAAGTAACTCTATCTAAAGAGCTTAACTCTTTAGGGACCATGTGACATACGTGTACCATAAAATTAACATTATTTTATAAATTATGTATATTGAATACGAATAATTTATAAATTTTATTTTTCCCTGTTATTGATACTTATACAAAACATATATATCCCATGAATTTATACAAAATCTATTGAACCGATTTCCACTTATTAAAATCGCCCTTTAACCCTTCTAGTAGGCGGTATAATTTAATGGCAGACCGCGGCAATTTATTGGAATTTATTACAATGTCGCCGCGCTTGACAAATTGTACTATAACCATGGAACTACCATAGCAATCATAAAAAAAATAACTGTAAAATGATCGCATTGAAATTTTGTATATAAAATATTAAAATCTCATTTTGTAAAACAATTATATAATTCTGAATAAATATGAGAATATCGAAAAAGTGAAAAAAACTCGGCATTTTTAACTTGTACTTGTCTTATGGAAAAATACGGAACTCTATTTAGAAATTTTAAATACTATCCGAATATTTATTAAATTCGCTATCAAAAGGTAATATTTTGTTTTGCTTATTCACATACAAAAATATTTAGATATTAGCTCATAAAAAACATCAAAAATTTTGATGATTTCTAGAAAAAAAAGTGATGATGTTTGACAATGGAATTTTACCAGAAATATCTGCGAAAAGACACCGAAATTATTTTAGCGGCCGTCTATGTATCTATGATAATAATAAGATATTTGGTATGGATTTTAGGGTGCGTTTGAATTAAAACATAATACTACTGTGCGCTCCGGGAGCAAGCCGTCAATATTGGTCGTTACGTAGTCAACGGTGCTCTGATGTGCAACCAAATTTGGTCGTTATGTAGCCTAAGGGTTTATTTTTATTTTTTTTTTATTTTATAGCAAACTTACAAATAGTAAATATATGATACTAATATTTTAAAAACATATTCAAACGAAACAAATTTACTACCCTATGAATAGTTTGCAATGCTTGGCATTACAAATTAACAGAAATAACATGAACATGTTGATAGTAGAAGAAAAAATATAATAAGCTAATAATAATATAAGGGTAAGAAGAGTAATAATTAAATAAGTTGTTATTGGTTATTTGGTTAGAGCAAAATTGAAGTATGAGTAATTGGATAATAATATTTATTATACATAATATGATATACATAATACAATAGTATGTTATAATATAATAATCATATAATACAGTACATTAGGATGGCGGTTAGTGAAAGCTTAAGAAGTAGGAGATAGGCTAGGTATGATCGAGTCTTTTATTCCCCTCTTATCGCGGGGTAAAAATTCAGCCGTCACTTCTGCGTGTGATAGTTTATATTGGACTTCATATCCAATATTGGATCGCTCACATTCCGCCGCGGGTAGCCTTGCATCCAATGATGGACGGGTCACATCAGTCGGATTAATGGAATCATAAAATATATCTAATCCTTTACACGATTTATCAAAAACCCGACACATTCTGGTAAGGGTTAACAGTTTTATGTAACAAAAATTTCCTTACTCTACCGCAACGAAGGCTTTAGGTGAATAACGATGTCTTTCCATGTAATATTTGGTATTGCGTTACGCTATATCGATAACTATAATCGGAAACGACCCATCTGGCGCTAGTAGGTCCAATCATAAAGCTGAAATATGCGTTCACTTGGGGGTTTCCGAGACAAAAACTCTTAAACACAACCTTCATCCCAATTGTGATCAGACCCTTTATCTAAATGACGTCCCTTTCCGTCTCGTGTCGCGATGCCGGCGGCTTACACACGCCCGGATAAAGTGTCTCATAGTTAGCGTAAGGGATGCCTTTGTTTATTTAAGACACACTTATTGCTAGCCTCTTCAACACGTTCACTTCCAAAGAAAACACGAATGCACGTTATAATTTCAAATAACCAATGTTATTGAGCGTCATTTTATTGAGCGATGTTATATAACGGTCATTTTATTGAGCGTAATGTTTCAAAAATAAACGGAAACATACTTATTAATTTGGTACAAATAATATTTGTTCGGATGAATTCGATTACGTTGCGGTGCCTTGCCCATTTCATCTACGGTAAGAAATGTCACCAAGGTCTTGAAGAAAACGGACAGGATCAATCGAAGAGCGACGCGGACGTGACATGACATGTGACAGAAGGTAAACAAAAAGTTTCGCGCCAATTCAGCGTATTCAGTTATTTCCAAGTTGGCAAGCATGGCTTCCATGTCAGTTGACTGCCTTAAAGTTGAAGTTAGAGGGCTGGATATTCTGCGCCTCTTTGTTTGGTCGTAAATTAAGTTGTTTTGCCTTTCCCGTTACGAGTATTCTTCATAGAGCTTGTTACAGTTGTATTTGTGGTTGACTGGCTTTTTCTGGCCTTCCAGTAAAGCTTTTCCTGAGGGGGGTTTCAGCTTTTTTGATTATGAGCTATTAAAATCGATGATAAAGGTCTGTAATTTTAATATTACCGGTAATTTTAATATTTCCCAAAATTACACAACTTTATGACACAATGTAAATGCAGTTTAGCAATCGTCTGTTAGAGGGCTACCTGTTGACAGTACAAAAAGGTAAAGCTGTAATACAGCAGATGGTACTATCATCCCGTTCTTCTACCGTTCGTTAGAGAGCCATCTATTGCCAGTACAAAAAGGTTGCGCTGTAATCCAGCAGATGAGGCTATAATTTGTAATTTTTCTATTGTAATGACTTATTTGAATTTCTTTTTTGATTACACCAAAACCTTTTTTCAAACACCTCAATTAAATTTTTGCACCCAGCCGTTCTCTCAATATGGCGTTACAGGAAAAACACGTTTCAAATTAAAAGTAAATATGATTGATATAAATTTAATATTACTTTTCTTTGTCTGAATCTTTTACTTTTCTTTCTTTAAACGAATAGGAGCTGAATCGTGAGTTGAGCCGATCCGAGAACAAAATCGATATGACTATATTTGATCGTTCTGTCTATAACAACAGATTCGACTGTATAGCTACACCAACTCTCCCGTCAAAGGCTAAAGCCTTACGCGAGGCATCATCTCGTCCCTGACTACCAGATTTGGTTGGATTACTCCGGCCTCCAGTCTAGTCACGGATCGGAATCGCTTGCGTGGCCTCTACCTAATGTTAGCAGTAATTCCGTTCTAATTTATCGCAGACCGTGGCATCCTTTGCTTGTCTCATCACGTGGGGTCGGGTAGCCTACCGGTTGTTACAAGAGCGGCTGACATTAGGTTTACAACCACCCCCGCTTCATAGGAAACTGTATGTCATTTCTAGACTCCGCCGTATTTGCAGGAGTGCACAGTCGATTAGCTGACGCCGCATGATGCACACAACGCCCACCTGCGCCCGAGGAACATCACCCAGCGGTAACTGTGATTTGGCAGGGGTCAGGAATCCTTATCGGGTTCGAATTTCTACAAGGACTACGGTGTTCCTCAAGGGAGTACATCAGGACCAATTAAATTTCTGGTATATATAGACGATCTTTGCAGTCATGAGATACCAGTTGTTATTGCTTTATTTTTCGACGACATGGTGCTGTTATTTGAGAATAAAACCTGGCAGTCTGTATTTGAAAATGCAACAAAAAGACTAAAACAGACAACTGCTTGGTTAAATCAACATCTACTTACACTTGGCTGGGCTGCGGTACTCTCTTTTTTGCTACTATTTACAACGGAACCTCTAGTGATATGATGTAATATACTATAGTTTAAAAAATGCGCATTTCTTTTAATAAATAAATAAATAAATAAACTTAACATAGAGAATACAAAATACATCACCTTTAACATAGATGGGCAAAACCAACCTGTAATAGATAAACACCTACTATTACACGACTATATCGGAAGACACTGCATGTGCCTACCCAGCGATAGCGTTCCAGCGAACGTAGGTACGCCATGTATCAAATATTTAGGTATCCTAATAGACGGGTTCCTGTTCCGAGAAAAAACAGATCCGTTTCCCATACGACCAATTTCCCATACGACTTCAAGGTAATGGACATCCGACATTTAAATTTAAGAGCGGTTTTGATCTACTTTCAGAGGAATGATAGGACTGCGATATCTAAACTTCGGAACCATAGACATGAAATCGATACAGACCACCGGAGGTAAAAATGGATAACGACATATGGATAACGACATTATACTTTTCTAGCTCCGAGACTATACAATAAGCTGCAAATGGACTTACCGACGACCGACTTACCATACCCTACGTTTTGAAGAGTGGTTATAAATTGGCTGCTTAATAAATCTAGAAAAGACAGCGAGGCATCATTAAAGACTCTTGTGTGAACATATTTCTATATTTTGTATATTATACAAACTTACGGCTTTATTAAATTATACACCTCTTACAATTCTTAATACAACTCTATATTATATCCTAAATTTGCATTGAAAATTGTTATTTTCCTTTATAAATTGTTATCAACCCCTCACATCGCGAAGTTAAAATTCGGCCCATTCGGCCGTCCCGTTTGTTTTGTCAGTTTGGCGCGTGAAATTGGCGAGAGTCGATGGCCTTGAGGAAAACGATTATAAGTTATAAACCACTAAACTGATCATAAAAAGAATAACTGTAATATGACCGCATTGAAATTTTAAATATAAAACATTATAAATTTATCTCGTAAAATAATTAAGATAATAATGAATAAATATTACAAAGTTGACGAACTGAAAAAACTGGCATATAAAATCATTTCGATGTTTTTATAACAAATTACGGAAAATATGCAAAAATTGGAAATACAGTTATGTTCTTTATTATTTACCAAAACAATTATTTTGTTTTACTTAATTGCATACAAAAAATATTTAGTTATTCAACCAAGAAAAATTTGATGTATTCTCGTAAAAAATTTTTTTTTAAATTTTTTCATTTGTGACTACTTACGGTTTTTTTTTATATGAAATTCTTTCAAAATAACTTTTTTACTGCATCATACTTCTTAGAAAATTACACCAGAATTTTCAGCTTTGTCTGATATTATAGAAAAATCTAAAGTTGTGAGAGTTGGCGTCCACAACTTGATAATAAACTTTGCGTGCTCATAATATAAAATTGTTTATATTTTTTCAAATATATTGTGTCATTATATACTTATTATATGTAAAACAACTAATTATTATACTCCAAAAAGTCACATTTCATCGAAAAACTATAGAAAATCGCACTCTAAGTATGGTAATTCTCTCATAGTAATTATCAAAACAAATTCATTTTCGCGAGCCATATTACGAAGCAATTTATAATTTTCAAAATACGGCTTATTATGTGATTACTTAGGATGTAAATGAAGCAATACCTATTTTATTAGCGAAATAAAGCGATATTACGTTATATTCCGCGATATTTCGTGATAATTCATAAACATTACAAAACACAAAATGCCATCTTTTCCCGGCGCTAAGTTGTCACCGAAGCATTTTACATAAATATTCGTGAAAAACAGCAAATGGACTATCTCAATTGACTAATCCTCATTCCTTAACTACTTAAAAATGCAAATTACTCACTGTTCTCCAGTAAATGGCATAAAACACTGCACAAACACAGTTTTTATCACCCATTTCGCGGACCCATACACGGCCGTGAGAGTTACCGGCGGACACTGTCGTTTGACGTCTATGCTCACTTTTTAAATCGTCCTTCGATATTGCCAGACGGAAATCTTGAATTAAAGATATTTTGGCCATATCGTTGCGCCCTCAGAAAGCATATAGTACGGCGTTTCGAATCGTAAATTGCATTTTTCGCAGCGGCGAGCGTTTGGTCCTGTAAGGAACATTACGGAGTTTTAGGCGGCCGACCTTTGGTCCCCCACGGGATGTTACGGAGCGACCGGGTCAAGGCACTTTTGCAAATGTAAATATATATTGTCTTAATATATTGTTATTTCCAATTATTATATTATATGTAAGTACTTATTTATAATATTGTTATATTTTTTATATAAATTCATATAAAGTATATGCGAATAGAGTATCTATGTAGATATGTATTACTCTAGTTTGTATGAATGTATGTATGTAAAGATGTATGTATTATTCTAGTATGTAATTATATTTAAAAATATTGTTACATACATCAATAATACTAGAATAATATTTCAACTAAATACCTACATTCTTTTTTTATGAAACAGAAAGTTTTTAAAGTTAAATATATTAAAACCCTTGGAGGCGTTCCAAGTAGGGAACGTTCGTGCCTTTGAAAAAAACAACAAAACAGCGTATTGTTTTTATTATTATTATTGTTATTTTCCTCTTTCAAGTGTAACACTACATAATTAATTAAACCAAAGCATAAACACGACCCCCTACAAAGTGTTAAAACGCACCCTCCCCCCCCCCCCCTTCTGTTGAAGCACCCACACGCGCCTACGTGCCATTCCGCTTGCGGTGAACAAAAAGGGAGACCATCCCCCTCGCACGCCCCGCTAGTTATACCTACCGTTCCTGGGTAGTATTCTGGAGGAATGGCGGTTATTGTAACCATCCTCCGCTCCCCGTGACGTCATGCCCCCCGCTCGACGTTTATGACGGTTATGTGACTTTACGCGTGACACGCGCGCCTTGCTGGCCTGAATAAAACTGAATTAGCAGAACGCGTTTCACACATATCTTCACGATGCGATGCCGCGACGGTTTCCGCCTACATTTCCAACGCTTTTATATCTACGCTACAGAATAGTACTGAAGCAGGGGGATGAGATTGTACAACAGAATGTAATAATTAATTTATTTAAGAGGGGGGAGAAAAAGGTGTAGTGACTTCAAAAAATGAAAAAAATCTTCATAAATAGCTTAAAAAATATACTCTTAAGATTTCAAAACAAAATTCCACTTCGTTCAAAAGGTATAACCGATTAAGTGAGTGTCCCTCGTTACAGTGCTGGGGTGTAGTAATGCGGAGCGGTCGAGCGGTTATACGTAGTCCCTCCGAACGCTCCTGGCACGCGGAGTTATAAAACGTAGAAACGGAGTACCGCATATTGCGCGCTCCCTTGCACTTACGGGTCTTATGGGGGGCGCATTGAGCAGTTACATAAGCCATTAGCGCGAGCCACACATTCTAAAGCCACACACACATTCAAAGCCACACAAACCCCCCATAACACCCGTAAGTGCAAGGGAGCGCGCAACATGCGCTACTCCGTCTTTACGTTTTATTACTCCGTGTATCAGGAGCGTTCGGACAGACTATAATGATTCATGCACGAAGCATCAGTTTTAAAATCAGTTTAGATCCAACCACAACAGTGCGCGATTCAAGTGTAGGTATACATAAAATGTCTACGAACATGGTACCGCTGTTCGCAGTAGTACACCACGTAAAACGCGTTTTTCACCAAACCATTTTTTTAATCTATGTACACACTAGCTTAAAAAGTTTTTATTAATCATATTGAAATTTGGCATATATTTTCTTTATATAAATACGCTCTATTTGAATCTAAATCCTAAGAAATATCTTTGTTTAATAGTATTTTTTAATTGTAAAAGAAAGTGCGAAAAAATGGTAAAAATCATGTTCACATCCTTCTAATAAATACTATTTTTTTTCTTTTGATGGAAGTGAGGTTTACATAAAAAATTGTGACCTCCAAGGTGTACATAAACGCTCAGTGCGGAATTTGATGTCTACGTTAATTTTCGAGGAAAATTTTTCTTAAAAAAAATCATGAATATTTCTTTAAAGGGGTCGTCCTACCCCCTTAAGAATTAATTACTATAAGTACAATAAAACATAAACACAATACATAAAATATTGATATTGCTAACAAAAATAACAGGAACCGAATGGCAAAACCTTAACCTCATGCATATTCGATTCTGTAATCCAACTGGGGCTAACCTGTTCTATAATGGGCATGGCTCTAAAATACTATATTTTGAACGTTGTAGTGAAATATACATAACAATGAGAATAAGAATAAATTTATTTTCGAAAGTAATGCCTAAAATAAATATGTACAAAGTCTGCCTAACTAGGCCAAAGCCCGTACCAATGTAAGCTCGACTATGTTAGTTGAAGGTTTTAATTGTGAATTGTGCCCACACGTATCAAGACTCCCCGGGCTCTCAGTCGAAATGTTCAACCGATTGGCTGACGCAACCGTCTAGGAGCGCCCGAAGGTTGACTCCTAGGGTAAACTGGCCCGCAGGCCAGAGTTCTACCCCGGCTTGCACTTCTGCGTGTAGGCTGCCGGACGGGTGTTGATCCGCGAGTTCGGCCGACCCTTATACACACGGGTCTTAGTGACCTATCTGCAAAATAAGATACAGTGAGGCGGTGTCGACTACAACGGGCGAACTCGTCATCCCAGGCTGGCGTAACGATATGTGATCTTTCTTTCAACCCTGGAATGAGTGTTGACTTATAGACAATACACATCTACTATCTAGCTACGCCAGCATGTCTGACAGAGGCCAACGCCTTACGGCGCGGCACCCAGCGGGCAGCCTGCGTCTTTCTATGAATTTATCCCGGAGCTGGGCATTCTTTGCCCGTCATACCACTCGGGATCGGGTGGCCTATAGGTCGTTTCAAGAATGGCATGAAAACAGATCAACATCCACCCCGCAGCTTAGAAGACAGTATATTTCCATAGGCTTCAGACTCTTTCAGCGATTATTCAGACTGCACATTCGAGTGGCTTGCCGAACGGTTAAAATACCGTCTAGTAGCGCCGAGAGGCAATCCCACCAGGTGAAATCGATCCACCAGCCGCGAGGCCTGAGACGCGAGAGTCTTACCCGAAATAGCCTTCCACACGTGGAGGCTTCTGAATAGAAGCTGAATTGTGAGCTTGTCCGAACAGAAAACAAATTGGGTCTTATGGCCCAAGCTGCACTAAACCATTACCTACCCAAGATATATTGAGTATACAAGATACAGTTGGTAGCACGGCGGATTTTCGAAATTCGCGCCCCCAGCCCCCGACATCTCATCTATCTATATAATCGAATAAACAATATTCACGATATTTTAACTAGCACTAGATGGCGCAATACGCTTTAAATTGTATAATATTTTTCAAAACATATTTTTTGTACAAATAAAAAAAAAAGTTTTTGTTGTTTTCCAAAAACTCCTATCAAAAGTTTCTTATTTGCTCGTACTCATTCACCACTTCAAGGATATCACTAATTAAAAACTCATTCTGTAGTTACGATATCAAGACTGATTGAAGCTCGTATATACGTATATCAGCTAAACAGTTATTCATTAAGCAAGCGCTTCTTGCATTCTACAAATCTAGAGATGACCACGCCCGAACTCAAAACAATCTGAACACAAGAATGTCCGCGAGTATCAATTATATAATTCCGTCAGTCAGGACAACATTTGCCCAGAGACATATATTCTACATAGCCCCAAAATTATATAATTCCCTTAGTGAAGACATGAAAAATTATCCTAACATAAAAATATTTAAAGCAAACCTTAATAGATGGCTACTTAACAAGGGATATGTAAAATCTCATCAACTTCTTTGCAACGCACGACAATTTATTTAGTATCACTTATCTATTTTTCTTAATTAAATTTTATTAAATTACAACTAGAAATGTATATATTTATTACATATCTATATTTTCTATGAAATTGGTATATTTATGTGTATATACAGGTGGTGGGGTCCAAATAATTTATTTAAAAAAAAAACACTTCATTTCTTAAAATTGCATAAAAATATGCACATCTAGAGACGGGCCAAATTATCGCCTAGTTAGGTGTGCTATTGGCAGTAAAGGTCATGTAAGATGTGTTAAACCTCCCTATATTAATTATTAAATATTTTATATAATTATTATAAGATTACATGACCTATGAATGAACTGTATACCTAATCCTATGTACCTAAATAAATAAAAATACTTTTACGAGGTATGTACGCAGTAGGTATTTTTAATTCATCTCAATAAACTATAGCCTAGGTAGGAAGCTTCCAGAAAATAACAAGGTAGGAGTCATTGGGGATCATATATCGATGGTAGGAGTATAGAAGTATATCCGAAAATCGGGCGACTGGCGAGGGGATAGGATGTCACTAGCACAACTTGAATTATTGCTCTTCCGGTCACGATTCAGTGCACTTCCGCTCCGTCGGACTAGTTGAAAAGTGATTTACGCACTGATGAGCTTTGCAATGATTAGACCTATACCCGTCTGCAAGTTGATTTATTTCCTCTAGGATATGCATTAATATAAATTGAATTCGTAATCGATAATATTAAAAAAGCTAGCTGTACCGGGCCAGGCGTTGTGTTGTTGTTGTTTTAAAAAAGCGGATGTTTTTACCGGTCACAAATATAAGGATCTTATAATAAGCGTATTTAATTTTTTTGATTGAAACTGTGGGGCAAAATTTTAAGGCCATCGGTTAAGAACTTTCGGAAAGTTAAAATTTTGAACAAGCGAACATTAACAATTACTTTCCCGGCCGACCAACAAAAAATATTGTGAACGCGGATTTTTTTTTGTTGAGATGAAGTCCATTTTGAAAACGAAATATCCAGTTTGACCCCCTCCCCCCCCCCCCCTCGAGACAATTAAAACCACTTCCAGGTTGAAGTTCGTCTATGTGTCTTTGTGTGTGTATTTCTCCACGATAGCGCCCAAACGCTTCATCTCATTGAGTTGAAATTTGCATGCAGTCATCGTTGCATGCGGTCATGGCCAGAGTTGAAAAGATTGTGGTTCAAATGGGGCGCGCTAGTCATACTTAACCTTTCGGCAGCCAGTCTTTCCACGCAAAATTTTCGAAGCCCTCGAAAAGTTTCAAAATTTTAAACACCTTTGTAGAAGGTGTGTGAAAGAATACTAATATATACAGCGGCTTATTTAATGGCAGGATTCAATGGCAGGCTTTTACTGAAGGAATAAATAGAGCCGATAAATTAATAAATACTGAAGGATAATACAAAAACTCCGATCGGCGTGCGTGGCCACCCAGGGGTTAAATCTCGAAATATTGGACATACAGACTTGAAATTCGGTACACAGATACGTCGCTAGGGGCGAAACCATATTGTGAAATTTTAATTGAAATATCTGTTATACAATCGGCACAAATATTTTTTTCGCCTCATTTAAGAAAAATACTACAACATATTGCGAATACAAATTTACTACATTTGCGATGATAATCACTTGACACAATCACTATCGGGGGACGGGGAAGGGTTGGTGCGGGGAGTGGTGCAGATACTTATCTGCTTGCCAGGAATAGTGTTTTGGGGTGACACAACCATTTTTTTTATTGCCAATATAATAGTTTTTCTTCATAACGACGATTACTTGTCACGAAAGCACTCCTCATTCGTTCTACCTACAATTATTTTATTATATTAAACGATTGTCAAATAAATTGCGGTTAGTTTGGCCAGTAATGCTATCAGCGTCAACTGCATTTCGCCGTTTCAGAAGGGTTGCGAAACCGTGTTACGGAGTTGAGCAATGTAATACCATATACAATAAATGTTATTACGTTGACTCATCCAGCTTGCGGCTTTCTTGATACAATCACTATCGTTGACCGGGGGGGGGGGGGGGCGATATTTATCTGCTTGCCAGGAATAGTGTTTTATGGTGACACAACCGTTTTTTTTATTGCCAATATAATAGTTTTTCTTCATAACGACGATTACTTGACACGAAAGCACTCCTCATTAGTTCTACATACAATTATTAATTTATAGATTTATTTATTTAAGTTCATAAAAATACATTTAATTACAAAAACATTCTCTTAGCCTAATATTTCATAATTAAATAAACAGTTTTCCAATTTACTTGCTAACTCGAGAAGAGATTCAGAAATGATAGTTTGTGGTTTACCACGTCACTAGGAATAACCTGTATCGAGGCGGTACCAACAGAAAACGTATATTGCCTGCCGAAAGAGCATGATATATCCGCTCTTTATGAGCATGATATATCAGGTTTTTATTTAACCCCTCAAATGTGAGGCGTCCCTTAAGGGATGCCTTGGCAAAATGTATACAAAATGTATATAAATTTATATAAATGTAAATATAAATGTAAATGTGCGCCGCTTTATAGTAATCCGCTCTATAGTAATGCTATAGCTCTATAGTAAACCCCGCTCTATGTAAATGTAAATGTAAATGTAAATATAAATTTATATACATTTTGCCGTAGGCAACCCGAGCTAATCGCCATTCATTTGAGGGGTTAAAACAAAATATACTCAATAACAAAACAAAACATACTCAATAATGATTATTCCTTAAGCCATTTTATTGTAGGGGAAAATCTGCAGTACCTACAGAGCATACTATGTAAATTATTACGAAGCAAAAATATTTCTCCTTATTTTTGAATAATAAAAAAAAATATATAACTCAAAAAAATCGCAAATGTTTGCTAGTAAATAATGATATACCCGGTTCACTTTAATTCAACTCCAGCAACCCTTCCTTTACCCTCTCTAAAATTTGGTTTCTTCTGCTATTTTTCTATAGTAACAAACTGCCGACTCAGACACTGATTCAACAGTGCAACAGGAAAGCATATTCTAGGATATTCTTATTAAAATTTCAATTTATTGTATTAAGAACTCTGACACTATTGAATTGTGTAACCATTCATGGTTATTTTATTACATTTTGTAACGGTAATTAGTCTTTATTTAGAGTTTTATTTAGTACTTTGGGAATTTAAAAGATCACCGTTTCTCAAAATAAGATTTATTTCGTATTAATCGCACGAGACAATCGTACTTTATTCGATGATTTTCAACAGGGATCTTTTGATTATCCTTAACTGCTCACTATAGGGTCGGAAAGCGAATGACCCCACTTTAATTATGAGAGGTAATCTATCGGTCATTGAACTTCGTTTTATCGCCAAAATCTATGTCTAAAGTATATTTGTAAACTAATGAATTTATATCTATCCCTATTAAATTTCCTAATTTATTTTAAGTTCTGAATCTTAAGTTTAATTGCGAATGTCATTAATTTTACTGAGCGTTGTATATTTTTCTGTTCAAAATTAATAATTTTAAATCATCAGAATATTTCATTTACTTTTTTTCAATGTTGTAGGAAATTATTCTGAATTTATTTTGCTAAATTTATTTAATTTTGTGTCTGAAAGATTTCCTCCATACGGAATATTTGGTCGCTCGCTCCAATATAACCTCCCTACAACTATGGTCGTTCGCTAATCAGCTGTCAAAATATATCGTGATACGGGTGCCGCGTTTCCTTCTGACCGTTTTCATCGCCGGAAAAGCCAATGTCGTCACAATTTTTATGATTTTTTTAATTACATTTTTCAATTATTTATATTAAATTTTTATTACATTATTTAACTATTGACTGTTTGCATTACTAAGTCGTATCATAGATACTTATAATCGGAGAAGGATTATTATATTATCAAAATTCATTACATTCTATTGCGCAATTTTTATTATTGTATATTTATATTTGTAATATTTCTAACTTAACTATTCTATAACTAAATCGTTTCTATACTTCTAATATCAGTATTTTTCATTTGTACCTACTCAGGTATTTTATCAGTTTTTTTTTTACCTACTTGGGTATTTTTACAGCTAAGTTTTTGTATACTTTAATATAAATTTTAGTATTAATTAAAATAAAACAGTAAAACTGCACACAAATGAATTATACTAATTTACCATTTAAAGTAAATCAAGAATAATATATTTGGCAATACCAAGAGTTTGCTACCAACTGGCCTATTTTATAAATAAAATAAAAAGTAAACAATAATTGGATTTTTGAATTGTTGAAATGATTTTGGTAAATTGATAGACGATGACGTATATCTGAAACAAGCCCCATTTTAGTTATTAGCAGTTTTTTATGCTTACAATAACCGGAAATGACCTAACAGTAAGCGTGTTGTTAAAAAGAAAGGACATTTATCTCATGCTTCGTTTATATTTCGTGAAAAAAAATAAGTATTATTTAAAGTATGCATAAAATATATATTTGATTTGCAAATTCCTATCGTAATAATAATAATATCTTAAAATTATCGTTACATAAAAACTTTCGACATGCCAGAAATCATAAAATCAAGAAGAATATATAATAATCAACTAAAACGCTTGGTAATTTTTATTTGTTACTTGAGTTCCTTTACGTATAGGAAATTATTAGATTCCGCATTAGAATTTTAATAGGCCCTAAAGAGCTATTATGGGCAGTTTCGTTAAATCGTTAGGCTATAATTTTTCCATCTTTTCCCCGGCGAGATTACCCCTGCTCCGACCTGCTGATGGCCTAGTTACGTGATTCTCATTTTGCCCGAAAACCCTCATACAATTATGCTAATAAGAACGAGGTGATTTCGACTCGCTTTCAACATTGTTCCAAGAGAAAATTTTCAGCGAGCCTAAAACTTAATAGTCATAACATTTTTTTGCCCTTTGAGCCTCAACGGCCTGAAGGTAAAAATACGCGAATTTAGAAAAATATACAATCTTGGACTTGATTTGATTCTGTCACCCAACTGAGACTAGCCGTTCTAGGGTGGAAGTTTACAATAAATTATGTAAATGTTTTAGTAAAATGCTCATAAAACTAAATTGCCCTAAAATATGGCCTTTAAAAAAACAATCAAATAGAGTGTCATAAACAGAATTGACTTAAAACTAAAGTAAAGAGAAAGATAAAGCCATAATTTTAAAAAATAAAGTCAATAATATTTAATATTTGTTGAGAAATATAAAATTAATTATACAATACCTAGTCAAAAAAAAAATACGATTCATTGTAATAATAATAATATTTTTATATTTTATTGTATTTATTACGACATTATATTATTATTATTCAGTTTAATTATTTCACCATTTACTGAATGTTATTTTTCTAGCACACTAAAGTTACATTTACATCACACTACACTACACTACAGTTACATCACACTACACTCAAATTACAATGTTTATTATTATTAGTTAACTTTTAATATTATTTGATACCTACCATATTTTTTAAATTAAGTATTCTAAAGTATGCACAAACCACTCTACTTGGTACGCTTGCCTTAGTACGGGCCTAGGCCTAGTTAGGCGGCGTTGATTTAAAAAAATTGGTCTGCGGTGCTTTCTATTTTGCTATTATTTACATTGAAGCCTATAATGTTAAACTTACAATGTACTGCCATAAAAATGTGCTTTTCTTTAATAATAAATAAATAAATAAAATAAATTGTCAAGACAGTATATAACAACAAAATGAAATAATTTTTGGTAATTAGTTGAATGTTAAAATATAATCAACTTACATATTATTTTAAAATATAGTAATAATTTGTGCACCTAAGTTTTATTAAAATGTAATTTCTAACATTTGATGTATGGTTAGTCTGTCATGACTCGATAACCATTTCTTAATTTTATTTTTGAATACCCTAAATGTCAAATTTCGTTTTTATTTCTATATTGATCAGTTTGTAAGATCTCGGCGTAATGAAAGAGTAATGTATTTGTCCAAATGATGTTTTCATCCAGGGTATTATTAACCTTTCGGAAGCCAGTCATTCCACGCAAAATTTTCGATGCCCTCAAAATGGGTTTGAAGAAGGTGTGTGCAAGCATACTAAAATATACCGGTGGCTTATTAAATGGCAGGCTTCAATTACAAGCTTTTACCGCAGCAGTGGAGGGAGAAATAGAGCCGATAATTGAATAAATTCGGATGGGTCGGCGTGGGTGGCCACCCAGGGGTTAAGCTATTTTATAAAAATTGTCTTATTGGTCTTCGGTTCTGAATTATTCCTAAATTTGAATTATTGTCCAAAAATAGCTTGAGAGAAGTTTAAAAGAAAGCCTACAATCAAGGACTATAGCTTCCATATAAAGTTCATTGCTGGGATGGCGATATGGTGTGCGGAAAATAATTATGAGTATAAATTTCTGCGCACTTGCAATGACTATAGCAGGGTTCCACTACATCCACCCCATACAATTATGCCGTGAGTAATAAGCGATTCACATAAAGCACGATAATTAGTTTTAGCGTTTTGGAATCCATAATATTCCTCAGTTCTTTGAAAACATATCGAAGGATTCGCACCTTTGTACATTGCCACGTTATGTATATGAGAGTCCCAACGTAGTAAGTAATCTAGAGTGAAGCCTAGGTATTTCCAAGATATTTCTCTTTGCAGAGGTTGAGCGTTGCAAGACTCTAAGAGTCTAAGTTATCGCATTCGTGTACTACAATAGTTTTATTTGTAGTGGGTTGACCCCTGCTGTTTATACTAAATGACATGTATTTGGTTTTGCCAACATTAAGCGTTAACATAAAGTTTCCTAGCCAATTTCTAACAATTCCCATGCCCTCGTTTGATTCTCAAATGTGTTATCCCATTTGGCACTAAACACGATATATTTATGGTAAATATTTTAAAGTTTCAATGTCGTTGACACGTGACCACTTATATTAATGGATTTAGGTTCATGGAAATAGTACTGTAATATATATTCAGTATCATCATACGCGAATGTAAAAATATTCCGACCTCTGCCATTATCCTATCATCTGGATCCCAGCAAAGGAAATATACTGAAGAGTGAAGACAGATTGATGATAACCTGCATTTACAGTTGATTACATCTCCGGAAGCAATACGCTATCGTCGGCATTATGATTGATTTCAGCCATTTCCGGCCGTATTTCTGCCTCTCGCTCCGCCTCCTCTTCCTTCTCTTTCCACCCAACCAATGGTAATCCTGGGGGAGGAGAAATGACGTCACAAGACGATTAGATGATATATTCTTTGAACCAAATTGTAATTCGATTCTATTTCTAGGCGATTATATTTACGTGTGGTGGATGGGTGGATCGCTCTTGTATGGAGAAAATATTATAATAATCAGAAAATCCCTGTGTGGAAAAAGTGGTATTTGGTATTGAAATTACAAGAAAAATAAAAAAAAAAAATTTTCAAAAGGGGCTGAATTTTCGGAAAAAATTAAAGAGACTTTATTTTGGTTAGATGATTTTAGACTCAAAAAAAAATGTTTTTTACAATATAAATATTATTTAATAAGCGAAAGTGTTAACTACTGAGTAAAGAGTAAAACAATTATAAAAAGCTATAAAAACGAATTTACCGCGTGAATTTTATAGCACCCGACGTTTCACCTAAAGACAATACTATCTACTACTAAGGGGTTTTCCTGCTACACTCAAGCTGCAGAACGAATTATCAAAATAGTCACGGAAGCATATGGTCCTCTATGTGGACCATATAGAGAGAGGTTTATTAAAAATCGCCTGGAATCGGTGATCCTCATGCCAGTTTTCGACAACAAACATTATAAAAGGCCATCGTAATTCAATGGCTCTTTAGGCTTTTCTGGATTTAATACTAAAAAGAAACTGTTCTGTATAATTTGCAAATATTGTACCAATTTGAATGATAATTATATATGTGTTTCTAGTATTTAAATTTAAGATTTAGCTTTAGTTTGATTATTTAACAAATTACTTACTACTTTGGATGTTACTATGTACAGTTTTTAGTACGTATATATTTGATTTATTGACTATTTCAATTGTTAGGCTTCTGGTTTGATTATTCAACTTTTTAACTGACTATTTTAATTATTGTGTGTTTATTAGGTATCCATTGACTATTCTTTAACTTGTTTTATAATACGATTCTACGACGAATAACTTTTAGTAGGTTCGAAAGTTTCTTAGATACTATATATTTTTTTAAATTAAAATATGTATGTAACGTAAAGATTAAAGTAGTAATGACACTTACTACTTAAAACACAAATATTTCGACACGTCCAAGAGCGGTTTTTAGCCACCAATTGGACACGACGTAAATGTAATGTAATGTAATGTAATGTATCTGTTTATTGTAAGAAAATGGTTACAAGTATTTGTCCTCTCATATAAACATTAAAATACACTAATCTTCCTGTTTCACTTTACCATAAATCACTTTGACTTGTTACCATAATAAGGCGCAATTACCTAAACTTCTTATATTATGGGTCATAAAGGCAAGTATCATTGTTATGATATTTTTAATTAGGATTATATTTTTTTTTTATTTATGTTAATATTATTTAGGATACAAATAGCTGTTTTAATACATTAGATACAAAAATAAAAAAAATTCAACAACACAGGTGTGTTTTTAGTTTCCGGCATTCTTAAAGAGGGTGAGTCAGTACAAGAAAAACGAAACTTTTTATAAACAAAATATAAAAATGTTTTTATTTTGTTTGGCCAATTTGTAAGTTTTATCTGTTGAAAATAAGTCTGAGAAGCGTAAAGCCCGCTGCGCCATCTAGCGGTTTATAAAATATCGGTAAATAACAATATTTGCGATTTTATTCCTACCGCTAGATAACGCATCGTGATTACCGCTTTATATACTATGTTTTAAAATATATTTTTTTTGTTTTTTGCCACAAATTTTTATTTAAAGTTGCTTTATTGCTCGTACTGTTTCACCCCCTTCCAAGGATGCCTGTAACTTAAAAGTCGCTTGTATATTTCCACTTAATAAAATTGAATTAAAAAATAATTATACACAAACCCCGCGCACTCTGCTGACTGTACCCCGGCATTTTATGATCAAAATACTGTCTGATCTGAAAGTATCAGCTTTTACAAAACTCTTGCACTTTTTTGTCTCTGGTTCGCTAACTATACACGGGCAATCGATGCTTCCTATCAAAAATTAATGAAAAAATACCACATCTGCGCATTTTCTTCTTGAACGTAATAATAGCTCATGCAAAGTAGCTGATTCGTCGTAATTAGAAAAAGACAAAAAGTAACAATTATTAAAATACGTAACAATTATTAAATTAATTATTTTAACCCCTTGAGTATGATACGACCAAATCTGGTTCTGAAACAATTATCCGTTGAGTATGATACGACCAGATCTGGTTCCGCGTTTTTTTCACTTCTTTGACGTTCTCATATTTATTCATAATTATCTAATTGTTTTACAAAATGATATTTCAATATTCTATATTCAAAATTTCAATGCAATCATTGTGCAGTTGTTCTTTTTATGATTGGTGTAGTAGTTTCGTAGTTATAGTACTTTAAGGTCGATGTCGCCGAAAATCCTGCAAAAGAGACAGATGCATCCATGAAAATACCCATTTACTCCAAGGGTTAATACGTTGAGTTTTCTTTACGTGAACATAAGCTAGTAGACCAGATTTGAGAAGTATATTTCAGGTGACTGCGGACGAATGCGTAGTACAAGAGAAGTTTGAGGAGAACTATTTTGAACTTCAAAATTTAACAACTTGCGGTGTCAACTACAACGGGCGAGCCCGTCACCACAGGACGTTTTAACGATTTTCTCGTTCTGTCGCCCTGCAGTGAACGTAGAAGACTTTGGACAGAAACAAATCCAACGTCCAGCTACGTCACAACCCGCAAGAAGCCAACGCCTTACCGCGAGATAGCCAGTGTTACCTGGCGGGCCGACCCTCGCGCCCTTGCTTCCAATTGTGACCAGATTTCTCCGGTCTCTCGATTGGTTCCGAGTTCGAGGTCGCTTGCGCGGTCCTCTCCCTTACGAAGCGGTGAAACGGTGTGCACCGAATCTATCGCGGACCAAGGCGTCCTTTGCCCGACTCTGAACCGGGATCGGATGGCCAATGGTCATTTCAAGAGCAGTCGCCGTAAGGTAGACAACCACCCCCGCTCTATAGGAAACAATACAGTTCCCAGACTCCCCCGATTGTTAGTCGGAGAGCACAGTCGTTTGGCTTGCGCCGCTCGGTGCGCAGACCGTCCAGGAGCGCCAGAGGTTTAATTCCCAGGGGAGACTGGTTGACCCAGTGTCCTACCCAGGCTCGCACCCTATGCGTGGAGGCAATTTAACAGATATTTGTTCAGATATTAGTTCAAAATTTAACAGATATTTTGTATGGTATCTGTGTGGCGGCTGCTGTCTTATGTTTAATATACATAAAGCATGTTATGCAGCAGCATGATAGCATGACCCACAGGTGGATCAATCCGCCTCTTAGGATTTTTTATAAGATGCACCGGGAATGCATGCCGCTACAGTGGAATGCGTTGTGACCAGCCAGTGGAGCACTTAAACTAAAAAAATACTTTGTATTGTGTTTTAATTGCGTTTTAATATTAATTTAGCTGGAATTCGTCAAGATACCCGTTACGTCACAAAATTATATATTTTTGTTATAATTACACATTAATTTTATAATAATTAGTCCGGAATTCGTCACCATGCCCAATTTGTAGTTATAACTGATGTTGTTAAATAATATTTTTACTGCATATAATATGTATAAAACAAGTAAAATAAAATAGAAGAAAGACTCACCTCGTCGCAAGCAAATAAATAATATAAACAAATGTGTAATATATAATATAAATATATAATGTAAGCAAAATTCGCGGCATATATGTATGTATAAAAAGAAAGAATCATTACAGAAAGATATCATCAACAAGTAAATATAATAATAAAAGGAATAAAAATCACGACTGCCGTTACGAGAAGTAAAGTACTATATTTTAACTATTTTTATGAAATATTTATGGTTTATGTATGCATCCATATGATTTCAGAATGTACTCAATCAGACGTATCATTTGACAATAACACGATAAATTCATGTTAATTTATTTATGTGTAGAGCAGGGGTTCCCAAACTAATTGACCCCGCGACCCACTTTTTAAAATCACTATATTTTGCGACACAACGAGAACTTTTTCAGAAAAGTTAGTGAGTGGTTTGATGTAAAAAATAAGCAATTCATTTGTAAGTATCATAAGTAAGTCTTTATTTTGTAAGAAATTGTAATGGGCGAATACATAAAAAACAGAAACTAAGAACTACGTTTACATACCTACCTACCTACCTACTTTGAAAATCACAGGGTAGGTACGGCGAAATAATTCAGCGTGACGAATTAGCATGCTTTGTATTTTTCAAAATTACAGCTTCTTCTTCAACTTTAATGCGAGATATTTTTAAGGGCAGAGAATTTGACAAATCTAGCTTGTTCCTGTACGTTGTCTTTATACTTGTCATAGCAGAAAAACCTACTTCACACAAATACGACGTTGTAAATTGGAGTAGAACTTTTACTACCTCAGCATAAATGTGCGGATGTGTAGCACGTAGAGATAGTCAGAATTGTGTCAAGCGTTGGCGATTGAATGTACTATTCAAGTACAAAAAAAAAAGTAGTATCTTCTGACAAGTCAAATAACTCTTAATCGGCATTAGTTGACAGTCCAGTTTCAAGGTTACAAGTTTTATATTCTATTATTTTCAATTGCTTTCTTTATTTCATTTATTTATTGTATTTTATTAAATTGTCTGTAGGTATCCTAAATACAATTAGACTCCTCAATATATCTCGTCGTCTATCTGCCATATTATACCCTACGTTCATACGTTGTGTTCGGGACCCACCTGGAATCGGCTCGCGACCCACACTTTGGGAACCGCTGGTGTATAATTTTGACATCTAGACAACTTTTTACTTGAAATTTGACAGTTAAGGTACCCTTTGACACTCGGGATGACATAACGATTCTGAAAATACCACATACTTCTAAATCGATTGGAGCGATTAGAAGTTACGGGGGAATAAAGAAAAGTAAAACATACATATATGAACCCTGAACACGTTATACTCTTTTTGGATGGGCAGTCGTGTAAATATACTTCAAAATCGTTACTAAGAAGCTAGCTTATGACCCACATAATTTCTTAGCAATTTCCATTACAACGAGTTGCTGTTGGGAATCGTAGCTGTATAGCTCGCCGCAGAGTTTCCAGTCAACAAGCGGCTCCAGTTTCAACGCCTGTTGTAGTTTTTGAACGAGGTGGAAACTTTGATCGTTTCGCGTCATCCGACAGAGCATGAAAATTTAATTTTCGCTTAAAGCCGCTGGCTGTCACAGTTAACTTTAACTTCTAGTGGCTGCGAGTCGCAATTTAACTTAAACGCTCGCCGACGACACTATCCAGCTAGATAGTATCTATTCACAGAATAAATAATAGCTTCTAAAGGTCGAGAACTACCGGAATCATTTTATTTTAAAATGAAAATGCGTAATTACACGACTGATCGACAAAAAATGAGTGACATGTGTTCAGGATTCATCTATGTACGTTTGTTTTTCGTTTATTTACTCCACCATAACTTCTAAAAGCTTAATAAGACTCCCTTAGGAGTTTACGCGACTAAAAATTTAGATAATTTTGCAATGCCACGCGCCCGCGCGCTTTCGATATTTACATAAAGATGTATAGGTATACCGCGGTGACAAGGGAATACGTCCCACCGTTGGCAGTGGCCAATTACGAATGACGATTTCAGCTTCGCGCGTCGTCTAATTTAGTCGATTTGGCTTTTCAATTATAATAAATTATCAAATGAATAGTTTTTCATAAAGCAAAAATTAGATTACAATAATAAAATAACTTTAGATCACTGTGTTTTTTTTATATATCTCAAAATTATCTTTAAAAAATAGAAAAAAAATTATGTCTGGCCATTACATTTCTGGAAATTACGTAATTTCAAATATTATTTTCCTCTATTTTTTGTATGGAAGTTACAAAAACTGTTTTAGTACTATGCAAATAGAGTTTACGCTGATGGAAATAGTATATTTTAATATTAGCAATCATCTCTAGGTTTTTCCAAAACTGAAGATAAATCTCGCTCGTTTTTATTTTTTTGGAAAATAGTAACAGAATAAAGATAATTTACAATTAATATGGAAATAATTTATCAATTTCGTTTTGGCGAAATGATAGCTTAAGGATCGGGTTCTTAAAATCCGTCATAATTGTATTAAAATTCTTTTTCGTGTTCTCACAACCAGGCCACGAAATTATGCTCTCTTTGGGAGCTAACGGGCCCATGATGAGTTGGCCACGATGACCCATGTGTTCAGGGTCGGTCATACTCACGGGTCAACACCCATCCGACGGCCTCCACGCACGGGGTGCGAACCTGGGAAGGACTCTGGCCAGCGAACCAGTTTCCCCTGGGAATCAAACCTCTGGCGCTCCTGGACGGTCTGCGCACCGTGCGGCGCAAGCCAATCGATTGTGCACTCCGACAAACAGTCGGGGGAGTCTGGAAGCTGTATTGTTTCCTATAGAGCGGGGGTGGTTGCGTACCTTACGGCGACTGCTCTTGAATTGACCATTGTTCAGAGCCGGGCAAAGGACGCCATGGTCCGCGATAGATTCGGTATTCACCGTTTCACCGCTTCGTAAGGGAGAGGACAGCGCAAGCGACCTCGAACTCGGAACCAATCAAGAGACCGGAGAAGTCTGGTCACAATTGGTAGTTAGGGCGCGAGTGCCGCCCGCCAGGTAACATACCTGGCTATCTCGCGGTAAGGCGTTGGTCTCTAACGGGTTGTGGCGTAGCTAGACGTCGGATTGTTTTGTCCAAAGACTTCTACGCTCACTGCAGGTAGATAGAATGACTAATCGTTAAAACTCCCTGTGGTGACGGGCTCGCCCGTTGTAGTCGACACCTCAAGATGTCCAAATGTCCTTACTTGACAGTTAAGGGAGTTAATGGGCCCTTGCTAAGTTTTCCACGAAGACCCATTCTATCCGACGGCCTCCACGCATGAAGTGCAAGCCTGGGTAGGACTCTGATCCTATGGTTAGTTTCCCGTGGGAATCAACCTTCTGGCGCTCCTGGACGGTCTACGCACCATGCGGGGTAAGCCAATCGACTGTGCACTCTGGATAACAGTCGGGGGAGTCTGGAAGCAGTACTGTTTCCTATAGAGCGGGGGTGGTTGCGGAACTTACGGCAACTGCTCTTGAAACGACCATCGGCTATCCGATCCTGGGTGAACAGCCGAGCAAAGGACGCTGTGGTCCGCGATAGATTCGGTATACACCGTTTCACCGCTTCGTAAAGGAGAGGACCGCGCAGTCGACCTCGAACTCGTAACCAACCGAGAGACTGGTTAATCTGGTCACAATTGGAAGTAAGGGCGTGAGTCTCAGCCCGCCGGGTAACACTCCTGGCTATCTCGCGGTTAAGGCGTTGGCCTCTTACGGGTTTGTGGCGGAGCTAGACGGTGGACTGTTTTGTTCAAGTCTTCTGCGCTCACTCCAGGGAGATAGAACGACTAATCGTTAAAACTTCCTGAGGTAACGGGCTCGCCCGTTGTATTCGACAACCCTAGTTGTCCAAATGTCCGAATGTCAATAAATTAAGATAAATATATCGTGTTTAGTGTCAAATGAAAGGTCTGATTGAGTACATTCCGAAAACATATATGTATCTATATGGTTAAATACATAAACCACAAATATGTATTTTTTTAAAACCGTACAATAAATAGCTATAAATACAGTAGTTCACTTATTGTAACGGCAGCGTGTTTTTTATTCCTTTTAATATATTTACTTGTCACTAGATATTTTTTTCCATTCTACGCGACGTTATCCCACAACACAGTGCCAGCTACTGACTTCGGCGTTTACACGTGATTAGTACCGCTGGCGCATGTTGGGGAGGGGGGATGGGGAGGAAATGAGGTAAAGGGCTCTCTAAACGATCAAGCATGCTGGTCAAGCTTCGCGTCATGGGGTGGGAGAGGATCGTAAACTGCAGTAAATATGCAAATATTTTTTTTAATATTTACCAAAAATGCATAATTTTGTAATTTTACACCAGGAAGTCACGTTAATTGATTGATTGGTGATTTTTTGATGATTTATATATGATTGATTGATGATTTGCGTTATGTGACTTGACACATGACGTCACGTGAAGATGCCACCAAATATTTGAATATTTTCTGCGGTTTACGATCCCCTCCCAGCCCGCGACGCAAAGCTTGACAAGCATGCTTGATCGTTTAGAGAGCCCCTCTGACGCGACAGCGCTGTATTGGATTGAAATCAATGTACACGATGACAGTACCGGGTCAGCGCTGAAGTCAGGTGGGTGATTCTTGATAAAAAATGCATGCTAAATTTGTCTATGGTCCATTTGATTTATATAATAATATGCTATAGACAAATTTAGCATGCTTTTTTTTCAAGAATAGGCCCCCCAGTAACTAACTCAATGTAAATCTTCATTTAAGCAAACCTTCGTTGATTTTCGAATTCGTCTTTTAGGATCGTAAATTGGAAGTGACGCGATTAGTTAGCGCGCGAGCGTAATTCAATTTTCTCGACTTAACTTTCTTTACGTTCAAATTGAATGAATACATCAAGTTGATTATATCACCGGGTGTCACATTTACTTGAGTAATCTCTTCGATATTCCACGGCGAGGGAGAGAGGTATATTTCACTGAAAAAATTGAAGGGCCGCAGGGAAATTGGAAAGGTCAAATGTCCTCCTCATCGTTATCTGACGACGGCGACCTCTTGGCTGACAGGACTTCTTCGAAGATGCGTGCGGAAGTGATTCGTGTATCCCGGCATTATGGAAGTATGCTGTTTAGTTTTTTGCCTCTAAAATTGAGTTCAACGCTTTTAGATCGTTTTATTCGCCGACTCCTCATTTTTGGTTGTTCCCAAAAAAAAGAAACACTGATGTATCTACGACTTCTACTTTATTCATTTCTAATGCCAAATACGTCCTGTCTAGTAGTGATTTCTGTGCGACTTGAATGATAAAGAGAGAAAGATAGGGAGAGTGACAGAGATAGAGAAAAAGAAATAGTGAGATAACCTATATGAGTGAATATATACCTAAAACTATAACTCGGTGAATTTTCACGCCTTATGAGATTTTAACTCGAATTAAAGGTTTCATCAAAGGGTTCTTTTTGTTTTCAGACTGGGGGTGCTAATGCTACGGTAGTTTGAGTGTCAAATCGTGTTTCGCATAGCCAAATCATCTGCTCCTTTTACGAAGTTAGCGGACGATTACGCACCTAGGGATTGTAACTGAATATGCTAAATTTGACGAAAATTAACTATCTTCATCATTACTATTGCAAAAGTCAAGAGTATATGCAATCGAACTGAGGGTATATTTCGTAATGCCAGAGGGGGGGAGGGGTAATGGCTATTAATAAGAAAACACAATTAAATATCTATAAAATTACACCACAATAAATATTTATTATTTTATACATCCAATTATTAGTATAATCTGCAAATATCGTATCCTCGAGGAGCCACGCGTTACTAAACGTCAAAATTTAAATGTTTAAAATATGTGTTTTGACTTAAGAGGTAATAACCAAGCCAATTATAACAGTAATTAAAAATCTGAAAAATAATCAAAAATATTTCGATTCATTAATAATATTTTTATATTTTATTGTATTTATTACGACATTATATTATTATTATTCAGTTTAATTATTTCACCATTTACTGAATGTTATTTTTCCAGCACACTACAGCTACATTTACATCACACTACACTACACTACAGTTACATCACACTACACTCAAATTACAATGTTTATTATTATTAGTTAATTTTTTATATTATTTGATACCTAGCATATCTTTTAAATTAAGTATTCTAAAGTATGCACAAGCCACTCTACTTGGTACGCTTGCCTTAGTACGGGCCTAGGCCTAGTTAGGCGGCGTTGATTTTAAAAAAATTGGTCTGCGGTGCTTTCTATTTTGCTATTATTTACATTTAAGCCTATATTGTTAAACTTACAATGTACTGCCATAAAAAAATGTGCTTTTCTTTAATAAATAAATAAAATAAAATAAAAATATAATACTTCTGAATACAAAACACAATTTACGTAATTATTATTAGGTACAATTATTTTTTTATAACTCCCTTTTTAGGAAGAACAATACAATCATTCGGCTACCACGAAAGTTATTGTTTTTTTTAATAATTTAAAAAATATAGTTTGCGACGCTTTCAAAGGTAGATAATACCGAATGTACTGTTAATTGTGTTGTATGGTATACCTTTAAAATATATTTATTCCTTTAAATTTACTTTATCAGACATTGGTTATACCTCAGTATTATTATAAATACTCGCACATAAAGCTTTCCACCTACTACTTACTACTATCTATAGAGATTATAATAATTGTAATAAATGTTATATCAATGTAGAGCATTTTACTATTAAAACTATGACATTTTAATATTTAGTACGCTTGCCTTTAATCTACGAGTATATCAGCGATTTAATGTGCCTTGGTAAACTTTCCACGGGTTTCGGACAAGAATCTTTGATTTTGTCATCCAGATGCTAAATGTTAACACTTTAAGGCGACATGATACCTGGAAACGACCATATCTGAGGAATTTAAGTTATTTTTTCAATATAAGCAATAATTTAAAAAAAAGTTTCTAAGTGAATCCCTCAATAAAGAACCAATTTAAAATTTGGACTCAAAAAAGTTGCTCATTGCTTTAGACATTAAGGCTTTAAACTGACTTCGAAAACTTTCAGGCTCGTTTACTCCTACAATGTAAGCGGTGAGTGTTTTATTATAATTTCATTATATTGACTGGTTAATTTTCTAGGGCAGCACTAAGCTATATTTTTTATTTAGGCCCTAAATTAATTATAATTAATTAAAACGTGAGAGCGCTCTGAGAGTTACGTTAAATATGCCTTGCCATTAACACCTTTATACCACCACTGTGTAAAGATAGATATTCTGTGCTAGCGCTGCGATTGACCGTTTAGTATGCGTCTGATTCCCGGCGATAGCGGACGTGGAATCTGCGCTTGACGCTTCGTCAACGCTGGATATTTATTGGTCAAACCCTACAAAATTGACTCCGCCTATTTTTTCGTGTGTCCGCCCATTTCGGATATTTTACTGAGTTCTCGTGTCGCTTTAACAGCGGAGCACGTACTCAGTACGATACAAAATATTCTCTAACTCGCAAATTACGTACTATCGATATTCATAGAGTTTGTTTAAAAATCACGTACTCGGTTCGTTATTCGCGTCATTATCATACCAACGTGTAGCTTCCTCTTTTGTGTATACATACATATGCGATTCATAAGCATGAATTCATAGCGTGAACAAAAAATAGTGTGAATTCATAGCGTAAACCAAAAAACGAAGATGTCGAAAATCTGCAAAGTTTGCGTAGACATTAAATTTTTCCGAGTTACTTTATAACATCG
Source organism: Micropterix aruncella (assembly GCA_944548615.1). Taxonomy (NCBI): domain Eukaryota; kingdom Metazoa; phylum Arthropoda; class Insecta; order Lepidoptera; family Micropterigidae; genus Micropterix; species Micropterix aruncella. Next base: position 25,592,833 of record OX155969.1, read on the forward strand.
GTAATAATGTGGCTATATGTATAAAAAATATGAATAAAATACTAAATAAATATAAATATATATACATATATTGGATAGAATCAAACTGGCGAACGAGGACACAAGAAGACTATTGCCCAGTCTTCTATTGCCCATATTGCAATGTACTACTATGCTTCTATATATGTATCGAAAATTTCCACACAAAAAAAACTATTGTCAATGATTACGTATGATTACTTAATGTACAACTTTTATTTCTCACAATAATGCCGTTTTTTAAATAAATAATTTAATAACTTATCATAATATTTGTCCTATTTTTAATTTTTATCCGGAAAATGTAAAAGTCAGTCTAATAGATACAAAGCAATTTGTTTCTATATCTAATCAGGTTATTTTTTTATAGCCGTTATAATAATTCCAAAAAAAACGACCGCTGGCAACGTAACACGCGCTATTAAAATCGTCAGTGTTTACATGCGTCACTGTTAGAGCTTGATATTTTGCTGTAGTTCAGGATTTCGTCAGTCTTTTTTATCACAATGCCTCAGAGGTTTACAATCGGTGTCATATCGGGCTGTTCCTGCACATAGCAGTATATTTACTTTACTAGCCCAGCAACCGACGAGGACGTAAAGTATTGTAAAAGACGCATTATATTTTTTCGAGGTTACAGATATATACATCCCCCCCCCCCCCCCTGTCTCGTCGCCTATTCAAGACGATTAAGATAATTTCCTGTGTATGCCTGTGTGTGTGTGTGTATTCCTCCACACAGCATCCAAACGCTTCATCCGATTGTACTGCAATTTCGCATGCAAACATCATTCGGTCATGGCATGAGTTGAAAAAATTGGGGTGAAAATTGTCCCAACAGATAGCGTGCTAGTCGTACTCCAATTTAGAAGTATTAGACTTAGAGACTTGAAATTCGGTACACAGGTGTCTTGTTAGACCGAAATCAAATTGAAATTTTGGTTGATATATCTTATATGTCTTTCCTATATGACATCCTTCATGGTTTAATAGACTGTCCAGCGTTAACTGAGCGAATTTCCTTGAGAGTGCCCCCCAGAAGTACCCGAGTTTCTCGTTTGTTTCATGTGCCCAGGTGCAATTCAAGCCACTTCAGCAACTCTACTATGATACGGTTACTCACCTCTTTTAATAACAGGTTTAATGACCTTGACATTTTTTCTCTGGATAGGAAGCCTTTTCTTCACGCAGTCGAAGAAAAGCTCAGGAACGATAATTAATTTAAATTTACTTATTACTTTATTATATACAATATATGTATGTGTGTATGTATGTCTATATGTATATATATGTCAATAGTATACGTATGTATGGCCATTTATGAACGTATATTACACATAGTGTTATAACAATCCCTCCCTTCCATTTCCATTGCCCTATTGTACTTATACATTTATATTTAGAAATGCTTCTTTTTCCTGTTTTCTTAAAAAGAAGGTTATAAAATTATTATCTTTTAAATGGGTACGTTATATTTTTTGCTAATTTAAAATGTATGAATGGCTATATTAATGTTAATTTATAAAATGTTTTTTTTTATATAAAGAATATGCTGTATACATTTAGTTAATAAAATAAAAAAATAAAAAAATAAATAAAATATAGGTAATAATAATAATAATAAAACTTTATTCTTAAGTTTTATTATTATTACCTATATAAGATACACCAACTAAAATTCCAATGTGATTTCAGGCATAAGAACAAAAATAATATTTAAATTCCGCCATACAATAATTAAATAGTAAGCCTTTAAAAGCAGCGATGCTTGCGATTCGTGGAATGTTCGAAATTTGACTTCGAATGTTCACGGCAACCCGCGTTTGTAATTTTTGATTTTTAAATTGCATGAGATGACGCGCATTCGAAATTAAAACTTTCAGTCTTAACCGTCTCAGGGTTGCTCAAAATGGATATTTCCGTCTTCATAACGAAACAAAAATTTTCTGCGTTCACAATACTTTCCTGTTCGTCGGTTGGTGGGCCGCGAAAGTAAAAACAGTTGCTTGCACAAGTTCGTCGCAGCCCCGATCTGATGCTCCGCCGGGATCTGTTCGTGCCGTTACCGTGGCTAATTATACCTACCCCCATCTCTTCCTTGAATTACATTAGGCCCCCATCCACCCCTGCCTGCGGGCTGCTGGCCGCGATTTAAGCCCTGTTTATCCCATGGACCAGTTTGTCCTTTCGTAATGTCTTTTTTCGCCGCCCGCGTACGTTTCAGATCAGGATAGGATTTGCTCTTTTAAACAGGCAAATTGTGACAGCTTAGCGGGGGTTCATATCGCCAAGGGTAATCTTTTGTATTTTGCATACGCCATGACTTAGTCTTGGACTTGACTGCATATCAAATTCAAATTCAATTTCAAATTTCTTTATTCAATTCTAAAAGTTACATATATTTGTTACAATCGATCCTAAGTGTGCATCGCATGTACTAAAGTAGGCTTAATATATGTCTATGCAGTGTGGTTTGCGTAACTGCAGGTATAATTTGTTTTATACATAGTTTATTATTTATTTTATTTTTTTTTGATTTATAAATTCACAATAAAAGCTTAAGCATCAAATCCACTATACATACATGGCAGAAAATAATCCATAGAACCAAAGGTGTGTGAATGTGTAACGTCCCTTCCGGGATGCAAAAGGTACGGCCGAGTTTTTACTTCATAAGTTTAGGGGTTAAAAAATATCTCACGTCGCTCTACTGAGCTACGCTTGTGCTAGAGCGAACATTGTGCTAGAGCGGCACAACCGATTGGCTTCGCGAACCGGTGCGAAAACCGTCCAGTGGCGCCGGGATGCAATCCCGCGGGTAGAAACCGGTCCATCAGCTTTTGAGGCCTGAGACCGGGAGTCTTACCCGGGGTAGCCTTCCACTCGAGGAGGCTTCTGAATAGGAGCTGAATCGTGAGTTGAGCCGATCCGAGAACAAAGTGGATTTTGTGGCCCAAGCTGCACGAAACCGTTCACCCTAGCAGGCACAATCTGACAATAAAGCAATCCTGTGAGTACCATTAAAGTATACCGGTGTTTCTCTCGGGATTTTACGTGAGAAGTGGGAAATTATCCCAAGTACTCCCAGACCATGCACAAAGTGCCGGTGCATTTTCGCATTCGGGATGACAAATTACACAGATAACGGTGGATAGCGCTGAGGAAAGCATGCACCTCTGTGAGAGCTCTTTGGTCCAACCAATGGATTTTACCCTTAACCCGGCGTACGTAAGGTTGGGTGTGATACACCCAGACCCTAATACATCGCTCAATATTTCAAAAGCGAGTTATTGAAATGCGTTGTGCGTCTAAGTAGCTGCGCTGGTGGAGGTAAATGAGAGTTAAGTGTCACCACGCAGTCGATCGCTGACCGGCGGGGTGTTTAGATAAAGTCAAAGTTGCTGCCGAGTTAGTCACACCCACCTTACTCGCCGTGTTATTATTTTTTACCGAATACTTTTCTTTGTTAAAAGAGTGGGACGTATCCCTCTGCTTCCTTTCCACACACCCTATCCTGCCGCTCGATAGTGCGTGTACTGCTCTCTCGATATACTGTGGCTCTCGTCTCTGCCGCACCTGCAATAGCATACATGCGCTGCTGTAACTGGCAGCGGCGCCAGCATGCCTAGCTATTTTACACAGGGCTGTTCGGGTCCTAAAACACTTTCTTCAAGGGGTTATTCCGTGCATCAATCCGAACACGAAACGATTAATGACTTAGAGTTAGACTTTGATCAGTATTTCCTTCTTTCGACCGATTAATCATAATAATGAATCATTGTGCCAAGCAGCGATTCAGGAAGTTAATGCCTCTGAGGCGCATTGTTAGGAAACGTATTGTTGCTTTCTCGGAAGCGCGTTTGTTCGATGGCGAGGGAACAAGTAGAGCGGGAAAATAACAGCGAAGAAGTAAGTGCAGCGTGGCGGTGCGAGGGGGGGGGGGGTTGCTCTACGCGAAAGGAAAATTGTAAGAAATTGAGTGTTGAAATGCGCCGGGGGAACCTACAGCGCCAGACTTATTGATTCCGCGCCCACACTCGTACTTCTTAAATATAGCAATAATGTTTCACCCAGGAGCACAGTATACAGGCAATAGCTTTTAAATCGAGGAAAGCAACGCACATACGAGTATTTGGTCGTTCTAGCCGGTCAAAATATTTTTGTAGTGTAATTGGTTGGGGATGTATTTACAAATGAAATAACTATGTTATAAGTACGCAATTGGACACATATATAAAGAAAAAAGTCACATATCACGTGTCATATTTATAATATCCTTTATTATTAGCTTTAATAAAAATTATGCTATAATCTATGTTAGAGTTTTCCTTTTCTATATCTCTATGTTTACCGACATACAGTTTAAACGGCTCAACCGATTGACTTTAATTTTGAAACATAAGCTTCTGTAGGATCAAGTGATTATGAAAGTTCAATAATATGTATCAAAAGTTCAATAATTCAATATCAAAAGTTGAATAATATGATTCAAAAGTTCATTAATATACTGGCACGGGCCAAACATTGAATTTTGAAACACGGTATACTGGGGCGCAAAGTGAGCCGTGGGATTCATAAAAAGTTTAAAATTTACAAACAAAAATAAAAAAATGTGCAATAGTTTTGAAATGTGTACTGCTCACAGGGGCTAGACCTTGAAATTTAAAACGTAGACACCTAAAGGGTCAAGTAAGCAGTGTGATTACCAAAAGTTTAAGAAAATCAAAAATGTTCAAAAATACACACAAAGCTAAAAAAATTTTTGACTAAGGACTTTAACCAATCCGGTTCTCGAAATCCGCAGTAGTGAGTTTTGAAAATAGCTATGGTCCTAAAATCCATTTCTTCAAGTGACAATTCCGCGCATCAAACTGAACACGATTAATATTTTTTATTTCGATCAGAATTTCCTTCTTTCGGCCGATTAATCATAATAATGAATCACTGTTCCAAGCGGCGATTCAGGAAGTTAATGCCTCTGAGGCGCATTGTTAGGAGACGTATTGTTGCTTTCTCGGAAGCGCGTTCGTTCGATGACGAGGGAACAAGTAGAGCGGGAAAATAACAGCGAAGAAGTAAGTGCAGCGTGGCGGTGCACGGGGTGTGCTTGCTCTACGCGAACGGAAAATTGTACGAAATTGAGTGTTGAAATGTGCCCGAGGGAGCTGCAGTGCCAGACTTATTGATTTCGCGCCAACACTAGCACTCATCAAATATAGCAATAAGGTCTCACTAGGGGCACAGTATACAGATAGTAGCTTATCTTAGAACAAAATTGAAATCGAGGCAAGCGACGCAAACATACGGTATTTGGTCGTTCTAGCTGGCCAATATATTTTTAGTGTAATTGGATGGGGACATATATTTACAAATACAAATGAAATAGCATATTATATTAAAAAAAAGTCACAGATAAAACGCGTCATTTTTGCAAAATCCTTTATCATTAGCTTTAATACAAAATTATGCTACGTATTATAATCTATGTTAGTTTTGAATTTCTATATTTCTATGTTCATCGACGTACAGTTTAAGCAGATCAACCGATTGAATTAAAGTTTAAAACATAGGCTACTGTGGGGTTAAGTGGTCATGAAAATGGGATTGATTTATGAAAAGCTCTTTTTTTTTAAGTAATCTTTTTTTTTTAATGTTTAAAAGTTTTAAAATATGCACTGTTGGCACAGGCCAAACATTTAAATTTAAAACACATATTACTGGGAAGCAAAGTGAGCCGTGTGATTCATATAAAGTAAAAATAGGACAAAAACCTACAAAAAAATAGTAATTTACAATTGTGTAAAAGTTTCAAAATGTGTCCTGCTGGCACGGGCAACCATTCGAAATCCCAGGCTGTACTCATTGGAGGTCATAAATTGCTCTACAGAGTAAACGTAAATACCCTTTCGCTTTAAAAGCTGATTGATATCACCATACCCTGGCCACAAAGAGTGAAAGATCTTGGTCTTATTGTCGATAACCATTTCTCCTGGCAAACACACGTAAACGAGGTAAGTCGTAAAATATTTGCTAGTTTTCACCCTCTGCAAACGCTCAGAAGATTTTTTTCTATGGACACAAAGAAATTTCTTGCACAGTCTCTCTTACCTTTTTTTGACTGTGCAGATGTGGCTTATATCGATTTATCGGGGAACTACTCGACAAACTTAAACGTTTGCAAAATGTATGCAAACGTTTCATCTTAGTTTTGCGTAAGTATGACCACGTGTCCGAATATAGGGCACAGTTAAAGTGGTTGCCAGTACGCCAAAAGAGAAATGTTCATATACTTGCACTCCTCTGTCGTATACTCTCCCAATCAACACCATTATATCTCTACTAGCTTTTTGAACCGTTAGGTTTCCACGGTCTCATACTTTGGTCAGCCTTTGACAATTTCCTAAAAATTCCGTGTACATAATACTGATTTCTATTCCTACAATTTCTGTATCCATGTCGCAAGACTCCGGAAGAGATCTCCCGGATCTTTCAGCAAATATACGAAACTCGCCTGTTTTACCATCATTTTAGACTTACCTCAAAGACTACTACCTTTCTAAGAAAAAATGTTCTTCCCTAATACCTATACTGGTCTGTATGTTGTGCAGATGAACATTATAATCGTTTACTCTCTCTCTTTTTGTCTTTTCGATTTCTATTACTTTAAAGCTCAAAAGTTGATCGTACGGGTTATAAATAAAAAGCCCCCTAGATATCCCTCTTTACATTTATTTCGAGAATATGGCGTGTTTGATGTAGGTACGCCAATTGTATGTGAAGCAAGTGCTATAGTTATTTCATAAATTCAAATACTTACAGCCTATGGACCAACAAGTAAAAATTACTAGAAGTGCTGGGGCGGGGTAGTTATTGGTACCACGTGTGAGAACTTCATTCGCACAAAGATACTTTAAAAACTTAGCTCCAAGCCTCTATAATAATATAGAAATTACGATACAAAATTTAGTTAAAATGGTAGCATTTAAAAAAGCAATAAAAAAGTGCTTGATTGTTAAAGGACCACTCTATGACAAAACGGAATTTAACAGAATTTTCGATTAGGTAAAATTAATTAATAAAAAATACAAAATACAGTTGTACAACGTGGGCATAACCCGAATATTATTGATGTGCTTGGATTGCCGTATCACAAACCCTGGGAAGAGTTTGATAGTTGCTGAGATATTGACGTCTTTGTTTGCGCAGTGTCGTGGGGACACCACATTGTCAATTAAAGGTTAAGAAGAATACAAAAAAAAAATACGTGTGGCACTCGGGGACTGCAGCGATAAAGCATATTGCATAGCATTTTTAACAACTTACGCAATTATAATTATTTATTTTATTTATTTTATTTTTTCTGATATCAGATAACTGCGCTCTATCGGAAAACGTTGAAATTATTCCGAATCATTTGCGGCTGCGGAAACAAATGATTCGGAATAATTTAAACGTCTTCCGATAGAGCGCCGCGCACGATTTTTTTATTCGATAAAGCAAAAAAAACGGATTATTCGAATAAAATCGTAGATAAAAAGATAGATAATTAAATTATCTTTAAAATGGTGCAGGTTTCATAATAATACGCCAGATAGTATTTGCGTAGTAGTCGTTTTTGTGTTCGGTTAGACCTAATTTCACAAATTAATTACACTATGTAATATAAACAAAATCTAAAATATTCAAAGCTACGAATATTAAGAAAATGTTCTTGTTTAACATATATTTTTTTCGAATCGTAAGCAGTACTCGTTTAGACGTAATTATCAGTTTAATATCATTAATTTTCGTTAAGAAGTTTCTTCATTCGGTCGACGCGCTGGCCAGGCCCGCGATAAAAGCTATGCAATAGCTTAAAAGCAAATACTTTGTATACTAGTATTTTATATTAGTATGTATATTTATTTTAAAAATGTATTCATTGTATTTATGTATTACTATATATTGGTGTTGGGTTTAACTATAATTTCTTACTACCATTTTTTTTGGTATAAGTCTTTGTGTGTGTATTTGTATTATGCAAGAATGAATATTTTGAACTTTATTCCAATAATAATTATAAAACCGAACGTCATACCTGTCAGCTCGCAACACGGGCATAGCTATAGCTTTCACATGGGGGGGGGGGGGGGTCCGCGGGTACGAAAATGTACAAAGATAAACTAGTTATTGGCCGGACTTCACGCCGAAAAAAGCAAAATTCTAAACTCTAATCTCAGTTATTTAAAAATTACATAAACATTAAAATACACGCAAGTTAATCGCAGACAAATGATAGTTACTTTAAGTACCTACCTTTAAATAAAATAAGTAAATAATGTCGGTAGAGCATTTATTTATGACATTATATTCTAGGTAGGGTACTTATTATTATAAACAAGAACGTTTGTGAGGATGTATGGATGCGCTTTCACGCAAAACTTTAAAAACTTTAAAGTACTTATAACATTTAGCCTTTTACGCCTTATGGCCAACATATTTATAATTTCGTTAGGATCCAGCTGGACCGCTATATCACGATGAACACTCATCAATGCAAACCCAGTCAGTCGTTCATCTCCCGTGCTATTTCTCAAGTAGTTTTTCAACCTCTTTAAGGTTGAAAAACACCTTTCTGGGGTTGCTGTGGACACTGGGAGTGTGGCCAAAATAGTGAGCAGCATTTTTATTCTAGGAAAGAACTGATTCTCGCACTGGTCAAGAGTTTCTAGTGCGGTGGATGGTTTTTCCGTCATAGATTTCCAATGATTCTGCCATATTTCATATTCAATTGGAAAAGTATTCGCTTTAGTCTGTACCAAAAATAATAGCACATTTTTTTTAAGGCTTTCTTTTATCTTAGAGTCATCATTGGTCTTTTCAGGCAGAATCATTTGAATCCCTTCGATTGTCTCTTCATGTGGCTTAAAGCGTGCATCAGGTTCTGTAACCACATGTTCAATGAAAGGGTAAAATACATTTCTACGGTAATATATTTCGGCAGCTTCTCCTGGAGCATTGCTGCGCTGGGTATGCCTTCCAGTCGTTCTTGGAACAATTATGTCGCTGAACTCATCTGCTTTGCTTGCTCAAAAAGAATGGTGAACTCATTTTCGTTCCGAATATTTTAAAAAATAGTTTTTATTGTTTTCACATAACTACAAATGTTGGTCAAATCGACATTGACCTTCTGCATTGCTTTGTTTAGGTTTGATGTGTATGAAAATACTTTTCCTAGTATAACTAACGACACGATAAACTGGCTTTTTTCCATGGCTGTTTGTATTTGGTATGCTTGAGTGGCAACATCTCTATTAGCAGAATCATCTTGAAGTGCCTCAATTGTTGCGCGTATTACGGGAAGCATTTCTGCAAATATTTCAACAGCCACATGTTTTTCTGTCCATCGTGTCTCACAAAGAGAGATAAGCATTGAATGAGATGATTTAACTTGATCTGCAATTTTCTTCATAAGGCCGTCCCGAAGTGGAGATATGCTAAGGGGGGGGGGGGGGGGGGGGGGGGGGGGGTCCGGACCCCCTAAACCCCCCCCCCCCCCTTATATACGCCCATGGCTCGCAATATGCTAAGTTAAATATCAGCATCCCTAGATAGGGGCGTTCTTGCTCAGTTACGTATGCGATGAGCCAACGGCTATGGGTTCAACTTGTTTTTCCTGCACATTTTATTGTGCTGTATACCGAATATCATAGTCATTCGTCTGTAAATCATGTTGTTTAAAATAAATAAATAAATAAAATAAAATACTATCGCAGGCTCAAAGAACACTTGAACCCACGCCCATAAACTTTTCCTTATTTTTCCCTGTTTTGTCCTTCCTATTGCGTCCCCTGCGTCATTATAGGTTTATTGTTTGTTTTTCCTTAAATTTATTGTTTTGTTTTCCTGCTGAATTTAAATGATTAAAATTTCATTTATTATTTTATTTTTACCGCATAACATGTTATTCCACTAGGTTAAGGTTAGCTTTAAGATATTGCTTTTATGCAATAAGCTCGCCTTTTTGTTAAAGCAAATAAAGCGTTTAATTACTATTATTATTATTATTACTATTATTCATGTTTTTTACGGCATCTGCATCATGTGCATCTAGATACAGGCCTCAGAAGACTCGTTAGATGTGCATAGCGCAATTTGTTACATAAGCTGTATCAATATTAAGCTGTTCTTTACAATGTATAAATTCTTTAACAATGTAACTATTAACTCTTCAGTAACAATGTAACTACTTTTTTTTGTACAAGTATTAAATAAATAAATCTTGATTTCCACAATACGCGCATGTACTAATGTGATTATGTTAGCAATAAGCTCGCCTGTTTGTATTATTATAAGTGCATATAAACAGTATATTATTATTAATAATAACTCAACATATTTTGATATGTGAAGATCCAGTTCGGTAAACTTAGGGTTCTATCAAATATATTTTCCTTACGCTGTTGCTGTTCGGTGTCTCGCCGACAAAAGAATCGCCTATTCTTTCTTATTTTTATTAGTCGTCGTCGCTGTTTACTTACTACTCCCAACCCGTGAGGCCACAGCTGTGTTTTCTTTTCATGAAACGAGAGATATGAGACAACAAAGATTACAACCGACTTTGAGTATTTTAGGACAATACAATATTTAGTTGGGTAACCAGAAGTCTTATATTGGGTAATAGCAAATGTTCAATATTACATTACTTTTTTCATGTTTTTATTTAACTTGCATTGTTTGTCAGTATATATGTATGTAAGTTTGTTTAGGTCAAATCTTGCAAGCTGAATTAAAACTACTTCCTCTTATCCTATGAAGTGCAATGCCCAAGGTTCATTGCTTGTTATTATTTTCTATTTAAATAAATATTTAATATTCGCCATTCACCGTGTTACGATAATGCGATAAGCAATTAACCGTACACGGCGAATCGGTCAACGACCCTCCCTATTGTTTTGATAATTCTCACGCACCGAATTTAACGGGCGATTTTAGACGGTCTTCCTTCTTACACGGACCACCGAGGAGAGCGGTCACCGAAGCGGTGGGCCCGCTGCCTCCGGCAGCGGGCCGGCTGGCCATTATTCGGCCATCTCTTAAGGAGAAAGCATTATTCATTAATCAGTAGTAAAATCAGTGTAAATACTTTTAACTAGCAGCAGTGGTCGCTGGCATCTTCTATACATCTCCCATTACCCAGGCAAGTCTGAACAAACATCTGTTAAGGTCGTTCTTTCCACGCGCTCTGCGCAGCCACGTTTTCTAAATTTCTAGTATGCCATAATAATATTCAGATCCTCACTTAAACGCCTAAGCCGTAATCCCGCGCCGCCAGGCGCAAATTAGATTCCGTATATATATTTTTCTTTTGCAAATGTTTGCGCCCGACCGCCATTACGCGGCTCGGCAAAATCGGGCTCAATCACAGCGATCCGTACTCGTTCTTTTCAAACGAACCCTCCTTTCCACTCCGCTCACCATTAACATTAGACGAGGTCAGTATTTTTAGAATCAGCATATTTTTAACCCCTCACGTAGCGAGGTAAAAAGTCACCTATCACTTTTGCGCGCGACATATTCGCGCAAAAAATCGACGCGAGTCAACGGCCTTGAGAAAAACGATCATAACTTATAAACCACTAATCGGATTAAAAAAAGATAAAGAGAAAAATGATCGCATTGAAATTTGACATATAAAACATTATAACCTTATCTCGTAAAACAATTAGGATAATAATGAATAAATATTACAAAATTGGCAAACTGAAAAAACTCGCCTATAAAATCATTTCGATTTTTTTGTAAATACAGTTTTTGTAAATATCAAAAATTGTAAATACAGTTATGTTCTCTATTAAATGCTTTACCAAAACGATATTTTTTTTTACTTATTTGCATACAAAAATACGGAAAAAATATTTATTTATTCAGCCAAGAAAAATTGTATGTATTCTCGTAAAAAAAAATTTTTTTAATTTTTAATTTGTGACTACTTATGGTATTTTTTTATATGAAATTCTTTCAAAATAACTTTATTACTACATCACTTCTTCTTAGAAATCACACCAGAACTTTGAGCTTTGTCTGATATTATAGAAAAATCTAAAGTTTTGAGAGTTTCCGCGTCTGAACCTAATAATAAACTTTGAATGCCCATAATATAAAATTCGTTAGATTTTTTCAATTATATTGTCTTATCATAGACTTATTATAATATGTCTAATAACTAATTACTATACTCCAAAGAGTCACATTTCATCGAAAAACTATGGAAAATCGCACTTTTTTCTCTCATAGTAATTATCAAAACAAGTTTCATTTTCGCGAGCAATATTAGAACACAACATATAATGTTCAAAATACGCCTAATTATGTGATAACTTAGGATGTAAATGAAGCAATACCTATTTTATTAGTAAATTAAAGCGACATTACGTCATGTTTCGCGATATAACGGGATATTTCAAAAACATTACAAAATAAACACGGGCATTTTTTTCGCGAGCCTTGGTTTGTTGACAAAGTGTTTTCTTCGAAAATTCGTGAAAAACAGCAAATGGATTGTCGAAATTATATAATCCTACTGGCTAATCTACTTAAAAAGGGAAATACTCACTTTTATCCGGTATAAACTGCACTTATATCCAGAAAACACTTCACAACACAATCACTTCGGCGAACATCGCGCGCGCCGCCGCCATGGCCGATCTGCGACTGTCGTCAGAAATGAGGTCACCGATTTTGTAAGGGATGTAGTAATTCATATTTCTAACATCGCATGCGGCAATCGAGCAATTTCATAGTGTTGCATATTTGGCTATATTATGGCATCATTCGATAGAATATACAATCGCATTTCGAAATTTAAACGACATTTTCTTGAGCGGCGAGCGCGATATCCCGTATGGGATAGTTTGGATTTCAGCCGGCCGCCATACATATCCCGCAAGGGATGTTAAGTGCCGAGCGGGTTAATATAACTTGTGAAAATAAAATCCGGGACACGCGGTAAATTCCGTCCCGCAGGCATCCCATGCGGCATCACCGCACGGATCCAAAATTGTAACCTTTTCTTTCTTTATATTGTATATTTTCATAATTTTAGCTGCAGCGCTCACGCGCGCTGCAAAAGCGGTAAAAACCCATATTGTAAGGTCGCCACGTTCCTTTGGAATAAAAACTTCATTTCACTCATAACTCTTTATTTTCTTCCATCTTATTACCACGAAAACAGGAACACAAAAGGACATAAAATAAGGGTCTAATAAATTAAGAGAAGGCGGGGTTCCGGCCTGAGAAATTACATAGAATCAAATTATATATTTATTTCATTATTTAACATCTGGCGAAATTCGCATCTCGCCAGGGAAGGATTTATAAATTAAACTATAAAACCAATGATCAAAACAAGGGTTTAGCAAGGTTCCGAACCGACGCGGAGCGGGTCGATTATCGTTCACGCAGGCAGTGCGACGGACGGCCGTCGGAGGGCGTGTGCGTAGACGTCAGAACGTCGATGCGCGTGAAATTGACACTTCACAGGAACCAAGGAATATTGATAAATTCGCGCTCAACGGCACTCAGGAAAAGCCTCAGAGGTAATTAATAAATTCAGTGGTCATTTATATAAGCATAAAGCACACGGGCGGAGATCCTCGTCCTTGCCAGATCCCTATATTCCCACCTTAAGAAGCGGTGTTTCTTTCAATCCTCCCAAAGTAAAATCAATGTCGTCCGCTCCCAGGAGTGCTCTCGCGTCCGTAGGTCGATCCTTGCCCTGAGGATTTGCTCCCCACGACCCGTTGTTAAGGCTCGTCGGCTGAGTGCTGGGTTCCTCAAAGGATTGACTTGCTTCCCCATTGCCAGCTGCGCTAGACGATGGCCGGCTGCGCTTGCAGTTTTGCCTAGGCTCCGGCTGTTCCCCACGTACCGAAGGCCACTGGCGCCCAAACCTCGATTCAAGAGGACTTACAAAATCAGTATTTTCATCTTTCGTGTTCCTTCGGCCCGTGAGACAGCATCTTTTCCCATCCTGACGATGACGTTTAAATGTTAAATAAACGGAGCTCATGACAAAATTCTTGCGCCCAGTCGTGGGGCTCTTATTTTTGTTTCTATATTTTTTTTATTTTTTTATTTTTCTAATACAAAACATAACATACAATTTTCCCTCCCAACCCTCCCTATTATTATTATATACTTTACTAGTTTTAACCCGGAATTTCAGGTTAAGTTTTTCTTTGTTTGTGTTCAATACTATAATTATTTCATTTTCAATACTTATTACCCTTGAATATTTATAAACTCTTAATACACATTCCCTACCAGAAAGGCACAGCTTCTTACCAACCTCACCCACCCACCCTTAATACATTTCTATACATTTTTTTCAGCAGCCTAACCCTTAGGTACTTTATTATATATATAATACTCGTTACTCGTTAGGCACAGCATTTACCATATTTTATTACAGCTTTCTACAAGGATATACATTTAATCTTATTTTTTCATTGTTTTATATTTTTTTTGATAAATTTGTACATTATGTCTTTGACACTTAACCCTCAAATAGCTAAAACAAATTAGTTTAGACTGAAGACACTTACGCTTTCTCCCAGCTCACCGACACAGGAAATTCTACAAGATACAACGATAGCATTTATCAGATATACAGGACGATCGACTTTAAAAATTAAATGTAAAATAAATCAATAAATATTCGCATCTCGGAAACATAACTCAAAGCACAACTCGGACAAACTTTCCCATACAAAATATTTTGAATTTTCTACTTTCACTTCCAACTACAACAAGTTAAAGAAAATAAAGCATATCACACAGTTCAAGCAGATTTCAACATACTATCAAAACATTTGAGTACCACTCAACATACACATAAATTCAAATTACATATCAATACACATACACTTCAAATACAAATTAAAAACTATTAAAATACATTTCAAAACAAGTCTTGCACACATAAATTTAAAATAAATAAATAAACACAACACATCAAGCTTATACCTTTAAGATATCTTCTTCTTCTTTTGTCACTTACTAAATTTTTCATCTCTATATTTTTTTATTTTCTATTCGTCTAAAACCACATACACAAACATATCACATTCATTAACGTATATATCCTTCTAGCCGTGTTCGGCCATAGCGACTGCATTGTAGATTCTAGTGACTTCTTTAGTCTTCTCAGAGTCCACTGTTCGGAAGCAGTCAAGGTGGGCGCGCGACCACGGGTGCACTCTCTCTTCCTCCCTCTTCTGAACCCGATGGAACGGAGACCGTTACGACCAGAGAAAAGTTTGGATGCAGATACAATAAAATAAATAAATTAATCATTAACGTAACACGGACACACACGAGTCGGTACATCAAATCAAAACAGATTTATAAGAGCAAACGCAGGTAATCCCTACAAATACTAGTTCGGCAACGGTCAGTTATCATAAAAATCTAAACTTTGAGTGTGCATAATGGCACCAAGAAAGACAAAACCGTCAGAGAGGAAAACCAGGCATCGTAAACCATCACCGACCCCATCGGAACCAGAAGAACGCCAACAAATCCCAACACCAACAAAGGAAACAGTTAATATACCTCAGGAAACAGCGCACATGGAGAATACCGATCCTCACAGGGAACCACTGACAAATACACAGCCAGAATTGGAACCAAGGAACAATAATATACCAAGGAACAGGCACGAGTTAGAGCACACACCAGACACATCAAGACTGCATATCCAAACCAGCGACGATGACACCGACATATTTCAGTCAACAGCAGACGGAAAGCCAAGATTTCATTCAAATCTATTCAAGTGGAATGTAAGATTTAACGGTTCAACCCCAATATTAGAATTTTTGGAAACTATCGAGGACAAAATCAGAGCAAGAGGAATTTCGGAAGCAGAGTTACTTCAAGGCTTCACAGACCTCCTAGAAGGTTCATCCCTACAATGGTACCGGACAATCAGAACCTACGCTACTTCATGGAAATTGTTGAAAGCAGCATTAATAAACAAATATGAACACCTGAATTATCAGACGAGATTGGAAAATGACCTAAGGAATACGAAACAGATCAACGGAGAAACAATGAACGACTTCATCACCCGCCTAGATACAATGAACAACAGGCTCACGTCAAAATTAAAAGACTCCACGATTATGGAAATAGTAAAGTTAAATGTGCTACCACTCTATCACACACTATTAGGCACCACCAAACTCACAGATATCGGAAACCTTCTCGATCTGGCGAAAAATTACGAGCAGTACGCTCTCTCACCAGAGCCAAGCGCAGTAAACGACACCCAAGTGCGACACCACACGCTACCGAAAACGTCAAGAAATACGCAGGTAGCAGACATAAGCGAGCACAATCATTACGCAGCAGAAGATCTAGCGACGAGACCGTTCTCAGCGGAAATAGCAGCACTTCCACAAACCGCGAGATTCGCGCAGAACCACTTCCGCAGCCAGCCGCAGTATAATGCCACCATTCAAACAAGAGTACCATTCAACAACCAACAACCGTACGAAAACCAGAGTCCGCGCCAAGGAGCAGCACCGCAACACGAAAAATGCAGAAAATGCAACGCCCTAGGACACACCTATCATGACTGCAGAAAATATCCGCTTCCCATGTGCTTCAGATGCAAAACACCGAACACATACACGAACTCGTGCACAAGATGCAATCAAATACCACCACCGCCCCAACAGCCAAAAAACGGATTTGTCCACGGCCGAAGGGAATAAACGCAAGTACAGCCGTGGAAAACTTTACGCTTTCGGCCAACACACATGACTACGACATACGCCCCCACGCAGAAATAACGGTAATGGGCCACATCTATAGAGGTCTCATCGATACAGGCTGCGCCATATGTATAATAGGAAAAAAACCATACAATGCAGGGGCATTAAAGGGTCTACGGTTGGAAAAGTCAAGAAACCACCTCTCAACAGCGGACGGCGTGACACAAAAAGTTATAGGATCAGCAACGTTACCGGTCACATACCAGAATAGGACAGAAAACATACAATTCCTCATCTGCCCATCCATAGAAAAGGACGTAATACTAGGCATAGACTTTATAAGGAAATTCAACGTCAAAATTTCAGTAAACAACAGTCAGGAAATACAACTCTCACAGTTAGATGCCGCCAGCAACGGACAACTCATAAACTCCGAAAATCTCACACCTCTTTAAGTAAAACATATGAACCACGTCAAACACTTATTCGAGGATATATCTTACGAAAAAAGAGGATTGGGAAAAACACATTTAATAGAACATAGAATCGTAACCACGGGAGAACCAATCAAGCAAAGACCGTACCCTCTATCTCCAGCGAAAGAAAAGATCATAAAGGAAGAAATCGATGAAATGCTGCGTCTAGGAGTAATCATTCCTACCAAATCGCCATGGTGCAACCCCATAGTAGTAGTCTCGAAAAAAGATGGAAGCCCAAGAGTATGTCTGGACTCACGAAAACTCAACGAGGTTACCCGAAAAAACCGATACCCGATGGCATCCTCACAAAAGATACTCGACAGTTTGGGTAATTCAAAATACCTATCATCCATAGATCTATCTAAGGCGTTCTGGCAGATGCCACTGGAAAAGTCATCCACTTACAAGACGGCCTTCGCAATTCCTGGGAAAGGAATGTACTGTTTTACACGCCTGCCATTCGGCGTCTGTAACGCTTCCAGCGACTTAGCATCTCTAATGGACAAACTGTTTGGTCCAGAATGCGACAACAGAGTTTTCGCCTATGCGGACGACCTGATCGTCCCATCACGTACGTTCGAAGAACATATCGAAACACTAATCCGCGTAAGAGACAGCTTAAAGGAGGCTGGTCTCACGATAAATCTAAAAAAGTGCGAGTTCTTTCGACAAGAATTGAAGTACCTTGGTTACATAGTGGACAAACAAGGCCTCAGAACGGACCCAGAGAAAATTATCTGCGTGAAAGAATTTCCAAGGCCAGACCGCATCAAACAGGTTAGAAGCTTCCTGGGATTATGTGGCTATTACCGCAAATTCATCCAAAACTACTCCAAAATTGCCGCACCCCTTTGTAAATTGACAGGTGGGAAAAAGGGAGAAAAACACAACTTCAAGTGGACAGAAGAGGCGGAAAACGCTTTCCAAACACTCAAACTAGCATTGTGTTCAGCTCCAATACTTATATGTCCTGACTTCAATAAAACATTTACCATACATTGCGACGCGAGCGACATCGCAGTCGGAGCAGCTTTGACACAATTCTCGGAGGAAGATAAAATCGACTTACCGGTATCTTACTTCTCACGTACCCTAAGTCCAGCGGAGAAAAACTATTCAACAACTGAAAAAGAATTAATGGCAGTATTACGAGCGGTCGAACACTACAAAACATACGTGGACGGCGCACACTTCAAGGTCATAACAGATCACTCTAGTCTAAGATGGCTCTCAAAGCTAGAAAACCCCACGGGCAGACTGGCGAGGTGGAGCACTCTACTGTCGCAATACGACATGGAGATTGTCCACCGAAAAGGCAGTCTGAACGTGGTGGCAGATGCATTGTCAAAGATACCATGCGCAGCAATGTCAGACACACCACAAACAGACGACTGGTATGAATACATGCGGGCAACAACGCTGAAGGATCCATACGCAGCACCGGACTACAAGGTGGAGGGAAATGACTTATACAGATACTTCGCGCCAAAAAGAGGTGAGCAGCGACAAAACCCATGGAAAATAGTCCTGAGATCAAAAGATAGGGAAAATGCGATTAAGGATATCCACAGTGGAAGTTTCGCGGTACACTTTGGAGTTTTTAAGACACTAAAAAAGCTCCAGTCTTATTATTATTGGCCAGGTATGCAGAAACAAGTCAAAAAACACATAAAAAATTGTGACACCTGCAAGGCCCACAAGATCAGGACGGCACCCCCTCATGGTTTGATGGTGACACCAAAAGCGGTTAACACGCCAATGCACACACTCAGTTTAGACATAATTGGTCCCTTACCTCGCTCAACTAACGGGTTCACATACATCCTATCAATCGTAGACGTATTCACTAAATTTTGCTGGCTTTTTGCCCTAAGACAAGCCACGTCCGCAAGTATAATAAAACATCTAGAAAACAGCGTGTTCCTAACTTACGGAACCCCAGCTGTAATAATCCTAGATAACGCGACATACTTCAGGTCAAAAGCATTTAGGCAATTAGCGGAAAAATACAAGATACCGAGATTATTTTACGGATGCGTATACGCTCCACAATCAAATACGGTAGAAAGATACAACCAAACGATTGAAACATCTCTATCAATCTTGACGGAAAAAAATCAGAAGCTTTGGGACAGATACATTATGCTAATCCAAAACGCGCTTAACAATCATGTCAATTTAGCGACGGGCTTCACACCAGTATATCTAATGTATGGACGCGAGACTCATACAGATGGCCGATACCACTCTCTATTAAGTTACATACCGGGGGAAAAGGGAAAATTAACTGTAGACACCCCGCAAGAATTCGCCAAAGGCCTCGAAACGTTAGCAGATACATACGACATAGTAAGAGATAGGTTAATGGAAGCTTTCCGAAACAACGCTACACGATACAACTTAAGGCGCAAGCACGTAGAGTTCAAAATAGGTGAAACGATTTGGGCCAAAAACCACCAGCAGTCAAGAAAAATTGACTTTTTCTCAAGTAAGCTGGCACCACGGTACATAAAGTGCACAATAGTGTCAAAAAAGTCACCTGTTGCTTATGAGATTATGGATGAGAACGGAGTTAATAAAGGTTTATTCCATATTAAAGACTTAGCCCGGAATTGATAGCCGAAATCGGAAGTAAAAATAGTAATAAACACCCTGTGGTCGCTGAGCAAGGGGGGAGAACGCATTTGTTCAGAAGTAAAAATTAAATTTAAAATAAAAAAGCAATAAAAACAGGGTAAGAAAGTCAAGCAGCCACAAAGAAAGTCCAAATGTTAGTAACAAGTAAATAAAAAAAAATAAAATAAAAATCCCCTTAAAAACCCAAAATATAAATTAAATATAAATCCCAGATTAGTACCCAAAACTTTATAAAAATTATATATCGAAGAACCACAGCAAATTAAAAACGGTCAACTGCGCATATATTTTTATAAAAATAAATTATATATAATTTATTTTTATAAAAATAAATATTATCCAACCTGGCTAAAAACCGGTTGGACTCCTTTAAAATTTTTTAATAGCAACATATTGTTCATTTTTTCTATATACATATAACCATATTTTTATTCTCTAGACCGATCCCCTTAGCAAGAGCGCTTGCGGATAAGCTAAAATAGCAGCCTACGAAGCGAAGTCATTCTTTACCTAAACTATTTTTTATCAGTACCATATTTCGCGTACATTTATTTATATATTGAGAAAGGTTCGGTGGAATTAGCCTTTCTATAAAATAGAAAAACACCGGGAAGTCCAAGTAAAATGTTACGATTCCGCTTGCTTCCATTTGATGATTTTGATATTGAGATATTGTTTATATTTTTCGCACGGAATGCAGTCGACAGGCCTAATTAGCGAACAGGAACCATCGTAAGCATAAACCGTCGCTGAACATTTAACCCCTCACGTTGCGAGGTAAAAAGTCACCTATCACTTTTGCGCGCGACATATTCGCGCAAAAAATCGACGCGAGTCAACGGCCTTGAGAAAAACGATCATAACTTATAAACCACTAATCGGATTAAAAAAAGATAAAGAGAAAAATGATCGCATTGAAATTTGACATATAAAACATTATAACCTTATCTCGTAAAACAATTAGGATAATAATGAATAAATATTACAAAATTGGCAAACTGAAAAAACTCGCCTATAAAATCATTTCGATTTTTTTGTAAATACAGTTTTTGTAAATATCAAAAATTGTAAATACAGTTATGTTCTCTATTAAATGCTTTACCAAAACGATATTTTTTTTTACTTATTTGCATACAAAAATACGGAAAAAATATTTATTTATTCAGCCAAGAAAAATTGTATGTATTCTCGTAAAAAAAATTTTTTTTAATTTTTAATTTGTGACTACTTATGGTATTTTTTTATATGAAATTCTTTCAAAATAACTTTATTACTACATCACTTCTTCTTAGAAATCACACCAGAACTTTGAGCTTTGTCTGATATTATAGAAAAATCTAAAGTTTTGAGAGTTTCCGCGTCTGAACCTAATAATAAACTTTGAATGCCCATAATATAAAATTCGTTAGATTTTTTCAATTATATTGTCTTATCATAGACTTATTATATGTCTAATAACTAATTACTATACTCCAAAGAGTCACATTTCATCGAAAAACTATGGAAAATCGCACTTTTTTCTCTCATAGTAATTATCAAAACAAGTTTCATTTTCGCGAGCAATATTAGAACACAACATATAATGTTCAAAATACGCCTAATTATGTGATAACTTAGGATGTAAATGAAGCAATACCTATTTTATTAGTAAATTAAAGCGACATTACGTCATGTTTCGCGATATAACGGGATATTTCAAAAACATTACAAAATAAACACGGCCATTTTTTTCGCGAGCCTTGGTTTGTTGACAAAGTGTTTTCTTCGAAAATTCGTGAAAAACAGCAAATGGATTGTCGAAATTATATAATCCTACTGGCTAATCTACTTAAAAAGGGAAATACTCACTTTTATCCGGTATAAACTGCACTTATATCCAGAAAACACTTCACAACACAATCACTTCGGCGAACATCGCGCGCGCCGCCGCCATGGCCGATCTGCGACTGTCGTCAGAAATGAGGTCACCGATTTTGTAAGGGATGTAGTAATTCATATTTCTAACATCGCATGCGGCAATCGAGCAATTTCATAGTGTTGCATATTTGGCTATATTATGGCATCATTCGATAGAATATACAATCGCATTTCGAAATTTAAACGACATTTTCTTGAGCGGCGAGCGCGATATCCCGTATGGGATAGTTTGGATTTCAGCCGGCCGCCATACATATCCCGCAAAGGATGTTAAGTGCCGAGCGGGTTAATTAGCTACAGAAAAACTTCGTTTCACCCTAACCAAGGTTAGGGCCCGATGGACATCGTCCATTACCATGAACTCCCAATAGGCATTCGCAAGAATTTTTTTATTGAGATAAGCTCCTTAGTTTGTCCATTTGAACCCTATAAAATTATAAACGAACCAGAATTAGCCGTATCAACCGATTCGTTCCATTATTAACTATAATAATTAAAATATAACCCATGACAAGATAATAAATAGGTATGAGACATTCCGTTTTAGTATGAATGAAAGAATGAAAGGGAGTCGATGGATGTCGATGTAAGAAAGTTGTATGAACACGACACGAAAGGAAAACTCAATGACAAAAACTGAAAATATTAATCTCACACAGTCAAAAATTTTTCCAACTTAACAAATGGTAGATACAGCAGAAACTCTGTGCTCAAAGGAACTCACCATTCCAAGTTAAATATTTTCTTTCAACAAGTAAAACAGATGCAGGTAGATCCTAGCCAACTCTTGGAAGAGAAATTATCTTAACAAAACCAACAAGGGCATAGACCGGGATGTCTTCAAACTCCAGAACCAGCGTAACGACGTTAAAAGCGTATACAGCTGTCATTTTCATTCCCAGTTAAATTACAGGTTCTTCAAATATTAACTTTATATTATAATTATATACCATATGATCATTTTAAAAAAGTCTTTATTTTTCATATTAACAGCACTTCGAGAGGGAAGACACAGGAAAATTCGAGAATTAAAATCACGATTTCCCAAAGTTCATCCAATACGAGAAGCAGTCTGATTAAAAAAAACAGTCCGATATTAGGCAACACTTCTTTTTCCTTACAGTTTTATTTACTATTATATTGGTTTATTCGTTTATATTACAACGACATTATCCTCCAGAGACGCCATATTTTTCCTACTTTATGGATAAATACTTTAATATATATACTTATAGCTCACAATCGGTGAGCAAGGTACTAGCGATTGCTAGCGTTTATATCACACTATATATGGGTACTAATCAAATATCATTCTATACCCTGATGATGCAGATCGTTGCGATTTCCCGGAATAACCTCTAATATATAGTTTTTTTGATCTTTACAGCATTTTAACCCTTGGAGTAAATGGGTATTTTCATGGATGCATCTGTCTCTTTTGCAGGATTTTCGGCGACATCGACCTTAAAGTACTATAACTACGAAACTACTACACCAATCATAAAAAGAACAACTGCACAATGATTGCATTGAAATTTCGAATATAGAATATTGAAATATCATTTTGTAAAACAATTAGATAATTATGAATAAATATGAGAACGTCAAAGAAGTGAAAAAAACGCGGAACCAAATCTGGTCGTATCATACTCAACGGATAATTGTTTCAGAACCAGATTTGGTCGTATCATACTCAAGGGGTTAACGGTTACTATTTTCTTACCGATTACTGAAGTTTTTAACTATTCTTATTTTTACTATTTACAAATAGCCGTTCACCCCATACTCCGTTCAATCAAATATTGAACAATCTCAAGCACTTACAAAACTTTTCATAACCACCAAAGGTTCATTTATTATTTTTAAAATCAGGAATTACAGGCAGGTGTAGACAAGTTTCAACATAAAATACATGTTCATTTTCTTCTTTTATATTATTTTTTTTCTCAAAATTCCTTCATTTTAGGAAAATTTTCTATATATATAGCCCGACCACTGGCAAATTCTTTTTTCCTAAATATAATTTCACTATGTCATATCTATATGAGTTTTACTCAAATTTTCATTGTTTCACGTTCCTATAAAGAGAATATTTGCTAATAACGACAGAAATAAGCCAAAGTAAGTCTTAATACATTTGAAATATTAAGAATAATAGAAAAAGAACACTTAACAAAGGTTTGGACATTCTGCCTTCCGTCTTCCCCAAATCCTCCAAAGTATGCAACCTCAATATAAATAGTGATGCTGCGTAAAAATGCTATTCCAGACATTATACCACGTGAAGTGCTGTACCTCCAACGAGTCTACCACCAACGCTGGAAACCAAGACTGCAGCGACGCCAACAGGCCTCCCAGTCAAAACCGAACGTGACAACAAACTCGGCGCAGACATGCAGCAACGTCAGTGCGATGGGTCTGAGATAAGCGCCGCTAGGCCACTCCCCATTCGCACGACGTAGCGCATGAAGGCGTTCTCACGACGGAGCTGTTGCCAGTAACGGGCAACCTCAGCGTGAGACGCGGCGTGCAGTACATTGCAGTCCACCCAGGGGCAGCAATCGCGACGGCCACTGCCGTCCCCCGTTGCGAGCCCAGCGGCAGACGAGCATACCGACCTGCCGGCAGCCTGCGAGCGCAGCCGCCCGCACTGCGAGGGCCACTGGTCTACGCTCCGCGGCGACGTCACCACAACCCGGTATCGTCAGGTAACGAGCAAGTATCGTTCCACACTAGTAGCTGAAAGACTATTCAAATAGCGCAACACTCTTGTGGAGTACAAACGGAAATCGTGAAAGTAAAGTAAATTAGTGAAGAACTAATACCAATTAGCATCGAAGAAACGAAATTCCGAAACTTTAGTGATATAGACGCTAATCCTGAATACGACCTAAACTCTCAGGAGTAGAAAGTGCCAATTAACGACAGTGACAGAGACACAAAATCAGATTGTACTTTCACTCGGAGAGCAAAACTTCGTCAAACATTAACACCTTCCCTTACCGTAAGGACAAATAATTGATCACTCGTTGTTTTCTCCTTATTGTTCAAGGAACGGATACAAAGCGCCTCGATGCCCATGCCAGGGTAATCTTGAGGCGAAGCGACAAGCAACCGATCAGCGCAGCACCACTACAAAGAAGAGCATCGATACTCGGTAGAAAGAGGAAGAACAGGAAGCAAATCACAGAAGACCCCAACGGAAAACGGTATCCGACGGACGTTAAAACCATAAACTTAAAGACTGTTAAGACCAAAGTGTAGTGCATATTTTTCCTTATTATTTTTATTATTCCATCTCGTATAAACTGACTTGGCAGAATTCAGAACGTCATTAATTAGAAATATCTCTAAGAAAACCTACTTAAATTCTGTTTCTATTTGTTTAAAATTAAATTTAAATTGGAAAATGCTAAACGTTACGACTCACAAGAGGTCAACTTAATTTTTTATTATACATATATGAGATTTGTCTATAGTACACTCATCTGTGCAGCAAATAGTAGGCATGCATAGACGTCTACACGTCATTTTTTCTTTCACTTATACTGTCTTACCGTTTCCGAGAAAATTAATCTCAAAGCCCATCCGGCAAATCGGCAGAATCCTCATCTGCATTAAATGATGTAATAATTATTTTCAAATTCTTAGGCAATAATGTTACCAGCTAAGTGCGTTATTTTTAGTAAATAATTTAAGTTAAGTAAGTTTAGAGTTTCGGCTCAGTTGCGAACGCACAAAGTAGATACTGTTATATTTTCACGTAGATACGTACTGTTATTTTTTTTTTGTTTGTTTATCATTATGATATTTTTGTTCATCGCTCTATGCGACATAGCCTTAAGGCATTATATTTCTGAATATTGTTACAATAAGTTAAAATGTACTCGATAGATTACTCGTATTAGGCAGGAAACATTCCTAAACCATTTTTTGCTTGCACTTCATGCATTTTATTAGTATTTCTTCTAGACCATAATTTTATTTTTGAGTGTCAGGCGCCACTCCTTCATCCAACCTGGCGTGCAATGCCCAAGGTTCATTGCTTGTTATTATTTTCTATTTAAATAAATATTTAATATTCGCCATTCACCGTGTTACGATAATGCGATAAGCAATTAACCGTACACGGCGAATCGGTCAACGACCCTCCCTATTGTTTTGATAATTCTCACGCACCGAATTTAACGGGCGATTTTAGACGGTCTTCCTTCTTACACGGACCACCGAGGAGAGCGGTCACCGAAGCGGTGGGCCCGCTGCCTCCGGCAGCGGGCCGGCTGGCCATTATTCGGCCATCTCTTAAGGAGAAAGCATTATTCATTAATCAGTAGTAAAATCAGTGTAAATACTTTTAACTAGCAGCAGTGGTCGCTGGCATCTTCTATACATCTCCCATTACCCAGGCAAGTCTGAACAAACATCTGTTAAGGTCGTTCTTTCCACGCGCTCTGCGCAGCCACGTTTTCTAAATTTCTAGTATGCCATAATAATATTCAGATCCTCACTTAAACGCCTAAGCCGTAATCCCGCGCCGCCAGGCGCAAATTAGATTCCGTATATATATTTTTCTTTTGCAAATGTTTGCGCCCGACCGCCATTACGCGGCTCGGCAAAATCGGGCTCAATCACAGCGATCCGTACTCGTTCCTTTCAAACGAACCCTCCTTTCCACTCCGCTCACCATTAACATTAGACGAGGTCAGTATTTTTAGAATCAGCATATTTTTAATATAACTTGTGAAAATAAAATCCGGGACACGCGGTAAATTCCGTCCCGCAGGCATCCCATGCGGCATCACCGCACGGATCCAAAATTGTAACCTTTTCTTTCTTTATATTGTATATTTTCATAATTTTAGCTGCAGCGCTCACGCGCGCTGCAAAAGCGGTAAAAACCCATATTGTAAGGTCGCCCGTTCCTTTGGAATAAAAACTTCATTTCACTCATAACTCTTTATTTTCTTCCATCTTATTACCACGAAAACAGGAACACAAAAGGACATAAAATAAGGGTCTAATAAATTAAGAGAAGGCGGGGTTCCGGCCTGAGAAATTACATAGAATCAAATTATATATTTATTTCATTATTTAACATCTGGCGAAATTCGCATCTCGCCAGGGAAGGATTTATAAATTAAACTATAAAACCAATGATCAAAGCAAGGGTTTAGCAAGGTTCCGAACCGACGCGGAGCGGGTCGATTATCGTTCACGCAGGCAGTGCGACGGACGGCCGTCGGAGGGCGTGTGCGTAGACGTCAGAACGTCGATGCGCGTGAAATTGACACTTCACAGGAACCAAGGAATATTGATAAATTCGCGCTCAACGGCACTCAGGAAAAGCCTCAGAGGTAATTAATAAATTCAGTGGTCATTTATATAAGCATAAAGCACACGGGCGGAGATCCTCGTCCTTGCCAGATCCCTATATTCCCACCTTAAGAAGCGGTGTTTCTTTCAATCCTCCCAAAGTAAAATCAATGTCGTCCGCTCCCAGGAGTGCTCTCGCGTCCGTAGGTCGATCCTTGCCCTGAGGATTTGCTCCCCACGACCCGTTGTTAAGGCTCGTCGGCTGAGTGCTGGGTTCCTCAAAGGATTGACTTGCTTCCCCATTGCCAGCTGCGCTAGACGATGGCCGGCTGCGCTTGCAGTTTTGCCTAGGCTCCGGCTGTTCCCCACGTACCGAAGGCCACTGGCGCCCAAACCTCGATTCAAGAGGACTTACAAAATCAGTATTTTCATCTTTCGTGTTCCTTCGGCCCGTGAGACAGCATCTTTTCCCATCCTGACGATGACGTTTAAATGTTAAATAAACGGAGCTCATGACAGAAGTTGGCAGGAGAATGCCAATTCTAGTATAATCCCTATCATTACATCCCTATTGCAAAAACAGTGCACGAACAATTTGACGTTCCATAAGTTTTGGCTTTAAAAAATAAAATCGGAAGTGTTTTATATCAATTTAGCAACCAAAAGAAGGGGAATTTCTTCGGATCTTGAAATTCGTCAGTCGCGAGAGGATTTATAAAGTGATTCGTGAGTACGAACAGTTGTTTTGATTCGTAAAAATCAGCTCCGATCTTCAAGTAGTTAATCTGTCACAAGCGATTGCGAACGCCGGCGGCCGCGAACGAACTGCGCAGAACGTCATCGAATCGTGACAGCGAGCCACAACCAGAAACAATACTAGGGAGGCCTATCGATATTATCGCATGGCTTCATTGTCTCAATTCATTTTACGTTTGATAATGCACTAATTTAGTATACAAATTGTTGTGGATTGCGATAGTTAAATATAAATTACGGTATTTGCTCGAATCGACTGCGGCATACTGGAATTTTTAAACAGACGAAAAAATGGAATGTTCCTTTTGCGCAGTAACTATTTTCAAAGGAGACAACATAGATTGCAGTGCATGCGGCAAAACTTGGCATTTTACTTGCACAGCCATGACGGAATCCAATTTCAGAAAAATGTCACAAGACCAGAAAAAAGTATGGAAATGTCGATTGTGCAAAGCGGCGAAGAAAATTGCTAAATTGGGCAAGTCTTCTCCGTCTCCTAATCAGCAAGATGATGGCAATGATAATGGCATTTTGAGTCAAATGACGTCGTTAACGATACCTACCGTATCTCATCCACCCTCCACTTCTTTGTCTTCATATTCGTTCAACCCACCTGTGCTGCCACCACAGCTTTCCAGTGACTTTGAACGAACTGTCGCCTATATGGATATGAAGTTAGACGAGCTGAAAATGGATCTTCGAGCTAAATTTGCAGCTGATTTGAACACTCAAATAAATCAGCAGATCGCTACCGAGCTAAAAACCATTAGATGCGAACTCTCGTCTATTGAACATCTGCAACAGGCCTTCAATAATCTCTCAGCGAAGCACGACACATTACTTCAGAGTCTACATCAGAGTTCGGTTACGGTTCGTGCTCTTCAAGAGGAAAATACAGCTCTAAAAACCGAAATTGCTGCAATTAATACTAAGCTTTCCAGCATTGATCAAATAAATCGCAGTAGCAATATCGAGATTAAGTCAGTACCCGAATCGCGTATGGAGAATACTGTCGACATTTTTGCGAGGCTCTGCTCGACTGTCTCATATCCCTGCGACATGAACTCGATTAAGCATTGTCACCGAGTTGCGAAAATGAATAATCAATCGAACCGACCTCGTAACATCATCGTCACGCTTTCATCCCCGCTTCAACGAGATCAACTTATTTCGGCGGTCAAACAATTTAACAAGAAGCAACAGCGTGATAAATTAAACTCTAAACATCAGGATATTTCTGGTGATGCTCAACCAATTTACGTCTGTGAACATCTAACTCCAGCCAACAAGGCCCTACATGCTGCCACTAGGAAAGCTGCGATTGCCAAGAATTTCAAATACGTATGGGTTCGAAACGGAAAAATATACATAGTGTAATTAATTTGTGAAATTAGGTCTAACCGAACACAAAAACGACTACTACGCAAATACTATCTGGCGTATTATTATGAAACCTGCACCATTTTAAAGATAATTTAATTATCTATCTTTTGATCTACGATTTTTTTCGAATAATCCGATTTTTTTGCTTTATCGAATAAAAAATTCGTGCGCGGCGCTCTATCGGAAGACGTTTAAATAATTCCGAATCATTTGCTTCCGCAGCCGCAAATGATTCGGAATAATTTCAACGTTTTCCGCTAGAGCGCAGTTATCTAAATAAAATAAATAAAATAAATAAATAATTATAATTTCATACCTACCTAAGCTGTTAAAAATGCTATGCAATAGCTTTACCGCGGCAGTCCCCGAGTGCCACACGCATTTTTTTTTACAAAGTGTTCATTGACGTTTCAAGAAGACAAGAAAAAAACACAAAAAAAACAAAAATTCAAAGAGTTAAAAAAAAATGTTAGAAGAGTTTTGGAAAAACTGATACATCAGATCAGACAATATTTTGGCCATAGAATGCCGGGGTATAGTTAGCAGGCTAGGTTTCGAGACACCTGGCGCTGGGGTACTAGGAAAGGTGTAATTTAAATTAGTATCCTAAAGTGTTTTGAAAAAGATGAAAATTCATCAGTAGACAGTGAATGTAATAAAGAACTTGAAACATATGGTCAGACTGCTTTATAATGGAACGCGTGGCGTTAGCATCCCCATACATGTCAGGCATCGGTCTATGACGTATCAGTCGACTGTGCCATGTAATATAATGGTATGGACATGCTGACGCCACGCGTTCGATTATAAATTATTAATCAATCTGACCATTTGTTTCGAGTTCTTTATTGCATCCACTGTCTACTGAATTATTTTCAGCTTCTTCAAAACACTCTAGGGGTACTAACTAAAATCACATATTTCCTAGCACGCTAGCACCAGGTGTCCCGAAATCTGGCCTGTTGACTATAACCCGGCATTCCATGGCCAAAATACTGTCTGATCTGAAAGTGTCAGTATTTCCAAAAGTCTTGCGCTTTTTTGTCGCTGGCTCTCCGACTATTCGTCGCGAGGTCCTTTGACTCTTGCCCAAAAAAACCGCTCCCGACGCGAGCGCCGCGAGCAGCGGGACGAGGCGCGAGGCGAGACGCGGGTGCCCGTTCACACTCTCGTCTCGCGCTTCGTCCCGCGCCTCGCGTCTCGCGCGAGAGTGTAAATGAGCTATTAGGACGTAATCCATTTATCTCGAAATTTTTATTTTTATTCCTGAAATATTACAACTTCCAGGATTGAAATCGAGAGAAGGCCGCATGACTCCAAAGCTATATGCCGTACAGCAATAGTGGATAGAATAAAATGTCACTGTGATTTTACGAACCGCCCCGGGTGCTAGATTAATTAAAAAGTTATCACGAAAATTATCTGATTTATAATGATATTAAAATATATATATTTTCATTATTAATATTCTACATTACTTTGACTATGCTGCACTGTTATTGACGATTTTTAAATAGTAATTTTGATGTTGTTACTCTATTTTGACTATTATTGATGCTTTTTTATTTTTTATATATATTTTAATTTACCTGCAATATTTTATTTATATTTTTTGTAGCATTTTGTTTTGAATTTTATGAAGGTAATGCAAGTATTTTTGTTACAATTCTGTATGATAAGGTTTAATTGGTTTATCAAGATGCTAATGACTAAAATCAATTGTCTACCTTAAGCATAGGCGGCAGCCTACTTAGGTTTTGAGTATTATAAATTATGAGTACTATAAATTCTAAAATGAATAATTTTATTTGAATTTAAAAAACAGGAACTGTTAAAGATCCCAATTTTCATCTGACAAAAAGAAGATGTCGGCCCGCCATGGTTTTTCTCTTGCCTCTGTGAAATTTCTGCGGCGCTACAAGACGTATTTCTTACTTCCTCTGCTTCGACTATAATATATTATTTGTTGGGGTGCGGTGTGGTGTTTGTGGGTTCGCCGCGGCGGCAATTTCTAGTGCGGCGGCTTCGCTTGTTTTATTCGTGGTCGTTAAGGCTGGGTTTGCAGCGTTTTTAAAGTGGTAGATTATTGGGGGTGTGTTGCCGGCATCTCGCTCTTTGTCCCTCCTGAGATAGTTCTACCCCGGGTAGAGCCAAATTTTTCGATTATATATATCAAACTAAACCAATACTGAAGGCCTATAAGGCTTATAAAGGGTTGAAGGCGCCGGAGGCTTAGGAAGTACTGAAGAGGGATGGTTTACAATGTAAAGAAGCGAACTGAAACAACTTCTGAAACTGAAATCGTGAACTACTATGGGTGGCCCAACACAAAACAACAGGGTGAATACATTGGAACCCAAAGAAGAAGAAGAAAACATGTCTATCTGCCCTCACACAAGTTTGAAAATTGCTGAAAATAGCGCTGAAAGACATTAAAATTAGTGGCGTGAAAAAGCAATCTAGCTTTACGCGAACGCAGATTATTAAATGTTACCCCCGGCCTGGGAACAAATTAGTCTCGCCTAAAACTAGGATTTTGTAAAAACTGCAGGTCGTGAGAACGGAAAAGTGACCGTAAATTTCGATAATAGCAGTGGGACAGTGACAACTCGCATTAATAACGTTAAATAGCATAGATAAACAATGAAATTAATATATTTGGACAAGAAATGAATTTTGCCTAATTCATAACGTGCATGCAATGTCATTTCAATCCACTTTATAGAGGTAACATATACGGAAGCGACGTAATGAAGGATTACAAAGTATGCTATTTCATAGCGAGGTAAAAGTCATAAAGATTAATTTATCACTAGAATGTAATATATAGACATGTAATATGGCTCCTAAGACATATCTGACTGTAAACAAGAATGCATACAAAATGTTGCTATTTGAGTAAAGTGACCAATCCCACAATGCGACGAAATGAAAGGCAACCTAAATTCACACACACATGTTTAAAAATAGGATGTGCTTACAAGGAATTTTGAGATCTCGGACTGCAGACGAAAGGAGCCAATGAGGGACTTATATGCTAGCGATGTAAAATGAAAGACTCGGATTTTAAAGCGATCTGATTGGTTAGAGGCATCATGTGGACGATAGTCACAACTTTTGAGAGGGGTAGGAGCCACCGTTCGAGTGAAAGGGAGATAAAATGACAGAGACAGACGCAGATGGGTGAGATTTAGGCATGAGGGCGCTAAAGTCAGAGGGGCGTAAGGGGGAAGGCGAGTTTCTATAAAATTTTATGCCGACGGCAAACGAACAATTAGATTTATTAAAAATGAGTATAAAAAATTCGAATGACGTATCAAAGCTCTGGAAATTTGACAAGGAATCTAAATCTACCACTTACATTCACGTATCATCAATATTTAAAGAGATATCAACTAATGAAAAACACATAATGAAAGATAATAAATATCTTATAGAAGACTAGAAACTCAAGGGATCGTAACACTGAGATTGTATAAGGGATCGGAGCTTACAAATATGTCATAATATTAAATAATCCTGGTATGTAGATATATAGAGACAAAACCATGGGAAAATACATGCATACATATGTATACATTATAAAATAATGACTAAAATTTAGTCAGAGACATTAATAAGTATCGATTAGGGAATTAAACAACGTTGTTGGATTAATACAATAACAGTAATACATAGAAATGACTAAATATTCAGGTAGCTGGTAACACATTGTATTATATTAACATTATATAGTTAAATTATAATATAGGGAGATATTACGAAACTATAGAGGTACTTAGATGTGATACAAAGTGCATATATATAAAGACAGGAAACTTAGGATTTAAATATCATATAGTACTAAAACCTTAGAGATAGTAGAACAGTGGAATGTCAGTCTTCGTATAAAAATACTATATATGTAGATATTGGAATAAACAAATATATAGATACCTTTGAGGATGAATGTGTAGATGTATATGTGTATATATTTATATACCTATAGGAAAGGAACTGAAGATGCGAAAGAGAGTAGTGAGATTAATATATAATTAAGTATAGGTTTAGAGAATAACTTAGTTGAAACATCATGTGATTAGATTATAAATATACATAATAATCTAGATATAGATAGTTCATGATTGAGAAATACCATTGAGACTGAATTGGGGATAATTGAAATACTATATATATATTCATTTGATTGTACGTTTACGCAATTAGATCAGTTCAATAGAAGTTTAAAACTATATAAGCTAGGTATTTGATAGTTAGGTTACGTAAATGACTAGAGGTTGGATGGGGATAATATGTTAGATGCATATGATTGTTAGAAAGTGCGCTATAAGAATGCTAGATAGAAAGCGATTAATAATATAGTTAATACTATAGGTTAGGTACTAAAATAATGTATGAAAGGACGTTAAGGTTGGTTTTATGTATAAACATGACTATATAAATAATGAAAACCAGTTTAGAGTTTGATAACAGAACTTGGACTATTAAAGTACAATAAAAGTTGAGGTTATATATAGTATATATATAGAAGTAAAATAGTCAAATACTCACATGTGTGTAGGCAGTGACGTTTAGATATAGATTAGATAGTTTTCATATAGGAATATATATAATGATTTAATAACTTACTAATTAAAGTATAGAATCTTATTAGATTACTACTCAATAAATAAAGCTAAAAATAAGGAACACCTCCAGCGATAAAACGAAAGAATGACAATAAGAATTAGCGAATTGAGACAACAAAATATATATAGAAATTAATTAATGATAGAAATAGTATCGCCAGGCTAGACAGAGTACTCTATCTAAAACACTAATAATACAGTCTAAAATAACCTTTTATAAGACTAGTAAATTATGAGTTTTGTAAAATTATAGTATACAAATCTATAACAAGCAAAAGACTTATCAAAGTTTAATCGATACTTATATATGCATAGGTGAAGTAGTAATAATTTGGCACCAACAAAATTCTAAATAAACTAATACTCATGAAGATAACTAATGAAATCAACTAAAAATTATATTAAATTACAGATTGAGAACCGCTAAAAAGTCTCACCATAACAAATCTAGGCCATCGGAATGACCCTATCCATAAGAGTTTTATGCATTTTCTTGACAAGGAACGGAAATACAATAAATTCAACTACAATCGTAAACGTCAAAAAGGGTACTTGAGAAACTTTTTCAAGATTTTCAAGATCGTGGGATTGTGAGAGGGAAACAACACCACTAAAATTTTGGGTGGAAACCTCTAACCACACCTCCAAAACGCTACCCCTATAAAATGGTGGGAGGGGAGGCAATCTGGGTCATTCAGTCTATCTTACACGGAAACGCTACACGT
Organism: Micropterix aruncella; assembly: GCA_944548615.1. NCBI lineage: Eukaryota > Metazoa > Arthropoda > Insecta > Lepidoptera > Micropterigidae > Micropterix > Micropterix aruncella. Next base: position 25,627,449 of record OX155969.1, read on the forward strand.
TTGTGGTGCGACGCGCGATTTCGCATTAGAGTCAGTGTTAGAATTCTTCTAAGTCAATAATATATTAGAGTCACTTTGCTTTAAATTTAATATTTTAGAATTATTTTAAACAAAATAAATTCGGGTCATTTAGTCTACTCGACACCGAAACTCTGCACGTTGACACACCGTCGCGCTGTTCATACTAGTGACAGAGAATAGTTACAAGTCGCGAGTGTTTTAACCCGCTAGGCACTTAACATCCCTTGCGGGATATGTATGGCGGCCGGCTGAAATCCAAACTATCCCATACGGGATATCGCGCTCGCCGCTCAAGAAAATGTCGTTTAAATTTCGAAATGCGATTGTATATTCTATCGAATGATGCCATAATATAGCCAAATATGCAACACTATGAAATTGCTCGATTGCCGCATGCGATGTTAGAAATATGAATCACTACATCCTTACAAAATCGATGACCTCATTTCTGACGACAGTCGCAGATCGCGCGATGGCGGCGGCGCGCGCGGTGTTCGCCGAAGTGTTTGTGTTGTGAAGTGTTTTCTGGATTTAAGTGCAGTTTATACCGGATTAAAGTGAGTATTTCCCTTTTTAAGTAGATTAGCCAGTAGGATTATATAATTTCGACAATCCATTTGCTGTTTTTCACGAATTTTCGAAGAAAACACTTTGTCAACAAACCGGCCGTGTTTGTCAAAAATGGCCGTGTTTATTTTGTAATGTTTGTGAAATATCCAGTTATATCGCGAAACATGACGTAATGTCGCTTTAATTTACTAATAAAATAGGTATTGCTTCATTTACATCCTAAGTTATCACATAATTAGGCGTATTTTGAACATTATATGTTGTGTTCTAATATTGCTCGCGAAAATGAAACTTGTTTTGATAATTACTATGAGAGAAAAAAGTGCGATTTTCCATAGTTTTTCGATGAAATGTGACTCTTTGGAGTATAGTAATTAGTTATTAGACATATAATAAGTCTATGATAAGACAATATAATTGAAAAAATCTAACGAATTTTATATTATGGGCATTCAAAGTTTATTATTAGGTTCAGACGCGGAAACTCTCAAAACTTTAGATTTTTCTATAATATCAGACAAAGCTCAAAGTTCTGGTGTGATTTCTAAGAAGAAGTGATGTAGTAATAAAGTTATTTTGAAAGAATTTCATATAAAAAAATACCATAAGTAGTCACAAATTAAAAATTAAAAAAATTTTTTTTTACGAGAATACATACAATTTTTCTTGGCTGAATAAATAAATATTTTTTCCGTATTTTTGTATGCAAATAAGTAAAAAAAAAATATCGTTTTGGTAAAGCATTTAATAGAGAACATAACTGTATTTACAATTTTTGATATTTACAAAAACTGTATTTACAAAAAAATCGAAATGATTTTATAGGCGAGTTTTTTCAGTTTGCCAATTTTGTAATATTTATTCATTATTATCCTAATTGTTTTACGAGATAAGGTTATAATGTTTTATATGTCAAATTTCAATGCGATCATTTTTCTCTTTATCTTTTTTTAATCCGATTAGTGGTTTATAAGTTATGATCGTTTTTCTCAAGGCCGTTGACTCGCGTCGATTTTTTGCGCGAATATGTCGCGCGCAAAAGTGATAGGTGACTTTTTACCTCGCAACGTGAAGGGTTAAATTAAATTCATAATATTTTAGAATCATTTTAATCAAAATAAATTCGGTCAAACAGTCATTTTTACGCGGGAACGTTGGACGTTTGGAGACCGGTGCGCGATCGATTAGATTAACTTCAGTGTTGACTATTTTCTAAGTCGTGGGAAGACAAGTAAATTCATATTAAGACCGGTATAAATTCATAGTATTTTAGAATCATTTTAAACAATATAAAATCGGATCATTCAGTTTATTTTTCGCGGAAACGCTGTTCATTTATGTAGCGCGGTGCGCGATCTTTTAAAATTACCTTCAGTGTCGGAATATCTTACAAATCGCGAGTGATCAGATTAAATTCATAATATTTTAGAATCGTTTTAAACATTATAAAATCGGTTAAAGTTAGTATCAGTGAAATTATATAAACCATGGGAAAATAACTCAAAACCCTTTAAAATTGGAATTGTCTTAAACAAAGTAAATCCGAATCATAAATCAGCTGATAAATTATTTTAGATCAAGTCGCGATAAATAATCAAAATCAATCCAAGTACAAATTAAATACGGACCAAGTGGCTTACGCCGATTTAAACCTGCGTCCAAATAAAATATACAAAAATCATAGATTGAGAAATAAATTACTATAAATCAACAGTAAATTCAAGCTAATAATTAGCAAATTTAATATCCGTCAAGTAGGTTGCTCCCTTCAAAATTAGAGTTATAAAATTATCATAATACCAGAAACAATTAATAATTAATCACATTGTCGCACTGTTGAGCTAGATTAGTGTCATTGTAAATGCAGTAATATGCAAGTATAAACGATAACAAATTTAAAGGTAAATAGATGTGAATCTTGAAACCCAAAAATGATCCTAAATCACGTTTAATTATACAAATAAAAATCTAAATTTAGCACACAGACAATACATACCTTCGATGTAAATAAATCCACAATTATTATTAAATAGCAGAAAATTAATATTTGAAATCAATAAACTCAGAAATATTATCGTATTACAAACATCAATATTTACATCTAATAAACTCAGTAATATCACCCAAAGGACAGACATTGGTGATCATATATCACAACCCAGAATAATCACAATAACCTCAAAGCTCTAATATCTAACCCTTTTAATATCATAATTTCCATAGCGACAAAGACAACAGCACCTTAGGTTAAAACAAACTCCTAATAGAATATTTAAAATTTTAGAAAGAGATATCATGACAGTCGCCTAATTAGTCCAGTGAGTTATAAAATCGTACAAAAGTGGAATTAATTCCATAATATATCATCAAACGTCGAAAGCACATTTAGTCACATTATAGGAAGAAAATCGGATGAAGACCACTAGCCTGGTATATCATTGTAATTTCGGCCCTATAATAATTATAATTATAATACAAAATAAGTTGTGGATTCATGGTTTCGGTAGAGGTGGTATTAGCAGTGTTCATGGTGGAAGTGTGGAATCTTTCAGAGTACAGAAAGTGAAGTGAATATGTGAACGTGTTGAGGATCAGCTGCAGAGACCAAGAAAAACACCTGGAAAGCTCTCGCAGATCTGCAGGGTCGTAGCTGGTTTGTACCACTTCGAGGGTAAGTGTTTGTGTTACACAAATCACATGCTGGGATTCTAATTGTCGTCGTCCTCAAAGAAAGCCGACATGAGCAGCCGCCGATGTAATTCTCTATAATTGTGTGTTTATTATTTTGTATAAATCGTATTACAGGTGTACTAACTGCCTCCGTCTTCGAAGAAGATGCCAAGAGCAGACGTTGTTATAGCAGAGTCTGCGAATGTTTATTTTATTATTTTGTCTCTGAATGGAATTTGTACGTCTCATAACCATATGTTACCCTGACTCACCATCCGCGCTCCTCGCTCCGCACCCAATTTTACTCGTCCTACTACATGTCCCCTATCCATATTCTACCCTACGATCTATGACCTTAGTTAACCTTTTTCCCGTTCAATTAACCGTAGAGCGAAGGCGGGAGAGATATAATAATTATGTTTTATTCACGTATTTGTAGGTACAATTATGTCCCTGAAACACTATCATATCATAATACACCATATATGGTTTCTATATGTTAAATATTCATAATATACTTATATCCCTCTCCTGAAACAACAATCTATATTTATTTAACACTTATGAATCTCTTTTCCATCAATATCCGTATTTAAGCAGGTATACATGTATTTGGATATGTGTCTATATTTGTATATGTATGTATTTATGTATGTGTATATATATATGTGTATGTTATCCATACCTACTCTTGTAGCTCCAGGGTTAATTATAATACGGACCACATATGTAATTAAGTCCATATTATATGTATTCGCATTTATATATGTATATATATGCGTGTTTATCCTGCACACTTATTTGTTTATACATGTGTATGTGTGTATGTATATATGTATGTATGTATGTGTAGGTCTGTATACATGTATATAACTAAATTATAGAGCCTTATACTTTATCCCGGCAAGTAGGCGAGGGTTATATGTGAAGGGGCACCTACATGTATTTATATGCTTTAATTATGTACTTATCTATAGGTGTCTATGTGTGTGTGGCCATGTGTCCCACATTGCGAGCGTATGCCAGCAAGCCGGTGGCTTTTGCGCAATATTAATTGCTTTTTCACCTGATTGCACTACACTGCCTATATTACATTATTATGTAACGAACTCCTCATCTACTACATACATTTACCAATATATCTCCACACACTTATATCCATAATCGCAATAGAGAAATACATAACTTCCGGTTTTAAAGGAACTAATGACTCTTTCAGATACCTTCTATGCAATCAGAATTTAATAAAATCTACTGCCTAACCGCCCAACATATGGAAGGGCGAACAAATTACATATAATCCTGTAAATGTCTTACTATTGAAATAAACTATAATAAAAGACACATCCTATGCTTAAGAAAAGTGGAGAATTATACCATACTTAGGTAAACGATTTAAGACAAGGGTTTTAACCCTTTGAGAGGTTTTGACGAGCACATGGCTTGATTAATTCTCATGACCCCGAGATAGGGCGAAATGAACAAACATACCTACATTCCTTTCCTCAACATCCTCTTTAGCCAACAAACAGGCCTTATTAACGTAGAATGAAAAACTCCTGTCCGCTTAAGATCAACAAACTTCGATGTCCATCCAGTAAAATCATACCAACAATATTACTCGCCGTTTCGGCATATAATTAAGGTTAGGGATTACGTCTACTAAGAATTGCACTATCATCATCTCTATCAATACAACGCTGCTTCAAGGAAGACGAGTACTTCGCTGAAATCATAAGATACAGAAACATAGGTTGTGACGATGGGGCTTTCCGCACCTGAGGCCTTCTGTCTCGAAAGGGGTGTGGAACGCTCTGTTCAACCGCAGCCTCCAGCTGAGTATTCCGCCTTTAAGAGCGGTTACTTGGAAGGAAAACCTTGAATTAAACCGACACTTCTCGCCTCTGGGCACAACAACAACATCAAACATTACAAATCAGAGGCTAATGCTGTTTTCTGGAGCGACAACTTCAAGTAATCAATGGCGTCATGATAAAGCCGCTGCTTGTGAGGATGGCGACTTTGTCCGCACTGCGGCACATAACTGCCCCTTTTTCCTTACGCAGGCTTTTGTTTGACAAATTTGGCGAACGAGACATTCAATCTGACCTCAGCATTGTTAAATCTATTTGGCCGACACTAGTCTGAGAAGACTGTTACTGTCGCCGAATGATGCAAGGGTCGCCTACCCATTCGACAAAGCTGACTGTACTCAACCACGACGTGGATGAGGTCTTTCCATCAGTGTTGTTTGGATATACCAAGGAGGTGGCCAAGTGTTACCAATTACATAGCCTACACCGCTGCTTGCTACGGATGACAACCTGTACGCATGTGACTGTCGCCCCTGGCCACGCTGGCGTGCAAACCGTCCTGCTGCCCGTAACGCAGGTGTACGCCGGACGTATGACGTGGCATGAGAAAATCTAATTGGAGTCCAACAACCACAAACTAAGGATCCACCAATCCTTTACGACAAACAGAAAGCGAGCTGCCACACAGTGGCTAGACTTCTTTCGATAGAGGTGTCTAAGGTTCCAACCAAGCATCCCTATTTGTACAATCCCTGTAGGCACAACACCATCTGTGGCAGGGATATCCCCAAGATATCCCCATCTGTGCCATGTTGGAAGCGTGTCGAAAGGATTGAAGAGGCATCCATACCTTTTTGCTACCTGGTGATGGCACGTAGTGCTTATTCACGCACACACGAACAGCTTGAGTCTACAAAGACTACCCCAGTAGTGTTGTGTAAACGTCAGATCCCACATTAACTTGTTTGTACGAGACGTTCGCGAAAGGCCTTGGCTCTTTAGGTAAGGAGATAGAGGCGTCTATATGGGGTTATGGAGGAGGGCGCTTAAAAACCCAAAACCCAACCAAAAACCTTATCCAATATCCCTACATCCTTCAAACTATCCATCACCCAGTAAAATGTTCATAAACCCATAATTTCGACATGAATTCGACTAATTATAATACTTCTATACCCTTTACACACTGTACCATACAGGCACACACACATATATTGCCTTATTACACTTTACATATATAATTTATAATATTATCATAAGCATTATTATCATTCAGTCTTAAGAAATTCTATACATCCTATACCTATAACCCTATAAACCAAACCATAATACTCATCATTGCATTACGAATCTAATGATATGTCACATCAATATTTCGTTCATAACACCTCCCATCCGGTAGCTTCGTGAGGTAACAGTACGTACCCCTCCCCTCTCTTGTCAGATCAGCGAACGCGATCCTCCCGGTTTTAGGAATCGCCCCACAACCCTAGAATCGATCCCATTCACCGCGGTCTTAATTATAGCAATGATCTTTATACTGTCAAGAATTGCAAACAACCTTTATGTAGCCTCGACATGACTTAGCGTCATCATCAACCCTTCCACCGACCATCTAATCATTACATGACTCCTCCCAGAATGTACACATATACTTAAATAAGGCACCAAACGCCAATAGCGTCAACTAACCTATAGAAACTTTAACCATTCGCCTCATAGAGGCCATTCAACCAATCAACACTCCGACCACAACACCCCACTTTGCGTCCTCACATAACCAGGCCCCTCCCATTTAAGGTACTAAACAGACTTTCACCCCAGAGGACCCTTACGTTATCATATCCACAATATAGTCAATGTTCTTTCATATCCCGCACTTCAACCCAATTACATGCATTCAATCCTAGCAACCACGCCTCTAATCCCACTATTCATCCCATCCATCATCCCTTCCAAGCTCAATACACTCATCCACAACGGATATTCCTCCTTCCCCCACTCTTGCTTATGTATTACAGAATCTACGTATCCTGAAAGAAGGTTACGTCATCCGAAGAGTGTGGACACGCCTTACCAAGTAGGATCATTCTATTTATATTATAATTAACTGTTTTCAGAAACTACGCCCTTGCAAGCCACCTTCATCGACTAATCTACTATGATCGCTTATGTACCTCTTCCTAAACTATGTATCCAAGCTTTTAACCATTCGGGTTTCGCGTGGGGCCAATAATTTACTATGAAAGGCGGGGCTAAGAAAATTAACGTATCAAAGAATATCTATCATTAGTAATAAGCTTTATCAACCAATGACCGTATAGATAGGAGGGCCGTCCCTAAACTCAGGAAGATTTATATATTCAGCTCAGCTTAGGTATTATTGTTGTATCTATATATATATTTATGTATTTAAACTAGGGCTTTTCAGCTGTTCCATGGAGATTCCGACTCTATGGGGCCCTGAATTGTCTCAATTGGTGTCGTGACCACGGATTTTTCGAAATTTGGCTATCATTAAGACCATTATAATGGTCATAATTAATAGACAACTCAAGGCCAAGTCTAAATATAAAACTTTTAGATTTGATCCTGCGGGACCAGGATTCCTGGGTTTACTACGGATGACATAACGATTCTAACCACTATATAGACATCATGAGCCAAATACAAAGGGAATAAAATTTAATTTTTTGAAATTTTGAAAAAAATTTTGTACAAAATTTATGTTATCTAAAGGAGTCAGGTCATGACGACCTAATCTCTAGATAAACGATCAAAGCCAAAACAAAACTAAAATGAAATAAAGATTCTAAAATTAACAAAGTTTTTAAAAAAAAAAAAAAGAGTAGAATGTCAATATTAATGATATAATAAATTCCTAAACCACTAGACGGATCTCAACTCAAATCAAAGGAAAACCTTGGAGATTTTCCAAAACTTTGTTACAAAAAAAAAAGAAGAAAACTTGTTACTTAAAGAAAAGAAGAAGAAAATAATGAAAGTACTAAATACTAAGCGGTTAAATGCGTTGGTAAAATAAATAAAGGAGCCCTAGAAGAAACTTTGAAAAAAAATATATTATTGTAGAAAAAGGATTTTTTATCAAAAGTAGTGAAAATATTTAAATCATTTAGGTTTCTAATGAAAACTATAAACCCACTGTTACTATAGATCCATTAGAATAGCTTGAATAATAAACAACCAAATGAAAACAAACAAAAACAAACAATATAATATAAACAAACAAGACCGAATTTACAGCGTAGAACGTGAGACATGCGGCTTTTATTATAAAAAATATAGGGAGCTAAAAGTAAAACATTATGTGATTGTTTGAAAAAAAATAGCTTTGTAAGGGTATTAGTTATTATGTAAATACTTGTAGTATACTATTTTACATGACAAATATCTATCAATAATACTATTACAAATACTCTGTGAGATAAAGCGAGCTAGGATTCGATGCTATCAAAATAAATCTTAGGATGAATTTAGATAAAAACAAACACAGAAGGAATAAGACAACATGTCAGTTGATTATTATAAACAAAACAAATTTTAAATAATCAAATACTAAACTTTGAGTTTTACTAAAGACTCCAAAATTGTTGGTTAGTAATAGTTAGATAAATCGAAAACAAGAAAAGAAAGTAAACTAATACGGTAGGCTCCGATAGAAAGCTAGAATTGTAAACTACAAAACAGTAGAAGTTTATAAGGGGAAGGGCAAATAGCTAGTACTTAATGCAGCTTAAAACGAAAATAAAGTACGATTAAAATTACTCATACAAATCAAACACAGTAAACAGATCATCATATGTACAAAAACAAACAGCTGTCAAAAAAAAAAAAAAAAATCAAGAGCGAAAACACATATGTGAAATAGTTACAGATTAGACGTAAGGAAATAGATAAATAAATGAATAAGAAACAAACAAATAAACCTATCATAGATAGCCAGTTAATAAATAGATAAGTTTCATAGTCATACAGCTGATTTCAGACTAGACGTCAAATTGACAGCTGGAATGTAAACAACAGACCGAATATGACAGCTGTCTATGACAAGGCACCGAGCATAGACAGTTGGTACCACCGTACGATCGTGGACAAGCGACGTACCAACTTCAGAAGATTACGGATACTAACCGAGTTCGTGAATACTAGGTTACCAACAGAATAAACAAAATCGCGCGCTACATTTTGACGTCAATGCAGTGAAGAAGAAGATAGCCAACAGTATTTAATACGGAAACGTAAATTTAAAAACCTAGAAATTAAATTTAAATATACCACGCGGTAAATGAGCATTATACGCACGACTAATTAGACATTTAATCATATGACCGAAACAGATTTTTACAGAAAAAATCCTATTACATTAATCAAAATAAAACATAATAAAAAGGGGAAAAGGGAGAAAGATTAACTGAATCGTAAATAAAATAAAATAATCTGAAGTAAAATAGAACTAACACTTACCAAAAATGGACTCGGTTTATGGTCACGTGGTATGGGGACGCCGTCAGCCATGTTGGGTTTTTTGACACAACCGGGCGGTTGGCGCGAACGACGGCCATTTTGGACGCTACTAACCGACGCCAAGCCACGCAAATTACACTTCACTAAGCCAGATGAGCGATCTGGGGATCCAATTAGCGATATTCAAGCACAGAAAATAAAACACATGCTTTTAGAATCCTCAATAGACTGATGAAAAGCCGATTCATGATTGCAGTTGAGCTATGCGCGGTCTTGTAATTGAAAAACCTGCCATGCATGTTTCAACTGACCACATGTAATCAGTTTAATTGAGATTAAAAACACACTTCGTTAGATACCTGTCTACTTGCCGGTGCGGAGCTGTAGTTTAGTCACCAAGTACCCCGACCTAATACAGTATATAGCTATAAAAATACACGCTATAATGCTGTGTTGGGCTGGTACACTCGATGGCTTAGTTAACATCACTAGATAAAACTGTAGAGATTTTAAAACTATAGAAAAATTTCACGAGCACGCTTGCGCACAGAAACCGACTAACCTTTCGCGGTACTGATTCGAACTAAACGCGTGAGTAGAAAAGGGTCGAAAGGTTCTGGAGGTATGGCGTTGCCAGATTACACATAAAATAACCTGTGCTATTTCTGCACTTGGATGCATCTAAGACATAAACACACCAGTTACACAGAATACTAAATACAAGTATACACTTAATCAGTTGGGAAGTTAAAAATTACATTGATATTCACAGATACATGTATTGGCTCCCAACAATATTAGAAGTGTCATGGTCTGTTATTAAAAGTAGTGTATTATTGAAGCTTATGTGTCATGGCGTAAACTTTGACCTTATGAGTATTCAATGATCTAGATATACCATGCAGGTAATGGTGAGGCAAACCCAAACATACGCGTATTACATTGTATGGGAGGAAAAGTACCACCATGTTACCAAGACATGTATCTTACAAAACAAAATGAAAAAAAAACCCACATACCAACATTTTAGAATCCGTAGTGTGTGTACAGCGTGACCAAATCCTTATATAAATTGTGATTTATGGGTAATATATGTGTAGACATTGGAAGCCAGGAAAATTTCAGGAGTGCATAATAAAGGTCACGTAAAATATAGGAGAAGAAGAAGGATAAATTGGATTATAATATAAAAGTTAGTGTATGTTAAAACAACTGCGAAGTCAATTTATTAACCCAAGTACATTAGTGGTGCCAAAAATAGAATATTAAAATTGTTACAGAGATAGTGAATCGGATGAAATCAACATACATGGACAATAGAATATAGCTAGCATATATATATATATGTATGTATATGTATGTGCGTATATGTGTGGATGTATATATATATTATGTATATATATATGTATGTGTGTGTGTATAAGGTATATATATAATATTCGGTAATTAGTTGGTAGCTTCCATATTGTGGTAGCGTCCTGTGGATACAGAGGAACTGTATTTGTGAGTTATCGATAGTTAATTTTAACGCGTGTTGTCAGCATTACGTACCAGTTAATATGTCACTTGTTAGTATAGGTTTCAAATAGAGTTAAACCAAATGGACATGTAAGACGTGGTGATTTAATTGTGATGAGCTAATTGTGAATGTATGGGTATACATCGGTATGCATGTATGTGTGTATATGGGTATGCATAAGTGTATATATTTATAGTTGGAAACAATTGGGATGCTTATAGAGTAGATTTAGCTATAGTTAGTACATCAAAACCACATAAAGAATAAATACAATGGTATTAATTATGCTACCGATATAGTTTAAAGCCAAACGTTAGTGTCAATTGTTAGTTTTCTAAAGAAACAACTTATAAATATAGATTTCAAAAAAAAATGAACATCATGAATGGAAAATAACACGACGCTTATATGTCATGTCACGGGTGCTATTGGAAAATGTTTAACAACTAGCAGCGAGAGATAGAAAAATTAATTTAGTCACTATTAAATTTAGGGATGGCAAATATCAGCGGACAGCGGAATGGGAAAAAAGTGCGTTACTAGCAGGACGGGTCGCGTCGCGGGGAAAACACATGTGCTAAGTGTCCGGTATCGGCAAATCCCGGGTACTGGACTGCAAAAGTTTACCTGAAAAAGGACATCGAACGGCCGAATGCACGATTTAAGAAGTTTAGTGAGAACGAGACAGATATACGAACCAAATTTTTAGAAATGATTTTCGTTTACAGATAAAGAAATCCTTACAACAAAAAAAAAACACCGAGAAACAAGTCGGGGCTACGATATGTTGTGTTGTGAAGCCAATGAAACGTTGTATGGTGCAACCAAATGTAACATGAAAAGGGGACGTTTCAGCCCGACAATATGTATGAAACTTTGTCGAAACGTCAGGGGGCGCAAATGGAGAGCGGAAAATGACTAGTACACCTAAGCTTTCGAAGATCAAAGGGCCTAAAGTACGACAACTTACATAGATCAAATACCAATAAACAATGATATTAAAATAAAATAGTGTTATATTTATTATAACGAGAAAGAAATAGATAGACTTAGAAAAATCAATTAGATAACTCGAAGGATAGGAACTAAAATTGTACACTTACACAGTACCATGAATTGCATCTTAGATAACACATTAGTAATGGTTGATTAGATACGACGACAGTGATTAGCGAAAACGAGCTTTATAAATCACATATGTAGACTATAAATGTAAATTGCAAATTTAATATAGCCAAGATAGAAAAAATATAATAGACAAATGTAAGCACCTGAACGTGCTAGCAAGAAAAAAATATAGACCACAAGATTGTACTAAAGTAAAATATTATTAAAATATTGAGTGATATAAATTTATAACATTATATATAATAAAATAAAATTTGACAGAAGTGGGCCACGAGTGAGCTTCAATGTCAGGAATATGCCATCGTTGAGGCTATATAGTTCGGTTTAATACACAACGTTTAAGTGAACGCCGCACAGTGCGCAATCCTTTTTTTTCGACATCAAAGCGTTCCACTATTAAAAACTATAAGTAGGACAAAAATGATAATTGTCTCACCTTATGAATAGGAAGTCCACCATAGATGTGTGCCAGTGATGTTAATTACAGGTCAATGCATATCGGATGCTAGCGAGCGATCCAAAGTTGACAACTGAGCACTCGAATGGCATCCGATACAAATTAAACTGTCTACGGTTTTTGAGAGATGTACCTGGCATTCCGCCGATATGACAGGATCGAAGACAATGCGTACCACTTGTATCTAAACCGCTGTGGATAATCGAATTAATTAGCACGGTTACACACGGGGCATAGATAAGAGTGAGGCATTCTGGACCTCTTCCGTAGTTAGAGCGTCTGTAGTATCACGACTTTACTTATAAACTGCCAGTCAAATGCGAAATAGGACGGAAAATATGCCTATACTTAAAACTGTCACGCCTAAAAATAAATGCTCGAAGCCCATCAAACAATGAATTATTACACCTAAGTACATGAGTGTAGGCGTAATAAAAATAACGCATAAAGTCCGTAGGGAACCTAGACAAACAAGTCGTAAAACAAAGGGTATGCAAATGATTTAGAGATATTAGAGCCGCATACGTATAAACGTCAACTAAATATTAAATGCGCAAAAGAATAACATACGCCAAAATAGTTTAACTAAATAGAAAAATTGTTCGCGTAATTAAACACAATGACATGTCACTACATGTGGTGAAGGATAGAGGCTGTCCAGCTGGAAGGTCGGGCGCGTTTTGACACTTCAAATAGCATTGAACATATTGCACTATTCAGTGGCATTCCTGAGACAGTTAAAACCTCGTAATATTAATTAATAAGCATTATTCTACTTAGACTCTTCGTTATGGACATTAATTATATATTGCTTAGTCACACCTTTTGCTGACGAAAATGATAGTAAAAACAAAAGGACTGGTTAAAGTATATTGCAGGGGGGAGCCCCGTTGCTGAATAGATACCTATGAGTAATTATGATAAAATCACGTAATTTGAGTGAATAACTATAACTTTGGAACTCAATCTTGGGCCTGGATTCATTATGTATAAGTATCGCGACTAGGAGTCGATTCCTCATGGAGGAGTGGAACCTTTTAGTCGCGAGGTGCTTTGATTTAGACACCGAGCGTGACTAGTCATTGCATAGAGCGACTGGGAGTATTACTTTTCTATAGGGTTCGAATAAGCTAGGCTACGACTTCAATGCCACTTTGAGAACATGGCAAATATTTCCAGACTACCCTCGCTGAGTGAAATGAAGCATGAGCTCATGAGAAAATCTCAGACTAGTAGCCCGTGAATTATTCAATTGGTGAAATCTGCCAGGAAAGTGTTTGCTTTGTTCAATTGGTGACAGTTTTGTCTGGAGAGTACGGCCATGTAATGGATTCGGGAACAGATTGAGAGACTGTAGACCTGATTAAGCGAAAGATATTGGGAACTAATCAGCACAGGATCACCGGACAAAAGAAGCATTAGCGGCGTTATGCATTACATTTCGTGGCGCTGATAGCATTTGAATACTATCATTCTTGTACGCACACCGGGGAGAAATCTATCGAATTTATCAAAGATACTCAAATCTAAACATGATTTAGAGGTACATTAATTATGTTATGTAGCAAATTCATAAGTTAAATTCTCCATTTACCTTAGGGAGAACTCCTTTCAGAAAATTTTAACCCCGGTATTTTATTTTATTTAGAGTAGGTATTACAAAATTTAACTATTACATTTTACCATGTCACACTGTATGTAAATGTGGCAATAGCAGAAAACTGATTCTTATTGTGACTGAGACATGGTTATGACCGAAAGTCGCCTAACTAGGCCTGAGCCTGCTCTAAGGCAGACTTGAGCAATTTTCTTTGTGCATTATGATTACTATTTATTAACAATGCATATATTTCTAGACACAATCAAATAAGACTAATTATTAAAATGGTTTACGGAAAAAAAATTTAAATTAAAAATAGAAAATTCAAATCTTTTAGAATGAAAATAAAATAAAATAAAACTAAATCTAATTCAAATAAAAGTTATACATTAATAAAAAAATGACATACTATGACCCCATATAGATACTACGTAATAACTTCGACACTAAAAAGAATGCACACCTGACTAGTAATACACACTTGACGTAATAACTACGTTGAGGGCAGATGGACTCTAATTTGATTATGGACAACGGGATATTCTGGGAAATGTTGACATATGACAATATGTGTACAGTATAGGTATCTAGACGGGTTAAAGGCACGTTTAGAGTGGGGTTTCATTCATTCGCAGTAGCCATATACGTCAGTGCGGCAACAGAATGCGGCCGTCTGCACGTAGTAATACGTGAATGGGTGCCTTTCTCTATATGGAGACATTTAATTGGGCTGCTGCCATTGCTATGTTGAGGATGTGTCTAGGATTTATGTACTAACTGCTGTTGGAGGGTCGGTTCATGAGGCATATGGGTTAGTCCCAGATTAGCGGCCTCGTAAAACGTCTTTCAACACGACATGTACAGAAACACTATGCCTATTCTCTTGATGATAATGTCAGAGGAGAATATCAAACCATTGAGCGCATCAAATTATGTCAATAAAAGAGTAGAGGATAGACTTCATCAATTTCGGAATATTTATAATAAGTTAGACCGTATTGATAAAGGGCGCAATTTCGCCATTTAACATAGGAGATCCAACTGTTGTCAACGACTGACTGACGGGACTACACAATATATTGATGGACGTTGACGTAATGAATAAATTATATTTTACTACCTAACAATAATAACACAAATGACTAGAATACACTATCGAAATGACTCGATGAAATAACGATGAACCGTTACGTACTTTTATACATTAGCTACAGGTCACAAATTCGATTACTAATAACATAGGTTATCGCGATTTTTTTTTTCGTTTGTTATAAAACACACGAACTAGAGAACCACGATCTGGGTTCATTAGACGTAATAGAGAATTACTATCACACACAGAGAATTTTAATTAAAATACTGACATCGTTATAATCTGCGCAAATAAACAGTTGACCTTAACCCTCAGTAGTGAACACATAAATATACATTACATTTGTTTAAATACCCAATCGGTAGTTTCACATAATAATTACAACAATACAATACACAATTACACACACGACGTCCTGACTTATCACCGGTTAAACGTGGTCATTCACGCACAAGGTCATTATTGACTAGACTGACTTGTTACAGTAGTTACGCCACACTCAAATACTGACCTACGCCAACGATTTATGACTAATAAAAGAAATATTAACTGTATAAGAAGAGGTTACATTGTGACCTTACAAATTTAAAATAACGCCTGCTTTATATTAGGCATTTGCAATCCCATAGAGCATTGAAACGTAAATAATTACATCAAGTGACTCTATCATCATAGAACAATTGCAAAATTAAAAGATTACATCGCAATCGGTGGGCCACCCTACTGACATACGAAAAATTCATATTCAAATATCTTTTAGCCAACCACCATAATTTTATAATCCACTTGACCATACATGGTAAATTACAAAAAAATTAACAAAATTGCGAGATCGGGCAATTAACGATTATAACTTCTTGCAACTACTACACACCAGTTACACTCGAATATTTTATAACCAACACTCAATAATAAACAATAACAAAGGAAAATTTTCTGACCACATCACTCAACTGCTGTGCAGCCTCACCCAGCCATAACGTGTATATGTCGTCAAATCAATACAACAAACAAAATCATAAAAATACCATAACCCTCTAGTACAAAAGAGAAATTAATGCTTCAACGTGAGTATGTAAATTTATACAATGAGATTTCAACAAGAAAACTCTAGACGGCATATCCATTCTGTCAATTTTGATAATCATTTGGATTAATTATATACGGTTAAAACTCTAACGTGATAGATTATAATAATGTGGTAACGTACATTGTGTACACTGCCGTCTGAATTTACACCAAAACTATGAAAAATTTTTAACAAGTAGACATCATACCCAAATCCCATTGGTTGACTGGTAGATTCCACAATAACAGCCACTAGATTGTAGAACAAACTGGGGACGCTGTTGACTGCAAGCCAACTTGTGGAATGGGTCGATCGCGTTGGCCTATTAATTATCAACAACACGACTGGCCGACCCTCAAGTGAGACTTGAGATAATAATGCGGAGTTGGCACAATCCTTGGTCGAGAAAGATGCTGTAGATTGTAAGCCAACTTGTAGAACCGACCAGCCGCGTTTGCATTATTTATCAGCAAAGCGACTGGTTGATCTCACGAGTGAGCTTGGTATAACATTGTAGAATTTTCACACATTCCTTGGTTGACGAGGATGCAATATATCACAGACCACCATGTGTGGTCGGCCATCTACTTCGAATATAAAATACCATCGGAGCGGACGGACGATTACACAGATAGGCATGACAAGCGTTGTTGAAGTTTAGAGCTCCCCGTGAGGACGAAAACCGGAACGTGGACAAGAACACCCACCTCCTGAGTTCCAATACTTGTAACCAATCATAAAATTCACGGATACACGCATTGGAACGAAGGGGATGAATGCTTACCGAGTATGCACTTTATAGTTCTTGAATGAATCACGAAACTACACTGTCGAGTGGAGGCGAGGTCTTGACAATCATTCACTCAAAAGCTGATGATACAGGCGAATTTATTCACAAACGACTGCACCCATAGCCAATGAAAAAATAAAAGTCGTAGTTAGAGAGCATCACTCCCATGACAGCTGACGACACAATCGAACGCAATTATAAACGACAGCGTACGTCACGGCCAAGGGAGCGACGTTTAGGTCCGCGAGCAGCATCCAAGATGAGCGTAGGGAAGTACAACCACCATTGCGATGAAGGTGTAGCGGACGAATGTGACAGAAGACGCACGCTGCACTGCCATCGTAATGATAAAATGTCTCCGTTCCGTGTACAACACCACCGTCCGACTGACGAAGAAGTCTACTGACGAATCGAGCGGGACGGGCCCAGAAGAAACGCTGGGGTGAATAAAGGGAAATTCCTAAGAAGTATTCAATACGCGTTCTAGTAATAAAACAAACAGGGCGTAACGCGAGAGGTGACGTTATTTGGTGTAAACAAAGGATCGTCGCGCAGGCCGTAAATCATCGGATCGTTAAAAAAATAAAAATTTTATTACCCTAGCGTAGTGTAATAATACTTGACTAAAAACAACGGAACTATAGTTACGCGAGGTCACGCAACTGGATTAGGATAACAAAGATGTGACGAGCTCAAATATGAAAATTATCAGAATAAATTTACGAAATAGTATGGGCGTAATAGTAGTTAAGGTATCGCATATGATTAGGTTAATTACCGCATATAGATGCAGTTAGGTGTTTAGGCGTACTAGGGGTGCAGAATAGCATTAGGGCGGAGAAGTAGGGTGACGAAGATAGGGGCGTAGATTGCCCATTTCGGGAGACAGAAAAAAATTAATTTTGGGAAAATTTTAAGCGGAAAATTTCCATGAAAAGCTTTACACCCCAATACAGTAAGCTATGTCATACAATGGGACGTGAGGCAGGCTTCATGGTTGGCCTGGGGAATAGGGCGTTAAGAACTAATAGTAGGGCGCGCGGGAGTCCAATTTAAAAACATCTAAAGGAAACGGAAAATAACAAAAACCAAAAAAACTAACTATTTTAAGATACTATTCAATATGACACTTATCTTTGATAACATAGAATGATCAGTATATTAGCAAATTAGACCAAATAAAATTCTTATCTACGATAGATAGGGTAACCATAATAAGAATAAGGAAATCGAAACAATCACATACAAAAGGAAAGTAGGGTGACCATGAAAAACAAAAGTAGGAAAAATTTTACGAAGGTAGGATGTCGATTTATAAAAGGCTTTCAGGGAAATTCATCCTTTTCCAAACGAAATCCTGGGCGATTGAGATAGTTCTACCCCGGGTAGAGCCAAATTTTTCGATTATATATATCAAACTAAACCAATACTGAAGGCCTATAAGGCTTATAAAGGGTTGAAGGCGCCGGAGGCTTAGGAAGTACTGAAGAGGGATGGTTTACAATGTAAAGAAGCGAACTGAAACAACTTCTGAAACTGAAATCGTGAACTACTATGGGTGGCCCAACACAAAACAACAGGGTGAATACATTGGAACCCAAAGAAGAAGAAGAAAACATGTCTATCTGCCCTCACACAAGTTTGAAAATTGCTGAAAATAGCGCTGAAAGACATTAAAATTAGTGGCGTGAAAAAGCAATCTAGCTTTACGCGAACGCAGATTATTAAATGTTACCCCCGGTCTGGGAACAAATTAGTCTCGCCTAAAACTAGGATTTTGTAAAAACTGCAGGTCGTGAGAACGGAAAAGTGACCGTAAATTTCGATAATAGCAGTGGGACAGTGACAACTCGCATTAATAACGTTAAATAGCATAGATAAACAATGAAATTAATATATTTGGACAAGAAATGAATTTTGCCTAATTCATAACGTGCATGCAATGTCATTTCAATCCACTTTATAGAGGTAACATATACGGAAGCGACGTAATGAAGGATTACAAAGTATGCTATTTCATAGCGAGGTAAAAGTCATAAAGATTAATTTATCACTAGAATGTAATATATAGACATGTAATATGGCTCCTAAGACATATCTGACTGTAAACAAGAATGCATACAAAATGTTGCTATTTGAGTAAAGTGACCAATCCCACAATGCGACGAAATGAAAGGCAACCTAAATTCACACACACATGTTTAAAAATAGGATGTGCTTACAAGGAATTTTGAGATCTCGGACTGCAGACGAAAGGAGCCAATGAGGGACTTATATGCTAGCGATGTAAAATGAAAGACTCGGATTTTAAAGCGATCTGATTGGTTAGAGGCATCATGTGGACGATAGTCACAACTTTTGAGAGGGGTAGGAGCCACCGTTCGAGTGAAAGGGAGATAAAATGACAGAGACAGACGCAGATGGGTGAGATTTAGGCATGAGGGCGCTAAAGTCAGAGGGGCGTAAGGGGGAAGGCGAGTTTCTATAAAATTTTATGCCGACGGCAAACGAACAATTAGATTTATTAAAAATGAGTATAAAAAATTCGAATGACGTATCAAAGCTCTGGAAATTTGACAAGGAATCTAAATCTACCACTTACATTCACGTATCATCAATATTTAAAGAGATATCAACTAATGAAAAACACATAATGAAAGATAATAAATATCTTATAGAAGACTAGAAACTCAAGGGATCGTAACACTGAGATTGTATAAGGGATCGGAGCTTACAAATATGTCATAATATTAAATAATCCTGGTATGTAGATATATAGAGACAAAACCATGGGAAAATACATGCATACATATGTATACATTATAAAATAATGACTAAAATTTAGTCAGAGACATTAATAAGTATCGATTAGGGAATTAAACAACGTTGTTGGATTAATACAATAACAGTAATAAATAGAAATGACTAAATATTCAGGTAGCTGGTAACACATTGTATTATATTAACATTATATAGTTAAATTATAATATAGGGAGATATTACGAAACTATAGAGGTACTTAGATGTGATACAAAGTGCATATATATAAAGACAGGAAACTTAGGATTTAAATATCATATAGTACTAAAACCTTAGAGATAGTAGAACAGTGGAATGTCAGTCTTCGTATAAAAATACTATATATGTAGATATTGGAATAAACAAATATATAGATACCTTTGAGGATGAATGTGTAGATGTATATGTGTATATATTTATATACCTATAGGAAAGGAACTGAAGATGCGAAAGAGAGTAGTGAGATTAATATATAATTAAGTATAGGTTTAGAGAATAACTTAGTTGAAACATCATGTGATTAGATTATAAATATACATAATAATCTAGATATAGATAGTTCATGATTGAGAAATACCATTGAGACTGAATTGGGGATAATTGAAATACTATATATATATTCATTTGATTGTACGTTTACGCAATTAGATCAGTTCAATAGAAGTTTAAAACTATATAAGCTAGGTATTTGATAGTTAGGTTACGTAAATGACTAGAGGTTGGATGGGGATAATATGTTAGATGCATATGATTGTTAGAAAGTGCGCTATAAGAATGCTAGATAGAAAGCGATTAATAATATAGTTAATACTATAGGTTAGGTACTAAAATAATGTATGAAAGGACGTTAAGGTTGGTTTTATGTATAAACATGACTATATAAATAATGAAAACCAGTTTAGAGTTTGATAACAGAACTTGGACTATTAAAGTACAATAAAAGTTGAGGTTATATATAGTATATATATAGAAGTAAAATAGTCAAATACTCACATGTGTGTAGGCAGTGACGTTTAGATATAGATTAGATAGTTTTCATATAGGAATATATATAATGATTTAATAACTTACTAATTAAAGTATAGAATCTTATTAGATTACTACTCAATAAATAAAGCTAAAAATAAGGAACACCTCCAGCGATAAAACGAAAGAATGACAATAAGAATTAGCGAATTGAGACAACAAAATATATATAGAAATTAATTAATGATAGAAATAGTATCGCCAGGCTAGACAGAGTACTCTATCTAAAACACTAATAATACAGTCTAAAATAACCTTTTATAAGACTAGTAAATTATGAGTTTTGTAAAATTATAGTATACAAATCTATAACAAGCAAAAGACTTATCAAAGTTTAATCGATACTTATATATGCATAGGTGAAGTAGTAATAATTTGGCACCAACAAAATTCTAAATAAACTAATACTCATGAAGATAACTAATGAAATCAACTAAAAATTATATTAAATTACAGATTGAGAACCGCTAAAAAGTCTCACCATAACAAATCTAGGCCATCGGAATGACCCTATCCATAAGAGTTTTATGCATTTTCTTGACAAGGAACGGAAATACAATAAATTCAACTACAATCGTAAACGTCAAAAAGGGTACTTGAGAAACTTTTTCAAGATTTTCAAGATCGTGGGATTGTGAGAGGGAAACAACACCACTAAAATTTTGGGTGGAAACCTCTAACCACACCTCCAAAACGCTACCCCTATAAAATGGTGGGAGGGGAGGCAATCTGGGTCATTCAGTCTATCTTACACGGAAACGCTACACGTTTGTGGTGCGACGCGCGATTTCGCATTAGAGTCAGTGTTAGAATTCTTCTAAGTCAATAATATATTAGAGTCACTTTGCTTTAAATTTAATATTTTAGAATTATTTTAAACAAAATAAATTCGGGTCATTTAGTCTACTCGACACCGAAACTCTGCACGTTGACACACCGTCGCGCTGTTCATACTAGTGACAGAGAATAGTTACAAGTCGCGAGTGTTTTAAATTAAATTCATAATATTTTAGAATCATTTTAATCAAAATAAATTCGGTCAAACAGTCATTTTTACGCGGGAACGTTGGACGTTTGGAGACCGGTGCGCGATCGATTAGATTAACTTCAGTGTTGACTATTTTCTAAGTCGTGGGAAGACAAGTAAATTCATATTAAGACCGGTATAAATTCATAGTATTTTAGAATCATTTTAAACAATATAAAATCGGATCATTCAGTTTATTTTTCGCGGAAACGCTGTTCATTTATGTAGCGCGGTGCGCGATCTTTTAAAATTACCTTCAGTGTCGGAATATCTTACAAATCGCGAGTGATCAGATTAAATTCATAATATTTTAGAATCGTTTTAAACATTATAAAATCGGTTAAAGTTAGTATCAGTGAAATTATATAAACCATGGGAAAATAACTCAAAACCCTTTAAAATTGGAATTGTCTTAAACAAAGTAAATCCGAATCATAAATCAGCTGATAAATTATTTTAGATCAAGTCGCGATAAATAATCAAAATCAATCCAAGTACAAATTAAATACGGACCAAGTGGCTTACGCCGATTTAAACCTGCGTCCAAATAAAATATACAAAAATCATAGATTGAGAAATAAATTACTATAAATCAACAGTAAATTCAAGCTAATAATTAGCAAATTTAATATCCGTCAAGTAGGTTGCTCCCTTCAAAATTAGAGTTATAAAATTATCATAATACCAGAAACAATTAATAATTAATCACATTGTCGCACTGTTGAGCTAGATTAGTGTCATTGTAAATGCAGTAATATGCAAGTATAAACGATAACAAATTTAAAGGTAAATAGATGTGAATCTTGAAACCCAAAAATGATCCTAAATCACGTTTAATTATACAAATAAAAATCTAAATTTAGCACACAGACAATACATACCTTCGATGTAAATAAATCCACAATTATTATTAAATAGCAGAAAATTAATATTTGAAATCAATAAACTCAGAAATATTATCGTATTACAAACATCAATATTTACATCTAATAAACTCAGTAATATCACCCAAAGGACAGACATTGGTGATCATATATCACAACCCAGAATAATCACAATAACCTCAAAGCTCTAATATCTAACCCTTTTAATATCATAATTTCCATAGCGACAAAGACAACAGCACCTTAGGTTAAAACAAACTCCTAATAGAATATTTAAAATTTTAGAAAGAGATATCATGACAGTCGCCTAATTAGTCCAGTGAGTTATAAAATCGTACAAAAGTGGAATTAATTCCATAATATATCATCAAACGTCGAAAGCACATTTAGTCACATTATAGGAAGAAAATCGGATGAAGACCACTAGCCTGGTATATCATTGTAATTTCGGCCCTATAATAATTATAATTATAATACAAAATAAGTTGTGGATTCATGGTTTCGGTAGAGGTGGTATTAGCAGTGTTCATGGTGGAAGTGTGGAATCTTTCAGAGTACAGAAAGTGAAGTGAATATGTGAACGTGTTGAGGATCAGCTGCAGAGACCAAGAAAAACACCTGGAAAGCTCTCGCAGATCTGCAGGGTCGTAGCTGGTTTGTACCACTTCGAGGGTAAGTGTTTGTGTTACACAAATCACATGCTGGGATTCTAATTGTCGTCGTCCTCAAAGAAAGCCGACATGAGCAGCCGCCGATGTAATTCTCTATAATTGTGTGTTTATTATTTTGTATAAATCGTATTACAGGTGTACTAACTGCCTCCGTCTTCGAAGAAGATGCCAAGAGCAGACGTTGTTATAGCAGAGTCTGCGAATGTTTATTTTATTATTTTGTCTCTGAATGGAATTTGTACGTCTCATAACCATATGTTACCCTGACTCACCATCCGCGCTCCTCGCTCCGCACCCAATTTTACTCGTCCTACTACATGTCCCCTATCCATATTCTACCCTACGATCTATGACCTTAGTTAACCTTTTTCCCGTTCAATTAACCGTAGAGCGAAGGCGGGAGAGATATAATAATTATGTTTTATTCACGTATTTGTAGGTACAATTATGTCCCTGAAACACTATCATATCATAATACACCATATATGGTTTCTATATGTTAAATATTCATAATATACTTATATCCCTCTCCTGAAACAACAATCTATATTTATTTAACACTTATGAATCTCTTTTCCATCAATATCCGTATTTAAGCAGGTATACATGTATTTGGATATGTGTCTATATTTGTATATGTATGTATTTATGTATGTGTATATATATATGTGTATGTTATCCATACCTACTCTTGTAGCTCCAGGGTTAATTATAATACGGACCACATATGTAATTAAGTCCATATTATATGTATTCGCATTTATATATGTATATATATGCGTGTTTATCCTGCACACTTATTTGTTTATACATGTGTATGTGTGTATGTATATATGTATGTATGTATGTGTAGGTCTGTATACATGTATATAACTAAATTATAGAGCCTTATACTTTATCCCGGCAAGTAGGCGAGGGTTATATGTGAAGGGGCACCTACATGTATTTATATGCTTTAATTATGTACTTATCTATAGGTGTCTATGTGTGTGTGGCCATGTGTCCCACATTGCGAGCGTATGCCAGCAAGCCGGTGGCTTTTGCGCAATATTAATTGCTTTTTCACCTGATTGCACTACACTGCCTATATTACATTATTATGTAACGAACTCCTCATCTACTACATACATTTACCAATATATCTCCACACACTTATATCCATAATCGCAATAGAGAAATACATAACTTCCGGTTTTAAAGGAACTAATGACTCTTTCAGATACCTTCTATGCAATCAGAATTTAATAAAATCTACTGCCTAACCGCCCAACATATGGAAGGGCGAACAAATTACATATAATCCTGTAAATGTCTTACTATTGAAATAAACTATAATAAAAGACACATCCTATGCTTAAGAAAAGTGGAGAATTATACCATACTTAGGTAAACGATTTAAGACAAGGGTTTTAACCCTTTGAGAGGTTTTGACGAGCACATGGCTTGATTAATTCTCATGACCCCGAGATAGGGCGAAATGAACAAACATACCTACATTCCTTTCCTCAACATCCTCTTTAGCCAACAAACAGGCCTTATTAACGTAGAATGAAAAACTCCTGTCCGCTTAAGATCAACAAACTTCGATGTCCATCCAGTAAAATCATACCAACAATATTACTCGCCGTTTCGGCATATAATTAAGGTTAGGGATTACGTCTACTAAGAATTGCACTATCATCATCTCTATCAATACAACGCTGCTTCAAGGAAGACGAGTACTTCGCTGAAATCATAAGATACAGAAACATAGGTTGTGACGATGGGGCTTTCCGCACCTGAGGCCTTCTGTCTCGAAAGGGGTGTGGAACGCTCTGTTCAACCGCAGCCTCCAGCTGAGTATTCCGCCTTTAAGAGCGGTTACTTGGAAGGAAAACCTTGAATTAAACCGACACTTCTCGCCTCTGGGCACAACAACAACATCAAACATTACAAATCAGAGGCTAATGCTGTTTTCTGGAGCGACAACTTCAAGTAATCAATGGCGTCATGATAAAGCCGCTGCTTGTGAGGATGGCGACTTTGTCCGCACTGCGGCACATAACTGCCCCTTTTTCCTTACGCAGGCTTTTGTTTGACAAATTTGGCGAACGAGACATTCAATCTGACCTCAGCATTGTTAAATCTATTTGGCCGACACTAGTCTGAGAAGACTGTTACTGTCGCCGAATGATGCAAGGGTCGCCTACCCATTCGACAAAGCTGACTGTACTCAACCACGACGTGGATGAGGTCTTTCCATCAGTGTTGTTTGGATATACCAAGGAGGTGGCCAAGTGTTACCAATTACATAGCCTACACCGCTGCTTGCTACGGATGACAACCTGTACGCATGTGACTGTCGCCCCTGGCCACGCTGGCGTGCAAACCGTCCTGCTGCCCGTAACGCAGGTGTACGCCGGACGTATGACGTGGCATGAGAAAATCTAATTGGAGTCCAACAACCACAAACTAAGGATCCACCAATCCTTTACGACAAACAGAAAGCGAGCTGCCACACAGTGGCTAGACTTCTTTCGATAGAGGTGTCTAAGGTTCCAACCAAGCATCCCTATTTGTACAATCCCTGTAGGCACAACACCATCTGTGGCAGGGATATCCCCAAGATATCCCCATCTGTGCCATGTTGGAAGCGTGTCGAAAGGATTGAAGAGGCATCCATACCTTTTTGCTACCTGGTGATGGCACGTAGTGCTTATTCACGCACACACGAACAGCTTGAGTCTACAAAGACTACCCCAGTAGTGTTGTGTAAACGTCAGATCCCACATTAACTTGTTTGTACGAGACGTTCGCGAAAGGCCTTGGCTCTTTAGGTAAGGAGATAGAGGCGTCTATATGGGGTTATGGAGGAGGGCGCTTAAAAACCCAAAACCCAACCAAAAACCTTATCCAATATCCCTACATCCTTCAAACTATCCATCACCCAGTAAAATGTTCATAAACCCATAATTTCGACATGAATTCGACTAATTATAATACTTCTATACCCTTTACACACTGTACCATACAGGCACACACACATATATTGCCTTATTACACTTTACATATATAATTTATAATATTATCATAAGCATTATTATCATTCAGTCTTAAGAAATTCTATACATCCTATACCTATAACCCTATAAACCAAACCATAATACTCATCATTGCATTACGAATCTAATGATATGTCACATCAATATTTCGTTCATAACACCTCCCATCCGGTAGCTTCGTGAGGTAACAGTACGTACCCCTCCCCTCTCTTGTCAGATCAGCGAACGCGATCCTCCCGGTTTTAGGAATCGCCCCACAACCCTAGAATCGATCCCATTCACCGCGGTCTTAATTATAGCAATGATCTTTATACTGTCAAGAATTGCAAACAACCTTTATGTAGCCTCGACATGACTTAGCGTCATCATCAACCCTTCCACCGACCATCTAATCATTACATGACTCCTCACAGAATGTACACATATACTTAAATAAGGCACCAAACGCCAATAGCGTCAACTAACCTATAGAAACTTTAACCATTCGCCTCATAGAGGCCATTCAACCAATCAACACTCCGACCACAACACCCCACTTTGCGTCCTCACATAACCAGGCCCCTCCCATTTAAGGTACTAAACAGACTTTCACCCCAGAGGACCCTTACGTTATCATATCCACAATATAGTCAATGTTCTTTCATATCCCGCACTTCAACCCAATTACATGCATTCAATCCTAGCAACCACGCCTCTAATCCCACTATACATCCCATCCATCATCCTTCCAAGCTCAATACACTCATCCACAACGGATATTCCTCCTTCCCCCACTCTTGCTTATGTATTACAGAATCTACGTATCCTGAAAGAAGGTTACGTCATCCGAAGAGTGTGGACACGCCTTACCAAGTAGGATCATTCTATTTATATTATAATTAACTGTTTTCAGAAACTACGCCCTTGCAAGCCACCTTCATCGACTAATCTACTATGATCGCTTATGTACCTCTTCCTAAACTATGTATCCAAGCTTTTAACCATTCGGGTTTCGCGTGGGGCCAATAATTTACTATGAAAGGCGGGGCTAAGAAAATTAACGTATCAAAGAATATCTATCATTAGTAATAAGCTTTATCAACCAATGACCGTATAGATAGGAGGGCCGTCCCTAAACTCAGGAAGATTTATATATTCAGCTCAGCTTAGGTATTATTGTTGTATCTATATATATATTTATGTATTTAAACTAGGGCTTTTCAGCTGTTCCATGGAGATTCCGACTCTATGGGGCCCTGAATTGTCTCAATCCCAACAACTCTATCGACAGCCTATACACAGAACCTGCAAATATATTTCAGTATATTTGAGTTATTATTTTTTCAATGTAAGAACTACATATTAACCTGTAGTTGCCGAACCCTTATTATCATTATACCGAACCGAATGGAATATAGTAATCGAGGCTACGTCACAGTTACACCCCCCATAAAATGGCTTTTTTATAATGCCTAGTTCGAAAAACTACAGACATAAATTCTTGTCATAGATTAAGCTTTTAATAGTAGGATTTTATCAATAAAATTACAAAATGAAATACAAACTATCTATTATTGTACCTTTTCAACATGGCACATATTTAGGAACAGGCGAATCGGTTTTTGCATAAAACTTTTGAATCTTATAATTACTCTTAGGAAACCATTCATTTTTGACCAAAAAATCAAAAATTAACTTCTAATACGTACAACAAATAACAAATATTTACAAATACACTACATTAATAGCACAAACCTGGTATTCTTTCTGGGCACATTGCAGACGTGTGTATTTCTAGCACTTGATGTTTATTTATTTTATTTATTTAAGAATTAATTACTATAAAACATTGATTAGCTTACAAAAATAACAGGAACCGAATGGCAAAACCTTAACCTTTTGCTTATTTGTTTCTGTCACCCAACTGGGACTAGCCCGTTCTAGTTGTGGACAGGATTCCAATATTACAATCAAGTTTGCTTGATTGCTTGGTTGCCTACAAATGTACAAGTTTTAGTAAAAAGCTAATGACACTAAATTGCCCTAAAATGTGGTCTTCAGAATAAAATAAAAAATTTAATAATAAAAAATTATTAAAATATATAATAAATAAAATGCAATTCCATTATTAAATCGGCAATAAATATAATATAAAATTCTATTAAATAATATAAATAAAGTTATATGTGAGAAAATTCATTGTCAAAGTCAAATATTTTTTGGTAGTTAGTTCAATGTTAACCCGCTGAGCACGTAACATCCATTTGGGGACATGAATGGCGGCCGCCGAAATTCTGAAACGTCCACTACTGGATATAGCGCTCGGCTCTTACGAAAATGTCGTTTAAATTTCGAAATGCGATTGTATATTCTATCGAATGATGCCATAATATAGCCAAATATGTCTCACTGTGAAATTGCTCGATTGCCGCATGCGATCATAGTTTTATGAATAACTACGTCCCTTACAAAAACATCGATGACATCATTTCTGACCGACGTGTGACCGACGAACTGCGACGCGAGCCGGCTACACTAAAAAGTGATTTTTTGTGCGATTTTGTGTGATTTGGTGATTAAAAGTGAGTGATTTCCTTTCTAAAACTCTTAATCAACGAGCATTACTTATTGTGCGTAGCCCATTTCCTTTTCTTCATTTGTTTTCGAGTGAAAAACTTTGTGCGGCCAGGCGCCTTGTTTATCAAAATGGCTGGTAA
Organism: Micropterix aruncella; assembly: GCA_944548615.1. Classification (NCBI taxonomy): domain Eukaryota; kingdom Metazoa; phylum Arthropoda; class Insecta; order Lepidoptera; family Micropterigidae; genus Micropterix; species Micropterix aruncella. The sequence goes on from OX155969.1 coordinate 25,656,809, forward strand.
TTTTCGTCACACTTTTGAAACGACGAAATATCACTTGATATGACGTAATATTTGTTTATTTCGCTAATTAAATAGTTATTACTTCATTTACATCAAAAATAATCATAGGATTAAACGTATTTTGTGAATACAAAGTGTTTGAAACTGTCACCAGTTTTTTTGAGTTTGTAATTTGGCGGCAAAAAGCGATATTTCTCAATGTGTATAGTGAAACATAGTATTTCTATCGATAATGAACTAAAAAAAAAAGCCGACGAAAAATTTTTTTTCGATATTTTATTTTTGAAGAAATTTGTATATTTGAATATTGGATTTTATAGTGAAACTAAAATAACATAAAACTTATCATGCATAAATAAATAAAAAATGCAGCAGTAACATAAAAGTTTTTTCAAAATTTGGGCTTATTTACTGAGAAAAAATTGGACTGTTTCGTCCTAAAGCTTCTGTATGCTCACCTGACCAGTCAAAACGATCTAATATCTTTATAACTCCCTGAAGTGACGGGCTCGCCTGTAGCTGCGCCCATGGTTGACTCACGGGCGAGGAACTCCTCAACGGTCAAAAGCACAGACGCATTGGGATGACTATTTTGACTTTTTTCTTAAAAAATGTGTTTTTGTTTTTTTAGATGTCAAGAAGATTCAATCTAAGCCCTGATCGGACCCCTCCTCGTGCCTTCATGGAGCTCCTGGAGGGGTCCGTGTCCGAATATTCGGACGAGGAAGCGGGTCCGGTATTTTGTTACGAGGACGGTGACGATGAATTGGACGACGATTACGCCTACATCCCCTGCGATGTTGATATCGAGGAACGTCTCGATGCCACATCGCAGGCGATAGATCTGCCAATCGATCGGCAAGCCGTTGAAATCGAGGGCCATCTCGATCTCAACGACTTGCCGATAGATTGGCAGAGCCCAGGTGGTACTCTCCGACAATTGTAAGTATATATGTCAGTCTCTAGTCAGACTGTCAGACAGTATCAGTCAATTTATTTATTGTGTTTTTATCTTTCGATAGTCACTCGTCACCGTCCTCGGCGGACCCGCAACCGTCCACAAGTGCCGGCGCGTCGGCTGAGCCGCAACCATCGACCAGTGCCGGCGCGTCGGCTGCCGAGCCTCAGACGCCGTCGCCGTTCAAGAGGCCGACGATTCGCCGCCCGCCGCCCAGGACTGAACAGCGCTCGCCGCCCGGCACGGCCTACTACTGGCCGGACCATTTCCTCTCTCCAAGCTACAGAGAGGTAAGAAATACAAATATTTATTTATTTTCCAATATTATTATCCAATATCAATATTATATCAATATTTTCCAATATCAATATTATATCATAGTGGAACTTATAACAGCCGTAAGAGGCCAACGCCTTAACCGCGAGATAGCCAGAAGTGTAACCCAACGGGCTTACACTCACGCCCTTACTTCCAATTGCGACCAGATTCGAGAGTTCGAGGTCGCTTGCGCGGTCCTCTCCCTTACGAAGCGGTGAGACGGTGTAAACCGAATCTATCGCGGACCACGGCATCCTTTGCCAGGCTGTTTACCCAGGATCGGGTTGCCGATGGTCGTTTCAAGAGCAGTCGCCGTAAGGTCCGCAACCACCCCCGCTCTATAGGAAACAGTACTGCTTCCAGACTCCCCTGACTGTTAGTCAGAGTGCGCGATCGATTGGCTTATGCCGCACGGTGCGCAGACCGTATAGGAGCGCCAGAAGGTAGATTTCCAGGGGAAACTGACTAAAATATCCTCGTTTAAAACGACGTTATCAATTTAATCAATTATAATAAATAAATACAAACGGAGCTGCCATGGAATTCACCGACCGGAGTCGGGCCCATCATAATACTATTTTTTTACACTTCTGGGGGGTGAGCAGTGGATTCCGGACTTACGAACCGGCTGTGGTAGGTTTAGGACAGCTGTCTTGCCACATGTGAGCGTTCACCTTGCCACCCATTCACTCCCCCTTCGATTACTAATAAATACATGTACGTAAATGCAAATGTATGTAAATAATAATAGTATGTAAATAATAGAAGTAGGTAAATGTATATATTTATGTATAAATGAGAATATTATATGTATAATGTTAAATATTATATAAACAAGTAAAATATTACCATAGTTCTATAATTGCAGTATAAAATTACGTGCGCATCTTAATTTAAAAGAAAAGAATCTACCCTAGTACGTGCACCTAGTTGGGTAGTTTTTAAGACATAATTTTTGTACTACTTTCTCTTAAATAAAGCATTATCTATATAGCCATATCAAGCTCTCGCTAGCTCGTTCACAGAGCACCAACACGGGTTTCTTAAAAATCGGTCGGTTGTTACAAACCTCGCTCATTTTACTGATTATACTTTGGGACGTATGGATCGGCGTATTCAGGTGGACGCGATATATACTGACTTCTCAAAGGCCTTTGATCGTGTCAATCATGTTGAGCTAATAGCTCTTTTATATACAATTGGCTTTTATTATAATTACAATATACATAGACAATTGACTTTTATATATAATTAACTTTAAATATACAATTGGCAATGATGAAATTCTGGAAGTAGATCGAGTGCGTGATCTAGGAGTCATCTTAGATCGCAAGCTTTTATGAATAAGCACATTGATTCAGTCGTCAACAGGGCTTACAGCACCCTCGGTTTTATCATGAGAGTTTGTAGACCTCTTAAAAACACTCATTCTTTGACAACGGTTTATGTTGCATACGTACGCAGCCTGCTTGAATTTGCTTCTAATATTTGGTCTCCACAGTATGCTACATACAAGCTGAGGATTGAGCGTATTCAAAAACGATTTATACGTCATCTAAATTACCGCTTATTTTCCAGCGGCTTGTCGTACGCTGAAGGTCTGCAACGCTACGGTTTAGAGACATTAGAGGACCGGCGAGTAGTATCAGATATGTCGTTTCTACATAAAAGTGTGTAATGATATAAAATCGAACGCCTCCTGTCAAATAGAATACTTAATATCTAAACCAAACCATGCCAAGTAAGTACACCTATTGCCATCTATACGCAGCAACGGGAAGGCAAGGTGAATGGTCTTCAAAGCGTAAAAGTAGTAATTAGTCGATTCATTCATTATCCTAAAATTTAAATCAATTTCAAAACGTGTAGCGACATCTAGCGGAAAAGAAAAGCGAGAAATGTTACCGTCGATAAGCAGATAACTGTAAAAATGCCGACAAGAGAATATAAAATGTATTAAAATAAGATTAAAACTCAATAAAACAATAAAACGTTTATATATTCGTTAAAAATGAAGCGTAATAGCAATAAACCACTAAATAAAATAAAACTAAATAGACTGAGCTAAATCATAATTAGAAATTGATTCGATAGATCAGATGCAGCACTAACGGATGAACGAACGCAGTAAAGGAATACGCGAGATTGGCGCCTTGGTATAAATTTATCTCGTGATCCAATAAATATATAAAAAAAATAACTCCTGAGTTCACAACGCCCTGACGGAAGACTGTAGCATCCGTCAGTGTGATAAATAGTGCATCGACAAATCAAACGATGTCGGATATTCAGTAATGACAAATATCGTACTTATAAGTACCTTAAAAAATAAAAAAATCTCAGCTGATTGGAGCAATCGTCAACCGATATTGAGAAAGTGACTTAACCCTTCAGGCCTCGGCCCCTCAGCCTATTGACAAGTTGCTGTCCCAAAAAATTTTAGTAAAAATTAGTAAAAAAAATGAATTACGACACTGTCTCACCAAAACATTAATTACTGCCAAACCACTGTACCCTTAATTAAAATGAAACATATTAACATAATAAAACATAATAAAATCAAACAAATGAAATTAAAATAAAATTAAAACGGGGCAGTCACGCTGAGTCGTGTTGTGGCCGATATCGGCCAATCGGGGCTTGAGGGGTTAAAACTATTAGCATACATTGATCTGGAAGTATTTAACTATAGAACACCTTTGATAATCCACTAGATAAGAATTGTGTCATAGAACATCAAAAATCAATATTTCTCATCAAGACGAGATCTTAAAAGTGTAGGTTACAAGCCGATCTTAACTTATAAACCTCAAATTGATTCAAACTATCTAAAACCAAGTGCATAAGGGTCTAACAAATTGGTCTAGACACATAGAATACTCCTTATTATTCTTCTTCTTCTTTTGGAGAATACATTTTAGTCAGGACAGGAGAAATTCACATATGAAGGAGCGCGTACAAGAGGAAACAGGGCTATCCACTTGAAATCTTATTCTCTGCATACTTTGAATATCTTTATACATATATTAGCATCTTCCTCTTCGTTTAGTCACTTCTCCGTTCAATTTTATCTTCTTCATCAAGCGCTTATCGCTGATGACACATCGCGCGCACGTCTAAGTAAGTAATAATATAAAAATAAAAGTTATACGCTACAAATGTCTCCCAATTGGTGGGGCTGTTTGAAGGTTGTTTGAAGATTGGTTGAAGATTGATTAGCATAGATATTAAAATTATAATCCATAGACTCAAACAATATAACAAGAAATTAAATATAACAATAAAAGAAAATAAAAAGATAAATTTAAAAAAAATTGCTACAAAATGGCGTGCCCAAAGTGGGGCCAATAGAAGCAACAACAATAAGTAATGTAAATAAAAAATAATTCGCTACAAAATGGTGCCCAAAGTGGGGCCAATAGTAGCAAAGCAAACAATCATAATTAAAGAAAATAATCATAATAAATAATCATTATAAGAAGAAATTACAAGTAATATAAAAGATAATATTAAAAAAATTGCTACAAGTGTTCATACTGGGTTGGACAGTTCATACCTCCGGAGTAGGGTGAGCATATGAGCGCCTTCCCGACTCGCACGTGCTCACTCAACTTTTTACGTACCAAGGTTCAACACTAACTATGGTTCCAATTCGTTATTGCCGCGCGTTATGTATGCATACAATGTATGCTTTAACGATATTGACATATTTAACCATCAGAATAGTCGATCCTTTGTTAAGGAAGTACGTGAAAAGCTGATTATCAGATCGGATTGAATTAGCATGCACAAGCACTCACAAGCACATTCGCACTACAGATACACACACCCACACATACATACACGCACCATATTTTGTAATCCTTATATAGCAAATATAGTAAAGGCGGAATATTCTTACTTTCCAGAGGTCTCCGTTGCGCGCTCTTCGGTCTTCGCCCGCTGGCTCTGGCACATCATCACCTGCCTCTGTTTGGTCGCCGAGTGCTCTAAGGTTAGAACTTATTCATTTTATATTGACTTTTTGATCGATCGATTGGTGGGGGTAGGTACATCAAGACAGTAGACAGAGTACAAACGCGAGAATTAACCGAAGCGGCCAGACTACATTTGCCATTGTGCGTCGTAAGTGCGACGGGGTCGCACGTGTCTTCGTTCTCCCATAATCTCTCCTATATAAGCGCACTATAACGCTCGTCACCAGTTAAAGGTTATCTTATTTTTACTTTGTTTTCACCATCGAGTAAGTTTTCAGAAATTCACAAAACGATCACAAACAAATTTATTGAAATTTATGTTGGCAATTGCAATTTAGGGGCAATTGTAGCATTCGTTGAGGATCTTATATGTTTCAACGAGGTCACCCCTGGTCCGACGATCCTTAAGTGTAGGCAGCTGCAATCTGCGGAGTCGTTCTGCGTATTCCAGATTTTTGAACCCCATTGGCATCTCGGTCGCTCGGCGGTTTCAGGCTGTGACCTCTTAAGTGACGGTTTGAATTGAACACAAACATGCTTTCCAACTCTAGGCAGTCATAGTGTTGCCTCAGTATTTTGTATGTCTCTATGAGATCTCCTCTGCATCTCCGTCGCTCCAGAGTTGTCAGTTTGAGGATTTTTAATCTACGTTCATAGGGTGTTTTTCTTAAGGTTTTTGGCAGTTTTGTCGCTCTACGTTGTATACTTTCAAGCGGGTCGATGTCCTTGGCAAAATAAGGATTCCAGATTTGAAAACAATACTCAATCAGAGGACGACTGTAGGTTTTGTTAATTTTTTGAAATGTCTGTATCGTCAATACTTGAAAAGCTTTCTTTACCAAATATAGAAGTGAGTTTGCCCGTTTTACGATGTTTTCAATATGGTTTGCCCATTTCTAGTTGTCCGTTATCGTTATACCGAGATGCATTTCTTAGGGTTGATTTTAATAACCCAGACTTGAGTCCATTTTGTGATTTCATCTAAAGCTTCTCTTAACTTTCCACAACTCAAAACAGCATCTGCAGTAAGCTAACATCATTGTTTAAATTTGAATTTTCAGCGTCCCTTTGGCGGCGGCGGGGCGAGTCCAGGGGAGAGCAGCGGGCGGGCGGCGCTTGAGAGCCGGCGCACGGGGCGGAGCGGCGGGCAGCGGACGGGCCGGCGCGGCGGCTGGCGAAGGAGGCGGCGCAGTGGCTGGCGGGCGAGGCGGCGCGGCGGGCGCCGGGCGCCGGGGGCGGGCAGCCGGCGGGGGGCGACGGGAGCGAGCGGCGGCGGGGTCGAGGGGGTTTAGAGGCGGTAGGCACGCCGCCAACAGAGCTGTGCTCGGTGAGACTGTGTGGTGTCGAGGTGATCCGATTATTGAAGTATGTAAGAATGATGAAGACATCCCCGCGCCATTGAAAGAGTTAGTGGATAAGGCGGAGAAGGTTTCTCGTGATCGGCGCGCTAGGGAGACAGCAAGGTTATTGCGGCTGCGGGACGTCGGCACGAATGCGGACGAAAGCGACGAGAACGAGTTGTCAGTGGATGCGGAATCCATCATATCGCGGGAACTGTTCGAAGGAGATAGAACGGCAATGCAATTCCAGTGGTTCCCTATGGATACTTTTAGGGGCCGCCGGGAAGAATTTCATTGTCGCGCTGGTCCTACCGTTCAGGTCCAAAGTGAATATGAGGCGTTCCGCTCTTTTTGGGACGATCAAATTCTGGAGCATATCGTGCAGGAAACTAATCGGTATGCTATAGAACTGTCGGCTGCTTCGGAAAGGTTTGCTAGAGATTGGTACGAGACAAATGTGCATGAAATAATGATACTTCTTGCATTTTACCTTTTGAGTGGCATTGTTAGGCTGCCATCACAAAATGATAAATTTTCAAATCATCCCCTGTTGAAAAACCCCGTGTTTAGAAATCTAATATCAAAAGACCGTTTTTGGTATTTAAGCGGAGCCCTTCATTTTGTAGACAAGTCTACCCGCACGCCCGACTCACCCAGGACTTTCTGTCTTGGTCCATTGGTTGATCACTTCAACGAAAAGTTTCAAACTAATTACGTGATGGAACAAGACATATCGTTGGATGAGTCGTTGCTGTTATGGAAAGGTAACCTGCTCTTCAAGCAGTTCATTAAAACTAAATCCGCCAAATTCGGCATTAAAACATTTGAAATTTGCGAATCGACTACTGGTTACCTGTGGTCGTTTCATATTTATACGGGTAAAAATCACGCTGATCAATCTCCGCTTCCAAAGAGCACCGAGATTGTCGCACGCCTCATGAAGCCTCTTCTAAACAAAGGCTATATTTTGTACATGGATAATTGGTTCAATTCGCCTATGTTATCAAGGTTTCTGAAGCGGAACAAAACAGATTGTGTTGGCACTTTGCGTAGATCGCGCAAAAATGTGCCGGCACTGCTCCAACTGGCAAAGGTTGATCAAGGCACTTGTCTAGCACGGCATTCCGGGGATGTTGTTGTGATGGCTTACCAAGTTAAGAGCCAGATTTACGTAACGTCAACATACCATACCACTGAGTCTCTACTAATAGACGGTAGACCTGGACGTCCATCACACTATAGACCGGCGCTTATTGCGGACTACAATCTCAAAATGGGTGGTGTTGACAAGAAGGATCAACAGCTAGAGCCTTTCCTGGTTGAAACTAAAAAAAATATGAAGTGGTACAAGAAACTTTTCAAGAGACTCCTCAATGTATCTGTATTTAACAGTTGCATTGTCTTCAGAAAGTGTTTTCCCGAGAAGAGAATGATTTCTCACAAGGACTTTCGATTAAATTTGATTGAAGAGATTATGGAGCAGCATTTGGCTCATGTCCCTCTTCGAGCAAGTCATGTACGACCAACCAGAGACGTCCGCTTACCAGCTGTACGTTTTTCAGGCTCTGGGCATGGACATTACCCAGAGCTAATACCTGCCAATGCTGCAGGTAGTACTCCGCGAATTCAATGTATCTGGTGCAAACTACGTCGTCCTCGAGTACCAGGTAAGATTGGACCAAGAACCAGGTTCCAGTGTAAGAAGTGCTTAAAGCCACTGTGTTTGGAACCACCTTGTTTCGAGGAATTCCATACATTGGAGTAGGCTGATTCTCTGTTTTATAGTGATTTTTATAAAAATAGTTGACATTAGTTTACCTATAGTATCATTATTTCAGTACGATGGATGGATGGATGTGTGATGATTGATTGGATCTGTAGAATTTGGGGGGGGGGGGGTGTTGGCTCGGTGCTCGATACAAACTAAAAGTTATCCAAAATCGAAGACTATCGCGGTTGTGACATTATAAATAGGATAGAAAACGAATTTACCACGTGAAATTTGTAGGACCCGACGTTTCGGTGACGTTGTCTACCCTAGACAAAGGCGGCTGCAACGTCACCGAAACGTGGGGTCCTACAAATTTCTCGCGGTAAATTCGTTTTCTATCCTAAAAAATAAAAGTTATCCATCTCTGATACTTGGTAATAACTGTATTTCATCATTAGGTATAATTTTATGTACCAACTGATAAACTGTATGACTCACACTGAGAAAAATATTAGATTGATTCTTACATAATGTTTTATATAGAATAACGATGTTTTACTCTAAAATCGAAGACTATCGCGGTTGTTTGACATTATAAATAGGATAGAAAACGAATTTACCGCGTGAAATTTGTAGGACCCGACGTTTCGGTGACGTTGCAGCCGCCGTTGTCTACCCTAGACAACGGCGGCTGCAACGTCACCGAAACGTCGGGTCCTACAAATTTCACGCGGTAAATTCGTTTTCTATTCTATTTATGAGGTTTTACTCGAAATTTTGTTGTATTACAAGGAGTTTTGATGAAACTCCATTACTCGATTATATGTATCATTATATTTTAACATGATTCATGTGTCCGACTAACCGTACGTATACTACTACATGCTGCCATGTTAGAAGCGAGATCCCAAGTCGCACCTAATGAAATATACGTAATCCTTGTTGAAACATGCGTATTTCCGTGTATTACAGCGCTATATTTTTCTCAGTGTACAGCTTGTTTGTATCGGCAAGCCACAAGTTGCCGCCGTCGCTCACTACTCACTACCGTTGAATAAGCCGATACTCCGCAATTTTTTAATTGTTTATATTTTTCTATGTTTCGTTTGTATTCTATTTTTTTTATTCATACGTAATCACGCTGTGATGTAACATGATGTGTTTTTTGTGATACATTATAAGTTTTTATCAAATGTGGCAATTTTTAAACGTTCATGTATTTTGTACTGGAAATTTAGTACCAATATAAAAATTGAAAGCATAAGTCGCATAAAATATAATTGATAAAATCCAATCTTGTCAACTTTTTTCACTTAGATTTTTTTTGTCAAATTTTTCTATGTTTCCTTTGTATATAAAGAAACCAATACATGTATACCTAATCCAACTGATGAAAGTTTTTATTTTAGTCGGTACAATTGTTTTATTTGTTTATTTTGTATTACATGTTTGTTTTATTTTTATCAAATGAGTGTTGTTACTATAAAATTTTGTACTGGAAATTTAGTAAATAAAAAAAAAATGGTTTGTTGAGTTTTCTTCTAGGATTTTTTAATAATAATAATAATTATTATTATAAATAGCTTTTAAAACGAATTTACCGCGTGAAGTTTGTAGCACCCGACGTTTCGGCGATGTTGCAGCGGCCGCTGTCCAGTCTACTCTGGATAACGGCGGCTGCAACGTCGCCGAAACGTCGGGTGCTACAAACTTCACGCGGTAAATTCGTTTTTTAACCACTTTGTATAATGCCTTTGCCATTATTATAAAATCAAAAACTTAACGCGTTTGTTTGACATTATAAATAGCTTTATAAACGAATTTACCGCGTGAAGTTTGTAGCACCCGACGTTTCGGCGATGTTGCAGCGGCCGCTGTCCAGTCTACCCTGGACAACGGCGGCTGCAACGTCGCCGAAACGTCGGGTGCCACAAAGTTCACGCGGTAAATTCGTTTATAAAGCTATTTATAATGTCAAACAACCGCGATAATCTTTTTCATAATAATTGCAAAGGCATGATACAAATGTGGTTAAAAAACGAATTTACCACGTAAAGTTTAGACACCAACGTTTCGGCGACGTTGCAGCCGCCGCTGTCCAGTCTACCCTGGGCAACGTCGCCGAAACGTCGGGTGCTACACACTTCACGCGGTAAATTCGTTTATAAAGCTATAATGTGAAGCAACCGCGATAGTCTGATTTCATAATAATTGCAAAGGCATACAAAAGTGGTTAGAAGTTTTTCGAATGTATTGAAAACTTGACGCTTATTAGATGTCCAATAACTAATTATTATACTCCAGTCACATTTCATAGAAGAAACTAGAAAATCACACTCCGAATTTGCCTAAACAAATGAGCACGCACCGCGGCGATATTGCATAGACAGGCGCGCTGCCTAATTTTATCGATATTCGCGAAATCGCGGGGTGCGCATACCTATTTGTTTACGTAATTAGTATGAAAGAATTACCATATTTTGAGTGTGATTTCCTATAGTTTTTCTATGAAATGTGACTCTTTAGAGTATAATAATTAGTTATTAGACATATAATAAGCACATAATAACACAATATATTTGAAAAACTTTATCCACTTTTGTATTATGACCTGTCAAAATTAATACCAAATTTTCGTCACCGACTCGCAAAAGTTTGGATTTTTCTGTAATATCAGACAAAGTTGAAAAGTCTGGTATGATTTTATAAGAAGTGTAGTGTAGTGGAAAAGTTATTATGAAAGAATTTCATATAAATAAAGTCCCTAAGTAGTCAGAAATACAAAATTAAAAAAAAAAATTTTTACGAGGAGACATCAAATTTTTCTTGGTTATTATGACTGAAAAACTAAATATTTTTGTATGCAAAGAAGTAAAACAAAATAATGGTTTTGGTAAAGCATTTAATAAAGAACATAACTGTAAATACAATTTCCGCATAGACTTTCGTGTTTTGTGATAAAAACATCGAAATGATAAATAGGCGAGTTTTTTCACTTCGCCAAATTTGTAATTTGTCGCCATTATTATCTTAATTGATTTACGAGATAAGATTATAATGTTTTATATGTCAAATTTCAATGCGATCATTTTACAGTTCTTCTTTTTACGATCCGTATAGTGGTTTACAAGTTATGGTCGTTTTTATCAAGGTCGTCGACTGGCGTTGATTTCGCGCGCGAAAATGTCGCGCGCAAAAGTGATGGGTGAGTTTTTACCTCGCAACAGGAGGGGTTAAAAAATACTTAACATATAAGTTTAAAAATATGTTAATAATTTGTGCACCTAAGTTTTATTATACTATTATTTCTAACATTTGATGTATGGTTAGTCTGTCATGATTCGATAACCATTTCTTTAATTTATTTTTGAATTCCCTAAATGTCAAATTCATTTTTATTTCCATATTGATCAGATTGTAAAATCTCGGCGCAATGAAAGAGTAATGTCTTTGACCAAATGATGTTTTCCTTCTGGGTATTATTAAGCTATTTTCTACAACTTGTCTCGTTGGTCGCCGGTTCTGAATGATGATGTACTTGTGTTGTTTAGTGTTTTTTGAGTTTATATGGACAGATGTTACACACTTTAATTTTTGTCAGATCTCCCACACCTGTGTTGTTTTCTCGATCTATGGGATTCTCTAGGGGTCAATTCCTTACGAAGAATACAATTATTTTGAGTAAATACCGCTAAATGGATAGACCGACTTACATTACGGTGACAACCCAACTGAAGCCTATATGAAGATACCTATACCTACTAGGTATCGAAATAATAAATAATATATTGTACATGCTTTAAAAAATTTGCTTATATAATAATATTATTGCATTAGTAAATACAGGGCTGCGCAAAGAAATGGAAAATTTTGAAGTACCCTATTTGCAAGAATAAACACAGGAAAAACATTTTTTTTGACGAAAGTGCATGTATAAGTACTAGCTGACCCGTGCCCACTTCGTTGGGCGGTAAAACTTTTTACTTGTGATGAAATTATGTTTGTGGTTCGGTTAGTACTGAGTGCTATGATTTATTTCCTGACTGCCAAAAGAAGGATTATATTTTTACTGCATATCTATGTATGTATTTGCATGCCAATTTGACTATATTACCGTTATTTGTTAGTGTCTTCTTGTGAGTATCTTATTTGTGAGTGTCTTATTTCTTTAACCATTTATGCAGTAAAAAGGAAATTATATGCAGTAAAATGGTAAAGTCTTTTGTTTTAAACACTTGAGACGATAAATTTACTTATTTTGATATAATTTCATAATTTTTGATAATATGACCAATAAACATGACCTAACGACCTTAAATATAAAATTTAGACATATGCTGTATCTGACTTTTTTTATAGGCATTACCAAACTCTACAACTTTTCCCTAGAACTTAATCATATATCTCTCATCGTTGATTGCGCCTTATATAGCTTCTACTTTATGAAGTTTCTTTTAAAACAATATATTGTATGCTCTCTGGGCAGTTTGTTACTTAATCATTGTATGTCTTTTTAATAATTCATACAATAAAGAACTTTAACTTGAACATAAGGAGGTAATGCTCTTATGCATAGTAACAAAATATAAAGGCAGTGTAGAGACTAAGTCACATGTTAAAATTCACCTGCCCCGCTAAAAAACATTTCAAAATTACCACGTGCAATATTGCCGCGCGTGGGGTAATTTTGGAGTCAGATATTTTTGTCAAATCCCTTTTACGTAGTGGCATCGCTGTTAACACGGAGCGGACTCGGAGCTTCTGCCGTTACACACACTTTACACTTAGACATACACAAACACACTTCATAGTAGGGTTGGTTGTACAATTTTACAATAAAGAGTGTAAAACGAACAAACAATTAAACAAACATAGGACTAGATATTTACAGCCTTCTTTGAAACCCCGATTTTTTATTTGTTACGATTTTTATAGGTGCACTATAATAACGTCGTTTTCTATTTTCTCCAGTCGTGCGAGCGGGTGCTGTGCGGCGGCAGTGGCGAGATGGAGGCAGCGCAGCGCTGAAACAAGAGAAACAAGAGTATTATGGAGGTGAAGAACGCGGCAGGTGGCAAGATGCAATACGGGGGTTGCAAGAAGCCCGGCAAAGCTGGCGAGAGCATCGCGCGCAAACATCACGGCGGTGTACTTTATGGAGTGGAAGCGGAGAGGTAGAGTACAACTTACTATGTCTACATTGCGACCATCAGAATTAATGTTTGTATAAAATACACGAGGGTTTCTTTATCTTTGAGATATTTTGACTACAGCGAAGACCCGTCTTCGCAAAAATTAAAATTCTGCAAAAGTAAAAATACTTGTAACTGAGTTTCTAATTTATACACGACTGCCCAACAAAAAGGTAGTGTAACGTATTGAGTGTTCATCTATGTATGTTTTCCGTTTCTTTATTCCACCATAACTTCTAAATGCTTGAACGGATTTAGAAGTGTAATATATTGTTAGATTTGTTACGTCATCCCGAGTGTCATGGGTTACTTGAACTATCCAAATGTCTAAAAATACTTGTCTAAATGTCCAAATGTCAATAAATAAACATGAATATATCGTATTTAGTGTCAAATGAAAGGTCCGATTGAGTACATTCCAGAAATATACTTCTATCTATATGGATAAATACATAAACCACAAATATGTCATAAAAACCTGTAATATAAATAATTATAAATACAGTAGTTTACTTTCTGTAAAGGAAGTCGTGTTTATTAGTCTTTTTATTATATTTAATTATTATTATTATCTATAGTATTCGATTGGATCTATTAGTTTACTCGAATGTTTTATCGTTTTATTTAATTAAAATAGTATTTGCCTAACGTAATTTAATGCGGTAAAGTAATGTCTGCACAACTGTAAGAGTTTTTAAGAGAATAAACATTGATTAATTGTTTGATTGACTATTAGTATTTTGAATTTGTATATCTGCTGAAAGTTAAATTATTGAAATTTGCGCGAGAGAATAGAGTGTTATATAAATTTCTTTTAATTTAATTTTATCGTGTCTAATTAGCGGATGTACCGATATACTCAATAGCCAACCTTATTTTTTATAACCAATTATCGTGAAATAACCATAATACATCAAATTGGTAGGTCTGCAATTATTCTGTCTCTAATATCGATTTCCCTTCAGCAGGACTGAGGTCGTCTGCTGCTTCTGCTTCAAGTCTAGGAAGTCTAAAAGAATACATTTCATCACGAGCCTGGCTGCCAACCTTGGAATATTCGCCCTCCTCCTGGCCTATACACTTTTGGGGTCGTTCGTGTTCCTGGCCATCGAAGGTGGCGCTGCGAAAATGCACCAGAAAACACTGGCCACTACCACATACCAGAAGGAGGCAAAAAAACCCACGAACGTGCAAAACGTTCCAAATGTTACCACTAATTACACATTTGCAACTGAACTGAGGTTTGTTACATTAGAGGACTTATCTTAATTATTAATTATATATTAATTTATAAATTATATTTTAAAATATATAATTATATATATAATTATTAATTATATATTAATTTATAAATTATATATTAAAATATACATTATATATAAAATTATAAATTAAATATTAAATCATTAATTTTAATAAAATTAATAATAATATAATTAATTTTTAAAAATATAATAAAATATTAATTATTTATTAAATTAATGATTTTATATTAAATTATATTTTAAATATATATATTACATTAATAATTGCATATTAAATTGTTAATTGTATTATTATTTTTTTATTTATTTTTAAAGATTATGTACAAAAAAAGACATGGACATACATATATCCATATATACATCGTTATCAATACAATCGTTAAAAATGCATATAAATATGCTAGCATATATAAAATGAGGCGGAATCGCAAAACCAACTAGACCTAAAAGGTCTCTGTATCTAGATGTGCTGTGTTATACTTTGTGTAAAATCACTTGAAAATTTAAATCAAATACGTCAAAGTATTGAAGTTGAAGTATTGAAGTTGAAAATTTAAATCAAATGCGTCAAATTAAAGAAAGTGAGCATTTTATTTATAATTATTTTTATTATGGTTTTTTATGAAATATTAGCTGACCCGGTGAACTTCGTACTGCCTAACAGGCAATGAATGTCGTGTTACAGATTAGCTGAACCTAATTTATGATTTAATGAAAGTAATACAATTAATACAAAATAAATATTAAGTTCACTACTTTATTAAGATAATAACACAAAAATAAATATAAAAGTACAAAAATTAAGTATATCAATTGCGTGTCAGCAAGAAATGATTGAATTAAACTATGTAATAATTGTGGTCTGAATATTGTGGATATATCTTGTCGATTACCTTTATTTAAATTCTTTCTTTGATGGGAGAGTTTACCGTATCGACGGGATGAACATTAAATGTTTGACAGTTACGAAAAGCGTTATCCTATCATCGGCATCACCCCCCCCCCCCCCCCCTGCAATACGTCACATGTCATGGCTGATTCATAACGCCTAAAGGTGACAGACAACCCAAGACACCCACTTCATGGACGGGAGTCACACCACAATCGACTCAAATCGCGAAACTCGTTCATGAGCCAAACACATTCGCTTCATGGGAGTCAATTATCAAATCGCCTAGCTCAACGGAGGGCTTCACTTGGCGAGGATGTTAAGGAACAGATAGCACCGGGGTCTTATCTCCCCTACGCCACCTGGCACAGTCTCAACAGACTGAGGGTGGGTGTGACAAGTTGCCTGGCTTATCTTGTTCGCTGGGGCTACACAGAGAACCCTATATGAAGATTTAAAAATGTATGTGCCGAAGTCTTCTTCTTCTTTTAAAGCCAAAATTGATTCCTGGCTAAAATATGACGCCCGGCAAAATATCCACAAATTAATATACCGAGACAATTATCCCTGACATTCCTTATTATTATTATTATTTTCTTTGACTTTTTTTATTTTTATTTATTACTATTACTTATTCATAAATTTTGGTGACTATTGTTTGATATCATTTGACATTTTATTTTATTTTTATTTTATTAACACGATTATTTATTTTTGTGTTTTATTTCCTATTGTGATCATTAGTTAGTGATTATTAGTTATAATTTGTAATGGTGACGGGAATATATATATATATATATTTCTTTTACTTTTTTTTTTTTTTTTTATTCGTTGCCGAATATATGTGATATAAAAACTAGAGAGCTAGCTGCCCTGGAGCAAGTCCTGGCACTTAGTTGGGCAGCAGCAGTACTTAAATGCTAATGCTCATATCGGCCGTGTTTAATTTTAATTATATATATTTTTTTTATTGATTATTAGTGATACTTGTGCACTTGTAAATGAATTGTTAAATTAAATAAATAAATAAATAAATAAATATGTGGAACGCTCCAGGATGAAGAGCACCTCTGATCCTGCCCACAGCTGTCAACCTCTGTCAACCAGGATCTACAAGAGGCAAACGATAAGGATATTCAGGCCGCATATGGAGAGACATTTCCTAAAAAGCCCGGACACAAAAAAAATATCATTGTCTTTTTTTTTTTTTTTATGCATGTAGTTGCATATTTATTGCTGACATAGGTAATATTTATAATATTTTTAATGTTTATTCAAATGCATATTTTTGTTTTTGTTATGTTTTAATGGATTAGTCATGACTGTATTTTCAATATATTTAAATTTACGAAATAAATAAATAAATTTAAGTGAACTCATTATTCATAAGCCTAGGCTTCTTCGAGAATCTTCCTTTATGTCACCCACTTTACCTGACAAAACAAAGAGGTTTGACGTGTTTAACCCTTCCTATTTGAGTTAACCATTTTTGGTTAGACGCTTACAAATGCTAAAATTGTATCTAACCAATATTGGTTAGGGCGCTCCGCGATGCGTAAAATGACAACTTTTTAAATATTTATTCATTATTATCTTAATTGTTTGACGAGATAAGGTTATAATATTATACATTTTAAATTTCAATGCGATCATTTTACAGTTATTCTTTTTACGATCTGTATAGTAGTTTAAAAGTTATGATCGTTTTTCTCAAGGCCATCGACTTTTTCTCAAGGCCAGCGCAAAACTGTCCCGGGCAGAAGTGACGACTAAATTTTTACCCCCCGATAGGAGGGGTTAAAAAAAATATATATTAAAGTATATTTGTGTTTCTCGTCTAGGTCTCAAACTGTGGAAAACATATGGGAAATCACGGTCTCTCTGAATATCCTTTATAAGGAGAATTGGACGCGCTTGGCTGCTCAAGAGATAGCTAGATACCAAGACCAGCTGGTTCAAAGAGTTGCCGCGGATATGGCGCTGCAGTTTAGTGCTGGAAATTCGGTATGGACTAATAACATCGTATTTTGTATTGAAACAGCCTTATTGACTCTATATCACTGGAGGTTAGCGACTATATGGGCGAATCCGCCATCCCCACATACCTATAACACCAAGCTCGAAAATGCACAGAAACGTTTTTAGACATTTTTGTACTTTAAGCTATACGAATATTATCAGTTTTTGTATCCGACTGCAATAGTCGATTAGTTGGCTACAAATCTCACTGTCTTAGAAGATTAATGCTCAATATATCTAATTAGATTTAAAACTCATAGCCATTTCATAGCTTGTTAGCTAAGGTGGACTTTTTATCCACGTTTATTTAAATACTAAATTATACTACACTTTATTATGTAATATAACCTATTTACCAAATATATCATTATAATATATTTACCTTGTGTCCAAATAACGAATTTAATAAAGTCTGTAATTAGTATGTAAAGTTGTTTAGGATATAAACAAGCATTAGTCTGTAAACTCTAAGGAAGCATTAGTCTCTAAAGTATAAAGATGCATTCGTATGTAAAGTGTAAAGGTGCAAAAGTCTGTAAAATCTAAATATGAATTAGTCTGTAAAGTCTAAAAATGTATTAGTCTGTAAAGTCTAAAGATGCATTAGTCTGTAAAGTCTAAAGATGCATTAGTCTGTATAGTTGTTTAGGAAATAAACAAAATGAAAAACGAAAAATTCCCAGTAATATGATAGTTATCTATCTAATGTCATCATTTTTGCAGGTTAGGTATTTTAAATTGCGTCAGTACCTAAGCGCGTAAATTCGTGATAGAAACATATTATTTTCGTTTATTTACTTAGTCGTCAAACTTACTATTCCACAGGATAAACCCAGCAGCACTGATTCTCCAGCCGAAATAACTGGTGCAGTTCGAATTCCCATGGACGAGTACGAATGGACGTTCGCCAAGGCGTTCCTCTATTCCCTCACGGTTTTAACCACTATTGGTAAGTGATAAATTTTATCTTCGAATATTAAATATACGAGTAGATATTAATATATCGTACAGAATCGAATGGTGTATGTAGGTTACACACACGGTTAGGTGCGATATAAACAATACAGGTTAACCTGTACCTACAGTTTAGGTACATATTGAAATACGATGTATCTTAATTTACGACTAAACATTGTTATTTTTTTATTTTAAGTATGCCATTTTTAATATACTTTATATATATATATATATATATATATATATATATATATATATATATATATATATATATATATATATATATATATATATATATATATATATATATATATATATATATATATATATATATATATATATATATATATATATATATATTTAAAAAGATTCAGGGTAAAATTAAGGAGAAGGTAATTTTTCCAAGTAATATATTTTATTACGTAATATATCTTGCTAGAAAGTGAGTATAGAATTTGTCAAGACAAGTCAACTGCTATACCTGTATGTGTGTCATTAAAATTTAGCAGAGATACATACTCGCAATTACATGACATTGTCACGTGCTATGCATACATATAATGTAGGCTTTGATTAAAATAATATATTTAACCACGACAGTAGTCAGTCCTTTCTTAAGGCGACGACTATTGTCAACGGCTTCGGGCGATTGGGCGGAGCCAACGCGTGATAAGAGAACTGGAATCGCCGCGCGGCCGATAGCGGCTTGTAGAGTGACCATACGTACGAAAATAGTGTACGTTCAAGATTCTAAGGTATTAAATAAATAAAAGTACGTAATGTGAAATAATAATCGGATTTGTATTGTAATCATTCTCTTATTGTTAGAAAATTTGGTAAACAAGAATTACGTAATTACGTAAACAAAAACGCCCGCAATTAGCAAAAAAACATAGGATAAAGGTAATAAAAAACATAGGATAATGAACTAGTCGATCCTAGGTATACGAGGAATATGATCATTAGAGACCCCTCTTATATAGTTAGTGCTATACAGGGGCGCAAATAGAAAAGGGATGAGGAAAAAAAACAAGAAACGAAAAATGACGATTTTGAATGAAGTCAATAAAGACGAAGACACGCTTCGTAATCAAAGTCCTGGCATAGTTGCTGAATCGGCAAAGGGTGTTGTGGCGCTGCGTATATTAAATTGTGCATTTCTATGCTTCTTTTAAATCCTTCTACCAAGATGGTGGATTCCATTCCGGTTGATGGACCTGAAAATGTAATTGACGTAAATGATAAATAAAATTGTTTTAAATATGAAATGTATTGTGGTAATAATTGCTATTTCAAATACCAGAATAATTTTTGTAGCAATCATGCTCCTTAGGCGTGACATATTTCTTCGAAGCTTGGGCGCATATGCAGCAGTATTTATTTTTGACAGCCATAAAGAGAATTTTCCCGGTTCTTTTCCCTATTATTGCAGCTGCGCCTGATAACGCTGAGTAATTTTTCCTATAAGACCTTTTTCCCCAGCAGCCATCGGCTATAACGTCAATAAATGGTATGCCGTTGTCAGTAACTTTATCATCATCAAAAGCCAATCTACGTTCTTCTTTAGCGGCTTCATTCATCGACTGGGTTGTTTCTTTTTCCCAAACTTTGTTTATAGTTTCCAATCTTTTATTAAATATTGTATATGATATTTGGGGCAAGTCCATTGCGGCTAATAATTCATTTAGCTGTGAATGGCCACAACCTATTGCTATTGCGCCCGCAACTGTGTTAATATTTATGTCAGTTTCAGGGTTATTGCAACAAATGACAAAGGTTTCATTACACATCTTACATTTTAGTTTCAAATTCGAAAGTAGCCCCAATTTACGTTCAGATATTATTTCTATTGATTTCAAACCACAGTCTATACTCCCATGTGAAGATATTTGTTGAAGCTCTTTAAAAAACTGTGTTATATTCAATATTCGCATTCCATTGACTACTTCTCCATTCTCTCTAAAAAGAAAATACACCTAATAAGAATTCTGTAATTGACATTGTCGGTTTTCTACAAACAAAACATATGATAGGTACAACAGAAAGCTAATCGCAAGTTATGCTGATGTCACAGTAATAATAATTATGCTTTGACCTGTCAGAGAATGACTTCTCATTTTCTGTACCAATATGCAAGGCTTCCTCCTTAGCAATTGTTGTTTCGTTCACTTCAGATCTACACATAGATAAACAATGATATTAGGTATAGTTATTCCTGCAAAAACAAAGTAAGGGTCGTTTTTCTACGAGTGCTAAGTTTGAATATCAAGCAAACCATGACTGCTATAATGGAATCCTTAGCTAAGTCCATAATTTCGAAATTTTAATTCGAATTCCGAAATTATCGAAATTTAACCGAAATTCCGAATTTCAAATGTCAAAATGTCAAGTGCGAAATTCGAACTTGAATGTTAAGTTCGTAATTCGAATTAGAATGTCAAGTTCGAAATTCGAAGTAAAATGTCAAGTTCGAAATTCGAAGTAGAATTTCAAGTTTGAAATTCATAGTAGAATGTCAAGTTCGAAATTCAAAGCACAATTTCAAGTTTGAAATTCGAAGTAGCATTTCAAGTTTAAAAACTGACAAATTAAAAAAAATACTGTCTTTACCTACAGCGTTACAAAGTCAGTCAGTGAGTCAGGGATGCGCGTAACTATGTTATAAGTAGGTTTATTATTATTACTACTAAATTTTTGGCTAAAACCCATAATTATCTTTTTGCAACAAAAACAACCCCCTCCAAACAAAGTATAATTTACGTCATACTACAAAAACCCGGATTAAATTTTGTCGCTTTACGAATGAATTTAGTAAACCGATGGTTCAACTTATATTTGTACTTTTACTTGCAGGTTTCATATAGAAATCGGCCCTAAATCGATTTTCAAATTCAATATTCAAGTTTGATATTTGATTTCAAAATAATATTCTGATTCCGACAGTTCTGATAAAACTTTCAAGTTCTGATAAAACATAATTATTGTTCGAATTACACTAAAATCAAAATATTAAATTAGGTATGCATTTACCTGTGAGCATTACCTTTTGATGTAGTTTTGTTTACCTACACTGTTTACTCACCTCGTCTGTGAATTTACATCTTCAGAATTACTGTTGTTTCGTATTCGCCTAAAATAAAAACAGTAATCACGTCAGTTTATAAAATAAAAGAAGTAATTTATTTTATGTTTTAATTAGTTAAATTGTTGCACGAATCCTATTCGTGTGGTCACCCCAATTTGACGTCAGGCAAAGAGCATCAGAGTAGACAAATGGTTATAATATACACGTAATAATACACTAAAACACGTTACTTACCTTAATAATCTATTTTTCTCTAATATACTGTGTTTAAGTTTTAAATTTTTGAGTTTCTGGCCATTTTGTTTTTAATTATCGTAATTTATCTCGTTCGGAGCGCAGCGTCAGCATCCACCCGTGACAGTGGTCGCGGTCATACTGACTCTCGTCGCCCGCGAGGCCCGCTTTATAACTCGCGCACCAATTTTGTTCGAATAAGCAAAATCGGATATTATTCTTTGACTTTTCGAAAAAATTCACAGATAAGAAGATAGATAATTAAATTATCTTTAAAATGGTGCAGGTTTCATAATAATACACTAGATAGTATTTGCGTAATTCTCGTGTTTGTGTTCGGTTAGACCTCATTTCCCAAATTAATTACACTATGTAATATAAACAAAATCTAAAATATTCACAGATTAGAATATTAGGTAAATGCTCTTCTTTAACATATATTTTTTTCGAATCGTAAGCAGTACTCGTTTAGACGTAATTATCAGTTTAAAATCATTGAAGTCGTATATCAGCGCCTTAAGAAGGTACGCAAAGAGCTGGCGAAGAGATTCAATTATCATCTCGCATGCCCACATGTACATATACCCTACAGGATCACACACCCACACACTCTCATACACACACACACACACACACACAGACATAAACATACAAACATACGCTCTCCATCATTCAAACACACACCAACACTCATAAATCAATATCCACATATACACGCATAGCGAACTTACTCCTAAATTTAATTTCTTTGAATTATGGAGCATATTTTGTTTTTTTTTTAATATTTAATACTAACAGAACCCGGCGAACGTCGTCTCGCCGACTTTGTTCGTTTGGCAGAAGATTGCGTTAACTTAGGTAATTGTCATTGAAAGTTGTTTGACAATTGCATTGTTGACATTGCAATTCGCCTGTTTTATATATTTTATTTTTTTTAATTTATAAAGTAATGTACAAAAAAGACATGGGCATACATACTGTTATACATGCAAATCATAACAAAAAAACATGAGTATAGCGAAAAACATAGGTCTATGCATATAAATATGCTAGCATATTCGAAATGAGGCGAAATCGCCCAACCAACTAGACCTAGAAGGTCTGTATCTGCTGCGCTGTGTTATTTTTACTTTGTTTGTTGACGCGCGAACTGACGCGCATTTTATTTAAATTTTCAAAGATTTTTTAAATCTAAGAAAGCATTTAGTCTAACAAAGTCTAACAAATATATCATACATTGACGTATGACGCTTATTTTCGCTTATTTTCCACCTTCCGCTTATATCGCTTATTTTCTACCTTATCATTTATTATTTTTAATATCCTCGTTAAATGCTGTTTTTGTTACAGTTCAAAACACATGAGTTTAGTTTTCTATAATATTTGGACTAAATTGTTTTTATTTTATTTATTTATTTGTTTCAAATATAATCATAAAACACATAAAAATGGTCATACGAAGTAATGGTGCGAAGAAACAACGGCCCACATTCACATGACCATGCTCAGCGCATACCCAACTAGGCCAAATATAGCCTGTATTTGGGTATACGACTTATTTTCTGACTTAGGTGGAGAAGCCTAACTGACGTAGGCACTCATATAGATACATATACACATACACATATACATATACATACATACACAAATATATAAATATAACGATCTAAATATATTATAGTATTATTCTTTTGCATTATATTACAATATAGTACATTTTGTTTAATATCTTATATCATATTATATAGTATAATAGTAATGTTATGCAGAAATAATGTTTTTTTTTAAAGATATGGCTTGCAGAAGTTTGTTCTCTCTCCTTGAACGACCTATGTCGTCAAGAAGACATTTTTTAATATTTTTTTTGAATGAAATGGTATTTTCTATTTCCTTTATTTTGTCATCAAGACGGTTGAATATTTTAGGTGCTATAGGTATAGTTGAATTGTCTTTGGGCAAATGAAGAATTAGCTCGGAGAACGGCATAATTCAGACCTGCAGATGCTCTTGTAGTTCGGTGTTGCTGGCTTCGTGGTCGTTTATCTGAGATTGTTGCATGTGGCTCGCTAGCTGTAAGCTACCGAGCCCTGCAATAGATCTCTTTATGGACATAATGTTCTACTAGTCTTGCCACAAAAATTCGTAGCCGCAATATGTCCGGGTAAAACCTTAGTCCTAGATTATACCGATCAGCCAGGGCCATTACCAACATTCCCGCGCGGCGTCCGGCCAACGTGGGACCATTTGTAACTGACAAGGGTGACTAACTGTAATTAATTTCGGCACCCTAGCAAAATTCCAATCGAAATATCCGTAATGTGAAGGAAATTGTGGCTACAAATTACATCCCCGTAACAAAAATATTACTTAACACTTAGGGAGTCGCGCTCTAATTTGTAATGATTATAATAATAATAAAACTAATAATAATAACACTCTTTATTTCAATAAAAAGGCGAGCTTATTGCCTTGCGGTAATGTGTAATAGCTAACCTAAACTTTAAATTGTACAAGTGCTTCGTCGACTACACAAATTAACTTAAAACTATCAAAAGTCACGTTTTAACGTTATTAAATTCAGTATTCAGTATTCAGTTTATTCATTCAGAATATACAATAAAAGCATGAATTATGAATTAAAGCTAATTATCGCATATTAGAATTCGTCAGTTGCTAGTAATATATTAATATATATTATAGATATAAAACTATTAAAGCATAAATATTAATTCGATAAAAGTGTTGACTAAAGTCGGCTTTACAAGGCAGACAAATAAAAAAAGAGCTGAATCCATGTACATGAGTATACATATAAAATAGATAATTATTATAAGATTATTAATAGTCATCTTAGGCAATTTATACAAAAAAATAATCACACAATAGAAAGTATCAAAACAAAATTGGAAAAAAACACCGTATGTATATGATCAGGTATGTTTACACATTGTATTCAGTATTCAGTATTCAATTTATTCATTCAGAATATACAATAAAAGCATGAATTATGAATTAACCCCTTGAGTATGATACGACCAAATCTGGTTCTGAAACAATTATCCGTTGAGTATGATACGACCAGATCTGGTTCCGCGTTTTTTTCACTTCTTTGACGTTCTCATATTTATTCATGATTATCTAATTGTTTTACAAAATGATATTTCAATATTCTATATTCGAAATTTCAATGCAATCATTGTGCAGTTGTTCTTTTTATGATTGGTGTAGTAGTTTCGTAGTTATAGTACTTTAAGGTCGATGTCGCCGAAAATCCTGCAAAAGAG
Organism: Micropterix aruncella; assembly: GCA_944548615.1. Classification (NCBI taxonomy): domain Eukaryota; kingdom Metazoa; phylum Arthropoda; class Insecta; order Lepidoptera; family Micropterigidae; genus Micropterix; species Micropterix aruncella. Next base: position 25,682,038 of record OX155969.1, read on the forward strand.
ACACATGCATCCATGAAAATACCCATTTACTCCAAGGGTATTATCGCATATTAGAATTCGTCAGTTGCTAGTAATATATTAATGTATATTATAGATATAAAACTATTAAAGCATAAATATTAATTCGATAATAGTGTTGACTAAAGTCGGCTTTACACGGCAGACAAATAAAAAAAAGAGCTGAATCCATGTACATGAGTATACATATAAAATTGATAATTATTATAAGATTATTAATAGTCATCTTAGGCACTTTATACAAAAAATAATCACACAATAGAAAGTATCAAAACAAAATTGGAAAAAAAACAACGTATGTATATGATCAGGTATGTTAAGTTACACATTGTAATCTACATATTAAATATTAAATTCATAATATTATTATTAAACAATAAGATTATTCTGTCCCTCGTGATGTGAGCGCAGAAGACTTTAAGACGAAAACAATCCACTGTCTAGTTACGCCACCTGCACGTCAGAGGCCAATGCCTTTTGAGACAATGCTGTCACATCTTAAATGGTAGGCCAATGGCACATTTCTGATAGGTAATACAAAAGACTTGTGGTTCTATAAGGTTTTACAGTGCCCTTATTCTTTGTGTAGAGTGCATAATATTTATAAACTCAGTTTTCCCAAGTGGGAGAGTTTTGCGTAAATATCGCCAATATAACATTTTAGTATCGCCAATCATTTCAATTCCCGGGAGGATAATGCCAAAATTTTACGGTGAAGGCATAATATAAAACATGGTTTAATAAAACGGCTACTATAAAAGTGACATAAACTCCTTCGTCTCTCCTCTTATACACCCAGATGTTATGCCGCAAAAGGGACGATATCCGGAGGTGATAACGTGTCAGCGCATGGGTAGGGGTTTTTCATATACTCCAGTTAGCGACATTTTATCTTGTTGATAATAAAATTGTTAAGCTTACGACATAGACTGATAATGCTGAATGTGATTTTTGACGATGTTTTTTTTCAGAATTTGTAACGATTTCATTAAAACAATAGTATTACCTCGGGAGGTTCCTTTTCTGCCTTCTTTGTAAATATTTTTTTTAGAAAAGCGAAAAAAAACCGTACCTCAGAATAAATGTCGTTTAATTCCTAATATTAATATTTTGATCAGATTAAAAACAAATATTTTTATCGTTAGGTCTTGTATGCATGTTTTTTTTTATCGCTTTGACAATGCCGCTACATAAATGTGTGGATTTTCGCTGCAGGCGCCAGTGTTCAGGCGGTCGCGGCGAGAGCGCACGCCCGTTGCCCCAGAAAAATATTATTTTAAGCTTGCTCTAAAACCGCCTTGCTTGATATAGTGGGAGCAAATGGGCACTGTTGCAGTTTGGCCACTTAGACCCAGGTGTATAGGATCGGTCAAACGCACGGGTCAATACCAACCCGGTGGCCCCCACGCAGAAGTGACAGCCAGAATAGGACGCTGGCCTGCAGGCCAGTCTCCCCTATGAGTCAACCTTCAGGCGCTCCTGGACGGTGCGGCGTCAGCCAATTGATTGTGCATTCCAACTAACAGCCGGGGGAGTTTGGAAACAATAATGTTTCCTACAGAGCGGGGGGTAGTTGTTAATGTAATGGTAACTGCTTTTGAAACGACCATTCGGCCACCCGATCCCGAGTGAATAAGCCGGGCAAAGGATGACGTGGTCCGCGATAGATTCGGTAGACACCGTTTCACCGATTCATATGAGAGAGAAACGCACAAGCGTCCTCGATCCTGTAACCAGTCGGGAGGCAAGAGGTATCCTGAAGGTTAATTCCAGACGGATATATCCTTCCAAACTAATAGTCAGGGGGCGAGGATACCCGTTCGGCACCTTCGGATTGAATTGGAAATTCTTATGATCTGATTGATGGTGATGATGGTAAGATGTTGATGAAAATAATCCTGTGTCAATTGTACCTACATTAAGTAGCTGTATAGAGAATAAAAAAATATTAAATGACTTTAATGTACCGTTTTATACACACAATATGGATCGTTTCAGAACATTTGTAGAAAACTGATATTAATGTTTTTGGTAAATATTCGACGAATAATTAATAAAACACCAAGATTGATATGATATAATGTTCAGCGCATAACGTAGGCAGTCTCGTTGACTTTGTGTGTATCCAACTTTATTGGAAATTTTATTATGATCTACCATTATTGGATTTGCAGCATTTTATAGTAATAAATGACACATTTTAAAAGTTGCATTGTATCTCTAAGGTCACTTTTTTTTTAAATTCACGATATGATGCTTCCCTATGAGGAAAATCGATAACGATATATTCCCACAAAACTCTTTAACCTGGGTTACTAATACCGCGTTCAAAGTGCTTTTAAACGATCATTTGAATAATTTCTGTTTCCATCTGTAGCGGAATATATTTTGCCAGATTTTTTTCTTTTTATCCTTATAATGCATCCCAAGGAGGAAAATCGAAAAAGATGTATTCCACAAAACGCTTTAACCTGTGTTGATAATACCGCGTTCAAAGAGCATTTAAACGATCGTTTGAATCATTTCTCTTTGTATCTGTAGCGGAATATATTTTGGCAGATTTTTCTCGTTATCTTTATGATGCATCCCAATGAGGAAAATCCAAAATGATGTATTTCACAAAACGCCTTAACCTGTGTTGATAATACCGCGTTCAAAAAGAATTTAAATGATCGTTTGAGTAATTTTTATTGGTATATGTAGCGCAATATATTTTATAATATATATGTAGCGGAATACCACGTTCAAAGAGCTTTTAAATGATCGTTTGAATAATTTAGCCTTGTATCTGTAGCGGAATATATTTTGCCTGATTTTTTTCTCTTTATCCTTATGATGTATCCCAATGAGGAAAATCGATAAAGATGTATTCCCACAAAACGCTCTAACCTGGGTTGATGATACCGCGTTCAAAGAGCTTTTAAACGATCGTTTAAATAATTTCTCTTTGTGTCTGTAGCGGAATAAATTTTGCCAGATTTTTTCTCGTTTCCTTATTCGACAATCTCCCCCAGAGTAAGTTTGTCTCATTACTTAAAGCGCCAGGCAAACATATCACACCCCAGTCGCGAGTGGCGCGTAAACGCGACCAATTTGTCGCAGGCGATACGTTTACGACGCAAAAGAAATACTTGAGGGGGAGACCATCTTGCGTGCGACACTTTCCAGGCAAAGCAAGCTTATTACTCCACACGATCATGGTGTGTCTCCAAATGTGTTTCGTATGTTCTCAGCCAGCCTGGCTGTCTACGCCTCCTTCGAGCTATAGCCACTATATTTTTCAACATTACATTTTAGACAGGTTTCTTTTTAGACGATAATATTGCAGGCTGCAATATTATCGTCGTGGGACTGTTTAGTATTAAGTTTGTAAAAGCATATTATGTGAGTTTCTGCGTTGCATTTGATCATTTTAAGATCTTTACAACGCTGCAATCCAGGCTACAGCGTTCTGTGGGTATGCAGCTTAATCAATAAAAAAACTAATAATAATTTCAGTAATGCTCTAAATAAATTTCCGCAAAAAAATCATTTCAATATATTAAAGAATTTCAGATTTGTTGCAGACTAAACAAAAAAAACAAAATGATTATAGGAATAACATTTATTTCACAGTAATTTTGGAAGCGATAGTCTGTGCAGAAAAAGTATACGCGTATTTTTTAACCTACAAAACCTACCTATTACGCACTATCTACTCTTAGAAATAGAAATAGAAATATATTTATTGACCGAAATTGTGGTGGTACATTTATGGTGATAATGCGTAAAACTATGTTTCTCACAATTACCTGTTATTATAACAGATTGACAAATTTACTTATCTGCTAAATTTATTTATCTGCTAATTATAATATTTTATTAAAAAATGTAATCATTTCACTGGTTTGCCTATAATATCTAGTAGTAGTAGTAGTAGATAGAGTGGGGGGCTTGATTCCAGCCTTTGATGTCACCTAGATCTGTAAGGTCTTTTGTAACTACCCACTGTCTGGTTAGGTCAGTGGTCAGCTAGTAGCCCGGTACTTCTTACCAGTCCAAGTAGATCACTGACCTTCAAGTTGGGCAGATCGCTGGGTTCGAGAAAGGCTCGTCCCAGTAAACTGTGTCTTTTGGCGGCGAGCCACAACAACAACAATGTGTATGCTGTCTTCAGGTTCCTCGCCACATATTCGGTAATCCTTGCTCTCAGTCAAGCCAAGGTTGAATAGATGAGCTCTAAGGGTCGTGTGTCCGGTGAGGAGACCGATAGTGGTTCTATGGTTCTTCTTGCTCATGTCAAGTAGGGCCTTGGTTTTCTTCTGTAGTGGTTGCTCCATCATGACTTTTGCCTGGCGACATCCCTGACTCTGTTTCCAGGAAGCCCGATGTTCCTGATCCAAGCAGTCACTGATGATTTTCTTACCTGTAGCTAAGGGAACCCCTACAACTGGCTCCACTGGGCATTCCAGTGTGCCCAGTTTTGCCAGTCTATCGGCCTCTTCGTTTCCGGGTATGCCTTGGTGACCCGGTATCCATATTAGGGTGATTTTGTTGCATTTTCCCAATTTGTTGAGCTCCTGCATGCAGTCCCAGACCACAGAATATTCTGTGGTGGCTTTAGCCAGAGAGATATAATATCTAAATCAAATCAATATTAATTCGTAATGTTCCTTGAATGGCCTGAAATAACATTTAAAAGAGAAATATAACATGAAAAAAATCTAAACAGACCGGATAAGTAGCACTAACAGTAGAAGACAATTATTAAACATAATTCACCAATAATATAAAAATTAAAGAAAAAAAAACTAAATCAAGGAATAATCAAAAATCCGCCTATAAATATGAAATGTATATAATATAAAATGTAATCTTCCTAATTGAATTATTGTAAAAAGAAAATGAAAATGCATGTATGAAGAGCGTTTGAATTATCACAATCTTGTGCTGTGTCGGCGTCGAGTTTAGCTTCATTTGACCGTCGCTTACGGTGGACGCTATAGTATTTGTGCTCATATTGTGTAATTTCATGGACAAAGAATAAGAAGTGGCTATGGTGGTTCTCAGTCGGTTGCCACCTGACGCCAAGACACTAATCCAATCTTAGGACTATGAGCGTTGCCGTTGAACCCCTAGGGTCTCTTCCGCCACCGACTCTATTGCACCGCCGTGCCTGACAGTACAGCTCCAACAAGACCTAAACAACCCCAGTGGGGTTAGCTATCTGATGGGGGGAGGGGATGGGTGCCTCTTCTGCCTGCTCTGCCGTTCCAATGGACTCCATTTCCGCCTTTGCAGCCGTTGAGGTCTTCTATATTAATATATTATTTATTATTCCAGAAAATAAATCTTTGATAAAATAAACTTGACAAGACGGTTTTTAGTTATAATATTTAACATATTATTTATTTTTGAAAAATATTTCATTTCTCAACAACGTCTAATAAAATATAGAACAGTCGCAACGATCGTTAACTTGGTAAGTAGCTAACCAAATAGGACTACTGATGACGGTAACTAAATATAACAGTTCGATTTCAAAACAGTATTGGTGTTTAGTGCTTTTGTGAATTCAACTACATATATAATCATTAGTAATTAGTACGTATTCTAATAAATTTCTCTGAAATACACATATTACAATTATTTTTAGATACTGCAATATTTACTATATTAATTAACAAGTAGAATAAGTAGATACTTAAGCCTCTAAATCAAATCATATTTAATTTCTAAAAACCCGATTAGGGTGTAGAAAATACAGACATGAAAGAAACAATTAAAATGTAACAATTAAATAAAATAAAATAAAATAAATCCCTAAGTTAAAACTCACTCAAATTGTACGAACATTTAGATAACAAATATTGTTTCGTCCGTTTTCTATACTCAACATAATTTATAATATCTTTCAAGTTTTGTGGCAGCTTGTTATAAAAATTTATGTTTCTATACATCGTTGTGCGTTGGAACTCTGAGGTGGCAGCCTGCGATGAATGGATAGAGAGTGACTTATTCCTTGTATCGTGCGTGTATATGCGATTGCTTTTTTTATATAGAATTCACACATACATTCATGAACAAAAATGTCATATATCGTGGAAATACGTAGTTCTTTAAATAAAGATTTGCATGATTCTCTCTGATTTAAACCCCTAATGGCTCCTAGTATCCGTTTTTAAAAAATAAATATATCGTTTTCATTGACGGCATTGGCCCATAGAAGTATGCCATAGCGCAGGTGAGACTCCACGAGCGAGTATATGCATTTATCACTTCTTTTTCATCAATGATCTTCCTTAGATTGCAAATCGCGTAACAAGCTGATGATAGCTTCGATTTCAGATGATCGTTATGGACTCTCCAAGACATTTTCTTATCGATGTGAATCCCTAGGAATTTAGTGCAAATGGCTCTTTTTAAGTTTGTTTGTTTGCTTATACTCTTTATTGTGAAAATATCACAATGGGCGAGTTTATTGTCATATGACAATCTCTTACAACCAACCCTACTATGATGTGTTATAAGTATGTGTTCGTGTAACATGTCTGTAGTAAGTGTGTATCTTGTTATTGCATTCGATCGACAGAATTGAAAATGCAATTCTGTTAATTAGATCCCAACGAAAAATGGTGACCCAGCCGGGAATCGAACCCGGGACCTTATAATGTAAGATCAGGCGACCTAACCACTATGCCACCGTGTGAAAGTCATAAGCCGTGTTAAGTCATATTGAGTTGTCAAAGAATTTTTATTTTTATTAGAGAAATTTATAATTGCTGTTTTATTTCTATTTATTTTATTTATTTTCTAGCCACCAGCTATTTATTAACAAGTAGAATAGGTAGCCTAAAAGCCTCTGTCCGTTAGAGGTTCAAGATGCTATGATCACAGAATGTGGAGCGGTCAGTTTGTGTCTATAACACATTTGATAAAATATTCAATTCAATTCAATTCAATTCATTTATTTCAAAAATCTTTACAGATTGTCGAAACTAAAACTAGGTGTTAGGTACATTTAATATTATTTACAATTTAATTCCATCGTGATTTCATTTCCGTTCAGTTCTAAAGTTCACTTTGTAAATTATACACGTCATATACAGATATAAATTAATAACGATAGAGACAGAGTTCAATTTGTAGATAAAAAAAATAGATGGACGTCATGTTTGCTAGATTATATACGCATACTTGAACAAGTGGTATTTATAGTCTAGAAGATTATTATTGTAATTCATTATTATTAATTATTAAAATTCATATTTGTCATTAAAACGATTATTAAAGATTATTAAAATTAAAATATAATTAAAATTCATTTACGTCATATAATTCCTTATAAATTAGTAGCTTTCTGACTTCCGAATAGAAAACTAATATTTTCTTTTCCCTACATATTAGGTCTTTTAGGTTTTGTGGCAGTTTATTAAAAAAGGACATTCCCACGTAGTTAGGGTCTCTGCGTAAAATTTCTAGGTTCGGACGAGGTAATAGTAGATTGTTCCTCGACCTAGTCAAGTGATTATGTACTTCTACAGGTTTCTTAAATTTAGATATGTCTTTAGCTACTAGTTTGATGCACTCAAATAAATATAGTGATGGTAGGGTGAGTATATTTTGATTCCTGAATGATCCACGACACGATTGAAAGCTGTCCATGTTATTTAGAATTCTTATTGCGCGTTTCTGCAGGGAGAAAATATGCTGCCTAAATTCCATGGTGCACTGAGCCCAGAATGAGATGCCGTAACGTAGGTGCGACTCAAAGTGGGCGAAATATATGCATCTGGCGTCTGTTTTACTGATAATTTTGCACATCTGACGCAGTAAAAAGCATGCTCTAGAAAGCTTGTCACTCAATATTTGGGCATGCGGGGTCCACCTTAACTTATCGTCTATTACGACACCCAGGAATTTGTGCGTAGCAACATTGCTTACCTTGTGCACCCCAATTTTTAGTGCCGGAATATTCGGAGAAGTCTTTTTGGAACCAGAATGTATCATTGAAACAGTCTTTGAGGCATTTAGAGCAAGGTTATTGCACTCCAACCAGTCGTTTAGTTGCACTAGCTCTTTATTCAATGTGTCAATTACTCGATCTAAATCCTGGTCGGCATAACTTATGCTGGTGTCGTCAGCGAATAGAATGACCTCAGAATTAGTGACCGCTGATGGAAGATCGTTCACATAAATTATAAAAAGAGTTGGTCCTAGTATACTCCCTTGTGGTACCCCAGATCTAACTATACACTCATCAGAAAATACTGGCCTAATTACGCCTCCCTCATTTTCAGTGAGTTGCACTAATTGTCGTCTGTTATAGAGGTAACTTTGAAACCATTTCAGGCCGTTTCCTCGGATTCCGTATCTTTCGAGCTTGTATAATAAACGCTCGTGGTTAACCATGTCGAAAGCCTTCGACAGGTCGCAGAAAACAGTTCCTGAATACAGTTTTCTGTCCGTGTTTTTATACAATGTAGTTACCATATTTTTCAGTGCATCCATAGTGCTTTTATTTTTTCGGAACCCGAATTGGGCATCTGATAGGATATGTTTTTCTTCCAGGTATTTTATAAGTCTAATATTAACTATTTTCTCTAATATCTTGGACATAACAGGAAGTAAAGCAATTGGCCTGTAATTTTCTATATCAGTTTTCGCATCTTTTTTATGTAGAGGTATTATCTTTGCGGTTTTAAACTCTTCAGGGAAAACCCCATCTCTGAGGGAGATATTAAAGATATGGGCTAATTGCCCTGCTATTACTGGGAGAGCAAGTTTTATGGTGGAAATATCTATGCTATCTACCCCTGTTGACTTTTTGTTCTTCATTGATCTTACTATGTTCGTAATCTCTACGGCGTTCGTTGGGCGCATAAAAAAGTTATGGTGGCTATGAGGAATATGTCCCGTTGACGTGCTCGATGCTGCTGCCTGTTGGGACAGTTGAATTGTCTTAGAGAAAAAATGATTGAATGCATTTGCCACGTCGAGTTGGTTTGTAATAATGTCATCATTATTGTTGAGAATTATGTTGGATGCATTTGTTTTATATTTACCCATTTGCTGATTAACTATTTTCCATAACGCCTTAGAATTGTTTTTCTCTCTCATGATTTCCTTTATAATGTGGCTTTTCTTGGCGTTCCGTATCACTCGTTTGTATAATTTCCCGTAAGCATTTATATAAGCAGCGATGCCGCTACTATGTTTAAATTTATGGATAAGACGAAGTGAACGCCAATTTTTAGAGGATACTTTGATGCCCTTCGTTAGCCAAGATTTATTTCTACGCGTGTTTATGATTTTAGTAATCTTTTCCGGAAAGCAATTATTAAAATGTAATTTAAATTTGGTTAGGAAGATATTGAATTTTTCTTCGCTGTTATTTTCGTTGTCTAAGTTCAGAAGATTAGTCCAGTCTTCTTTGATAAGGTTACTGAGAAATAAATCTTTGCAAGGTTTTGAGAAGTTTCGGGTGATTTTATAATACTTTTCTTTTTTACACTTGTTTTCAATGGTAATAAAAATACCTTCATGATCAGAAAGACAAGTGGACATGACTCTTGCTGAAATTGAACTATGAGTTAAATTTGAAAAGACATTGTCTATGAGAGTGCAAGAGTGCGAAGTAATTCTCGTTGCAGAGGAGACATGAAAATTCATTGCAGGTAGATCCGATATTAGTAAAATAGATGGTCACAGCTGTTTATTTTATTGCATTTTACCGATTTTTTGTCTAATAAGGTTTTGTCGACTTATATTTCTGATACAGACAGTTCTGATACGGACGAATGGAGAGTCGGGAGAGACAGTGGCGAGGGGGTATTAAGCGCCTCAAAGCATCCGAAAAACCCCAGTAATTATTAAACTGTGGTTTTACGATGACTAACGTTAACGTAGGCGAATTATTATGTTAATGTTTCGTATAATTAAACCATTCTAGTGTTGTAAGTTATCTAGAGGTTCAATGTTTCTAGTTAATTGTGTAAATTTTCATTCAGCTTGCATTCACAATGCACACGAAGAGTAATGATAGCGACATGTAGTTCAGTCCGTATTATCAAACTTATCCCTTTAATTCCGGCTATTCACGAGTCCGCAGTCACATAGACCGTAGATTATATGTATGATACCGTTTCAAATAACGCCTCATACGCAAAGTATGATATTCCTAGAAGGTACAGTCTATGTCAGTATTACAGCGAAGGACTGCATTCCAGGATTATTACCAAATTGTACTGTCAAATAAATAACGGGAATTGTTCAATAAAACACAAAGTATTATCATTGATTATATAGCCTTTTAGATTGCTCAGCGTCGTACTCCGATTTGGCAGCTAGTATTTTAATACTGAGCTCAACATATAGATGCCAACCATAGTTACAAAAAATATTAATATTTTCTTTTATGTTCAATATGACGACGTTCGTGATGTAACAGTATGGCGGCGTACTTAAGATGGCGCTCTAAATATGCCTATACGGTAATAACAAACGAATTTTTAAATCATAGCTCTTATTATTTTAATATTAATTTTTATTTTGTATACAGGTTTGAACTCATAATAATTACGCCTTTATTGTTCAGATTTAATTATAGATATTATTATATCTCTCCGTAACATTTCTGTAATGTTATCAGTCTGTATATGATATACGACAGATGACACTAATAATTGAGTGTTATTATTGTTATCGTTATATCATTACTTTAATTATTGTGTTGTTATAATTAATCAGTCAAATACATTGGATGGCCAAATAAATTGCTATTTGTTTCCCGTCAATGCTATCAGCGCTACCTGCATTTCGCAGCTGCAGAAAGTTTGCCAAAATATACTATGGAGTTAGCAGTAGTCATATTCATAGTCATAGTCATATTTTATTAATTCCAAAAAGTACATACTGTGGAATTGGTCATATTACATTTGCTAGAAGTTATTACAACTCCATTACCTGTACATATACTTTTTAAATATAAAGGCAAGTCATCATCGGATCAATTATAAAAATCAACTCACATCAAATAACAAAAAAATATATAAACAACAGCCTACCCTGGACAACGGCGGCTGCAACGTCACCGAAACGTCGGGTGCTACAAATTTCACGCGGTAAATTCGTTTTCTATCCTATTTATAATATATATAAACAACATTTTTAAATAATCTATCAATATTTTTTTTTAAATAGTCAATCAAATACTACAGTAATAAAATACAGAACAAAATAGAGTTGATAAATAGAAATTTATCTTTTAAAAATTAAGACGGGCTTGTCAAATCCATCAAAATTATAGAGAGCATGCATGTTTAAGTTTCCTTTTATGCATTTCCTAAATGCAACCTCTTGAAGTATTTTAATTTCTGCTGGCAACAAGTTGAAAAATTTAAACCATAAATATAAAAATGATCTCTGGTATAAAAAAGCCGCACTTTGGGAATTACTACATTATTTTTATTGCGAGTGTTATGTTCATGGAGACTCGAATGCTTTTCCTTGTTTTTCAAATTTGCTTTCGCATAAATTAGGCACTGTCATATAAACTCAGATTTAAAAGTATTTATTTTTTAGTTTTAAAGATCGGAGCACAGTGATCGTCTCTTTTTAACCCAAATATCGTCCTAAAAGCTTGCTTTTCAGTATAAAAATTCGATGGCTATCTGGTGCATTACCCCATGCTAAGATACCAATAGCCATCTTCGAATGAAAGCACGCATAGTATCCGGTTTGTTCTCCGGCTAGAAATTTGATTTTTCGTAAGGCATAAATAGCAGAACACAGTTCCCTCGATAGCCTCTCGATATGTGGACTTCAGTTTAATTTCTGGTCTATTGTAATACCCAGAAATTTGGCGATGCTAGCGACCTGAACTTTATTAGAGTCCATACTGATATTGATATTGTTAACTGTTTAAACATTTTTTAAGCCAAAAATCATGGCTACGGTTTCGGTGGGATTTAATAATAATTGGTTCGTTTTAAACCAGTATATTACCTTAATCCTCGTAAATGGTATTGGATTGATAGACCTAATGTTATTGTAACCTTTAAATTATACCCCAATTGATGCCATATACAGGGTTATTTTTTTTTAAACACCAATAAAAAGTTTTTTTTTTAGGATTTCAAAAATTTGACTGATGAATAAAAGTTTAACAAGCGTTGAGCGCGCTGCGCTATCTATCAATAGGTCAAATATCGCGAATAAACAATATTCGCGATATTTTACCTACCGCTAGATGACGCAACGCGCTTAACTCTTTTTATACTATTTTTATAACATTTTTTAGACAAACACTTTTTTATCGTTTTGTTTTAATTTTTTTTCTAAAAAAATATAAATCAAAAGTTGCGTTTTTGCTCTTACTGATTCTCCCACTTTAAGGATGCCACTAATTAAAAATTCACCATGTATTTACGCTAATTTTTGACCCAGTCTTTTGAACTTATAAGGCCTTACAATAGAAACAGTAGGTATTCATAAAGGGTAAGGTTTACATCATTGTTCTAGAGCTCGAACTCTCGTGGAAAATGTTCTGTTAGGTCCGGTTCACCATTACTTTGAGACACGTTCACGACATTATATGTAGATCTACCGAAGCATCTAGATCTCATACCGATTCACTCACGAAGGTGTAAAAATTTCGAGTGACTTTGAATCAATCACCGGAATGATCTGAACTTTGGGATCGCGACAAACTCCCCAATTCAACCTCGCCATCTTCAACCTAAGCAGACCGAGTCGATGAATTGCTTTGGATTTTAGATATGTAACTGATACAGAATAAACAGCACATTTAATATCGGCCACAGAATATTTATTACTACCTCTGCTGAAAACTGAGTTCAAGTCAATTTGCGTCATCTTTCTCGAAACAGGATGGAAAAAACTCATTTACAAAGAAAATCACAGCCAATCTTCTGATCGTCAAAAAAACCTTTATCCTATTTGTATTTACATAAATCCAAGTAAAACAGGTAGATTGCATTTTCTTTAATGTATAAAAAAACGCGAATGGCTATTATTCGATCAGGATACTTGTTTGTTGTGCTGTGATGTTTGCTGAGCCTATGCGCCTTGTCTGGTGTCACTCTTCCACCTCATAAGAAACAATACATGTACAACATAATATAATATAAAATAATATAAGTATTGTCTGTCTAACCGAAAGTTTCCATTTAAAATCGGTTGTGTCACCTTAAGACTCACTCTTCGCCCCATCGCCTTCCCTCCCCCCTCTCCGTCCCACCCTCTTTCTATACCTGCTGTATCCCCCCCCGCTCCAACCCCCCAACCCCCTCCCCTCCCCTCCCCTCTCCTATGGCGGAGATTAAAAATTACCTATTTGCTTTGGTTTTTTATAAGATATTCCAACCAAAATTTCACAATGTTGTTTTGGCACAACAGCACATCCGTGTACCGAATTTCAAGTCCTAAAGTGCAATATTTCGAAATTAAAGTAGGACAAGCGCGCTTCCTGATGGATAGATTTCAACTATAATCTTTTGAACTCTTGTTATGGTCAAATGATGCCTGCATACTGAATTTTAGCTCAGTCGGATGAAGCGTTTGGGCGCTATCGTGGAGAAATTCACACACACACACAAAGTCAGATATACAGAAGAGGATTCACAATACTTCCCCTCTACTGGGAAAGTAAAATGTAAATAGCATCCGAGAGTATATTCATATTCATATTCATTTTATTGGTATACTGGTATACAAGTCAGATTAGCGAACATTCATACATATTAGCAAACAAACCTATATTTTTTTTAGTGTAAAGAAAAGATAAAATAAACTAAACAAAATGAAGAAAAAAAACACAAAAATAATGTAAAAAGAAGAAAATACAAGACAAAATGCAAGAGAGATCAATAAATACTTTAGCCACCAAAGCATTTTAGACTTCACTCGAGTAATATTCCTCCAGTGAGTAAAACGCCTTATCTGTAAGGTATCTCTTAAGGCGTCTCTTAAACACGTCAAGAGATTGAGCCTGCCTAATGTGCTCGCTGAGTTTGTTGTAAACCGCTGGGCCAGCGATATAGGCTAGCCTCTCCGACTTGGATAATGCATGACTTACCGAACGTAGCATGGTACGGGATCTTGTTGGATAGTGATGTTGCACACCATTCACTTCAAAATCGGATAGATTTCTGCAAACGAACAGCGCTACTTCCATTATATAAATGGACGGCAGCGTCATGATGCAGAGATCTCTAAACAGAGGCCTAGCTGGCGTATCAAGCGCCACACGCGCTATTGTGCGGACTGCACGCTTCTGCATAACGAAAGCCCTCTGCCTGTCGGCTGCTCGCCCCCATAACTCCGTGCCGTACGTTAGCAGTGAATGAACGTATGCAAAGTAACACATACCCTTATGGCTAAATATAAATGCAATATTTTTATTGCCATAACGCGGAATCACGTTTATTTGGACGTGCTAAACGTTACACTTCGGAAGTTTTACTTCTAAATCATATTCACTTGGATCATATTAATCTCTCTCGCATCGCTATTCAGCAAGATTTTGAAAGCATTCTCCTATTGCGATGCAATTGCCTGTACCTTATTATATTCCGCCTTTCCGCTTGCGGATCGCGGTGACTGGTGAGGCTCCTCTCTTCACCGCGTGCCACCGGAGCCTTAGCCTTGCTCCCGCATGAGGTACCTTCCTTTGACGCGACTCACTTCCTCAACTCTGAGAAATTGGTTGCACTTAGCCGGAATTCACATAGCATGTCCCCTCCACCCTCGTTTTTACTATAATAGGCAAATGCCCGAATTCATACCACAAGCGAGTACCTGCAACGAGATTCATCACATTGTCGTCGCAGTATGAAAGAAGCAGGGAGAAATGAAAATCCTCTTTTAAAAATATTAGGTTTATTCACCGAGCACTGCCTATTAAGAGTTATAAATAAGATAAAACGAATGTACAACGTGAAGTGTGTAGCACCCGACGTTTTAGCGAGGTTTCAACCGCAGTTGTCCAGGATAGACTCGTATTTGCATCACAATATATATACGAAAATCTGTTGTATGTCCACAAGAATATTGACAAGTTTAAAAAAAAAGCGACACTCATAATGTTAATACTAGACATAAGCATAACCTTGTTGTACGTGCTACTCGTCTCCACAAAATAAGCAATTCTTTTTTGGGACAATGTATACGCATCTATAACAAACTTCCTCATATAATTAGAGAACTATCTGTAAATAAGTTTAAAGCTACCATCAAAACAAAATTGTATAAAAAAGCATACTATACAATATCTGATTATGTAAATGACAAAAAGGCTTGGGAGTAAGGCTTGGACGCATCATAAGAACATAAATCTATATAATAAAAATGAGTCGGGTTTTATGTATGTTACCTAATAACTCACGAGCGCCTGGCCCGATTTGAACGATTCTTTTTTTGTTTTGTTCGTAATCATTTCGGTGTTGCTATAGGATATAAAAAAATTGTAAAATCTCTCGGAAAAGTGAGAAAAATGAGAAAAACCAAAAATTATTTTAGTGCCGAGCTTGATCATAGATGGCGTTGTTTGACAAGAATAAGAATACGAAAAATTCGAAAATCAAGATGGCGGCTCGGCGCGAAAACTGACATTTGACAGTTGAATTTTTTCATAGCGTTTTCGTGATTCTGAAGATAAATCAACTGAATTAACTTAATTTGTGTAATTCGTGAATGTTTTTCCAGGTTTAGCACATTTATAATTTTTCACAGTTATACCCTTGCGCAGACGCTCCAATCTCAGCAAATTGACCGCTCCAGCAAGACGACAAGACGACAAAGAGACAGGAGGAACTGAAAGCGATGAGCATCGCCAAGAATTGAATGAAGCGGCACGGATCCGTAATGTTGCAGTGCGAAGACGATTGAATTTGAGACAAAACACATACAGAGAGGCATTCTAAATATTATAATCTGGCGATACAATACAGCGATTATAAATGAGTGCAAATTGGAGAAATGGATCATTTCTGCCAATATTGCAATGCCTTGAAGTAACGCCACGAACCACTCGGTTTGTGTAGCGCAGGGAGTAAAATAAGACTGACATTATTGGTTCCACCACCAGAACCATTTCTATATAAAAATATTAATAACTGGCAGAAAAATAACATTTTGACGCTGACAGTTAAAATTATCCAAATTTGAATCTATAAGCCGTGGTCAAATTTCGATCTACGAGTATGTTTCACGATAAAATTACGACTCAAACCAATTTTTACATTATTCGTATTTTTCATTTGTGACATATTTAAAAACTTATTAATAAATAAATAAACGTTGTAAAATAAATATACTTCATATTTCCTTGCTGAGCGCTATTTATTAATAAATTGCACCCGTGCGAAGCCGGGGCGGATCGCTAGTTAAAAATAATATTTAATTGTGTCTATATGAATAAAGTACATTTTGATTTGTTTTGATTTGATTTCGCGCGGTTAATTAGTTTTATATTTTTTTTATTTAACGTGTCCTGGCCATTTTAGTACATGTCTTTCCAAAAATATGCGGCCTGGATGGCCTTATCATTTGGCTCTTGTAGGTCCTGGTGTGTGAAAGAGGTTGACAGTTGTGGGCAGGATCGGAGATGGTCTTCATCCAGCAGAATTTCACATATGCATATAGGATACTCTCTGTAGCCCAAATATACGAGATTATCTGGGCATCTTGTCACACCCACCGTCAGTCTGTTGAGACTGCGCCAGGTGGTGTAGGGGAGATGGGGCCTGTTGCTATCTGTTCCTTACCATCCTCGCCAAGTGAAGCCCTCCATTAAGTTTAGCGATTCGATGATTGACTCCCATGGAGCGGATGTGTTCGTCGAGCTTTTTTTTCTTGATAAAGAGGGAAATATATATTTTGAGTCTTCCCGAGACGATTAAGACCATTTCCAGACTGTGGTCCTTGTGTGTGTCCGTGTGCGTGTGCATGGGTCTATTCCTCCATGATAGCGCCAAACGCTTAATCCGATTAGGCTGAAATTTGTTATGCAGGTATCATTTGGTCATGGGAAGTGTTGAAAATATTCTGTTTGAAATCGGTCCAGCAGGGGGCGCACTTGTCATATATAGTAAATTAGCAATTAATTTTGATAATATTTTTTTTGTTTTGAAAAAAAATCTCCCGAACAATTTTACTTTAAAAAAATGCTCGTATTTTTCAACTTTTCTTTTATATCGCATAACGTATTATATGACCGTTTAATAAATAGGTGGAAACGTATAAATGGTTTATGTTTGTTATATTTTGATTTAGTAAAATATGTTTTTTGTACTGTCTGTTTTCCGAATAAAATAAAATAAAAAATGAAAAGAAATATTGGACGTAGACACTTAAAATAAACCACTAGTTTTTAATAGACCAGTTTTACAGGCAAGTGGGTACATCGTATTATGATTTGTAGGTATGGAGAGCGCATAACCGCAATGACAATTTTAGCACTTTATAGGAAAAGGATAACAAAATAAATATCATAAAAAAAGAAATCACCAATACTCAAAAAGTCATAAATAAATTCAACTGTTATTTACTACTTGCTAATATACAAAGTAAGATGATAAATAAAAGTTGTCAGGATATTAAAAATCTAAATATTAAACATTCATCAAAAAATTAAACACAACTTAAAAAATTGTAAAAAAATATATATTTTATTCTAATAAGAACAGGTTACATCCTACAGAAGCGTTTTATTTTTCGGTTATAAGCATTACCTACAATTTTTAAAAAACATTTTTGATTTTCTCGAAATAAACCCCTAAAGTAAGTTAATCCTCTCGGAATATCCTGTGGCAGGCTTAAAGGGTGGATTTCTCGTTGACCACCCTGTGAATAGTGTGGAGTCATTATATCAATCTAAAGGCGCAGAGTCCATTAACGTCCTATCTGGATTAGCGGGAAAGCCCAGTAACTGTACGAGAGGGAGAGAGAGAGAGAGAGTGAGAGAGACAGACCTATACCTAAACGCTTTTCTTTGTTCCCCGTCTCATGATTTATGTTTGGGCGATTTTCAATGGCCACCTTAATTAAGCCTCAGACTCACTGCCGTCGACCTTAGACCTATAATGGCTTGACTTCTCATGCGGCTTCGACGACCTTTATAAGTCGGGATATTGAGATAATTAATATAGAGTACAGGTGGACATGTTGAATAGAGGCCTTAAAAAACTCAATACAAAAAAAAAACGATTGTGTCACCCCAAGACTTGCCCGGCAAGCATACAAACCCTCCCTCCCCTCCAACACACCCCCTAAACTACCTTTTCCAGCCCTCATCCTTACCCCAATCTCCCGGCTACACCCCCGCAGACCCCCCTTTTTAACCCCCCCCCCCCCCCTTTACCTCCCCCCCTCCCCTTCCCCCCCGATATTGATTGTTTATGATAGCAAATATAGTATATTTTTAGTATTTCTGTAGCATTTCCGTGATTTTAAAATAGCCTTTTTCCAATATGATGTTGTATTTTCCTAAAAACAACTGTTTTTTTAAATAACAAACATTATCAGTCAGACTCCAGCTCAATGACTCATATTACAAAAAAAAGTCACCTCTTTTTCTCCCTCCCCCTCCCGCACCCCGTGTCAAGAGACTGTGATAGCAGTATATTTTAGTTTTTTGTATTATTTACGTAGTATTTTTTAAATACCGCGGTATTCTTTTTTGTCGCTTGTATTAAAGATATTCCAACCGAAATTTCACAATGTACCTAGTTTCAGTTCTAGGACGCATCTATGTACCAAAGTTCCAGTCTCGAAGTTAAATATTTAGAGATTGAAGTTTGAGGAGTGCGCCCCGTTGTGGACCGATTTCAACTACAATTTTTAACTCTTGCCATGATCAAATGATGCCTGCATGCCGATCTTCAGCTCCTTTGGATGAAGCGTTTGGAAGCTATCATTTGTTTATTTTTTTTTTCAAAGTAATTTCAAAATAATTCATCTCTGCCAAGTTTCACTAGAGAGTAAAGCACACTTGTTATCCCAAGCCCGCATAGGTCCTCATCACTGGAAAACCGCCTCCATTTTGGCTTCATTTTCACATGCGGTATCAGTGCAAAGTCGCTGGGAGCAAGGTCTGGACTGTAGGAAGGGTTCTCGGGAAGTTTTAGTCCTTTAGTGGTCAAATATTTGGTACAGGCTTTGGCACGGTGAGCTGGAGCATTATCGTGATGGAGTAACCAGGTGTCATTCTTGACTTTGTCCGCAGGTTCTTGATATATCCAATGACTTAAGGCAGGCACTGTTCAGTATACTACTTAGCTCTGACTGTCTTCTTTGTGTCCAAATCGACACGTTCCACAATTCCAATCGAATTGAGAAGTACAGCTATAATTTTCATCTTTACAAATCGGGATTTTCTGACTACTACGGATGTGTCCTTATCATCAAAGACCCAAACTTTGTTTTGAGCCTTGGTCGGCAAATCGTAATAGCATAGCCAAGATTCGTCACCTGTCGCGATGTTCGCATACCAAGTTTGTCCCTTATCAAACTTTTTTAGCATCTCCCGGCACTAAGTTTCACGTCGTGTCATCTGCTTTTCAGTCAGTCGATGCGGCACCCAGAGAAAACAAAATTTCTTCATGTGTAGACGATCATGTAGAATCAAACAAATTGCTGGTGCATTGAGGCCTAAGGTATCTTCTATCTCTTGGCATGTTACTCTACTGTCCTCGTTAAGCATTTTTCTCACAGCAGTAATGTTTTTTTCCGTAACTGACGTTCGTAGCCTTCCTGGCCTCTCAGCATCCTTCAAAGTTAAATTTTCCCTTTGGAATTCTCTGTACCACCTGAATATCACTGTACGATCAAGACAATTATCACCTAGTGTCAGTCATTTCTTTTAAGCACTGGTCTATGTTTAAAGCACGCACGAAATTATAGCGTAAAACTGCCCTTATCTCATTTCGTGGCCACGATGCCATCGTAAGCACTTTACACTCTCACTGCTAATGAATAACTGAGCTTATCGACCTGACGCAGCAGCTACTATGCATGTATGACCATGTCTCAACATGCATCAACATGCAGCTATCTGCGACTCATGGTTGCGTCACATTGCAAAACTTTCCTAGTACCCTTTGTATACGTTTTCATCTCGAAAAAAAATAACAAAGCGCATTCACAATACTTTCCCTCTACCGGGAAAATAAAATAGATGTATCTACCTACCTCTTGATTAATTACATATTGTATTAGAATGCTCAACTTCATACTACGATTTGGCAACTAAATCGCAATGTGTAGATTGCGCTCATAGCTCCAAAATGTGGTGAATCTTCTATTATCACGTTCAACTAGTTAAACCTGGCCACGCATCAGACTGTGGCTCAGTCTGATGAAAAACGCACCGATGTCGTAGCGCACCGAAGATTTTACCGGTGCGGAAAGACTTTTGTGGCGCGTAGTCGAATGCAACGTTGTGTCAAAGTTAATCGACTGACTACTTCTCGAATTTTCGACCAAAAACAAACCCAGGCTGATTGTTTTATTAATTAAAATATATGACAACTTTCGTAGTATAAGAATATGACAGCACTATAGATAGAGCTCTAAATATGCCTATACGATATAAAATAATAATAAAATAACAAACAAAATTTTAAATCAGAGCTCTTATTATGTTATTATAATTTACGTAAAGATGTCAATTTATAATTTGGTATACGTAATAATAAATAATAATAAACTCTTTATTTGCAATTAAAAAGTATACAAAAAAGGCGAGCTTATTGCCACATGGCAATGTCTTACAGCTAACCTAAACATAGTGGTACATGCGCGCATTGTGAAAATAAAGATTATTACATAACATACAGACAAGTGGAAGGATTTAAGACTAATAGAACCCGAGGAGAGGAAATTGGGGGAGGAACAGGAGAGAAAGGGAAGAACTGGTTACTTCTTAGAAAGGTAGTAATCCTTAAGGTGAGTCTTAAACGATGGTAAAGAAGGCGAGTTTCGTATATTTGCTGGGAGATCGTTCCAGAGTCTTGCACCATGGACACAGAAAGAATAGGAATAGAAATCACTATTATGACTCGGAATTTTTAATAAACTGTCAGAGGCTGACCGAAGTACGAGACCGTGGGAACTTAGTGGTTCAAAAAGCTCCTGGAGATAGGATGGTGTTAGTTGGGTGAGTACACGATATAGGAGAGCCAGTATATGAACATTTCTTCTTTGGCGTATTGGCAACCACTTTAACTGTGCCCTATAGTCGGACACGTGATCATACTTACGTAGACCGAAGATGAATCGTATGCATACATTTTGCAAACGTTCAAGTTTGTTGAGCAGTTCCTCTGATAAATCGAGATAAGCCACATCTGCATAGTCAAGGAGAGGCAAGAGGAGAGACTGTGCAAGAGATTTTTTTGTGTCCATAGGAAGAAATCTTCTGAGTGTTTGCAGAGGGTGAAAACTAGCAAATATTTTACGACTTACCTCGTCCACGTGTGGTTGCCAGGATAAATGTTCATCGATAATTAGACCAAGATCTTTCACTTTTTGCGACAATGGTATGGTGATATCGTTTAGTTTTAAAAGCGGAAGGGATTTTACATTTACTCTGGAGAGCAATTTACGACCTCCAATGTAGACCCATCAGCGCACACCATTCACAAATGGCCTGAAGATCAGAGTTCATGATGGCGATCGAGGCATTGATGTTTTCGGGAGAGAAATGATTATATATTGGACATCATCTGCATACAGATGAGTATGTCCACGAACTTGGTTGGAGATAGGATTTATAAAAATTGAGAAAAGAAGCGGGGACAGAACCGCACCTTGTGGAACTCCAGCTGTTAGATTAACCCATTCGGATGATCGATCGCCTACTTTTATACGCTGTTGTCTGGCTCTGAGATAGGAGCTGAACCAATTAATAACGGTTCGCGAACAGTTGAGAGTTTGTAGCCGTGCAACGAGCAAGTCGAAGTCGACAGAGTTGAAGGCGCTGCTAAAGTCTAAGAGAACAAGCAAAGTAAGTTGTCTCTGGTCCATAGCTTTACGTGCGTCGTCGGTTACTTTGACAAGGGCAGAGGTAGTGCTATGACCGGAACGGAAACCGAACTGATAGGGATTAAACATATTGAATTCAGAAAGGTAATCTGATAGCTGAGAGAACACTATATGCTCCAACACTTTTGAGAGAGTAGGGAGAATAGATATTGGCCTGAAATCATTTGGTCGCACAGGATTTGATGTTTAAGGAAGGGGTATAACGTAGGCATTTTTCCAAGGAGCTGGGTACGAACCAAATTCTAATGAGGAGTTTATTATGTGGGTAACGACTGGAAGAATACATTGGATGATACGTTTGAGCATATCTACACTGAGATCATCCGTTCCCACGGCCTTAGATTTAATCCGGTTTAATGTTAGTAAAACCGTTTCAACAGTAGCTGGAACAAAGTAAAATTTACACGGATTGACTGGCACACTAGAATTGGCAATATGGGTGGTAGCACGGGACTTTGCTATATTATCTAGTAGAACCGGTGACTTATATAATATATAATAATAACGCACAAGACATACAAAAAGTGTACGAACGTCTTCGAACTTCGTGGCCAAACTGCAAACATCGCGGACCCATGTGTTCAGGGTCGGTCATAATCACGGGTCAACACCCATCCGGCGGCCTATCCACGTAGAAGTGCGAGCCAGGGTAGGACTCTGGCCTTCGTACCAGTATCCCCTAGGTGTCAATCTTTTGGCGCTCCTGGACGGTTTGCGCACCGAGCGGCGTTAGTTAATCGATTGTGCATTCTGACCGACAGTCGGTGAGTCTGGAAACAGTACTGTTTCCGGACTCACCGACTCACCTATGGGAGCTAACGGGCCCATGATGAGGTGGCCACGATGACCCATGTGTTCAGGGTCGGTCACACTCACGGGTCAACACCCATCCGATGGCCTCCACGCATGGGGTGCGAACCTGGGTAGGACACTGGGTCAACCAGTCTCCCCTGGGAATCAAACCTTTGGCGCTCCTGGACGGTCTGCGCACCGAGCGGCGCAAGCCAATCGATTGTGCTCTCCGACTAACAGTCGGGGGAGTCTGGAAACTGTATTCTTTCCTATAGAGCGGGGGTGGTTGTGTACCTTATGGCGACTGCTCTTCAATTAACCATTGGCCATCCGATCCCGGTTCAGAGCCGGGCAAAGGACGCCTTGGTCCGCGATAGATTCGGTGTACTCCGTTTCACCGCTTCATAAGGGAGAGGACCGCGCAATTGACCTCGAACTCGGAACCAATCGAGAGACCGGAGAAATCTGATCACAATTGGTAGTTAGGGCGCGAGTGCCGCCCGCCAGGTAACATACCTGGCTACTTGCGGTAAGGCGTTGGCTTCTAACGGGTTGTGGCGTAGCTAGACGTCGGATTTGTAATGTCCAAAGTCTTCTACGCTCACTGCACGGTCGATAGAACGATGAATCGTTAAAACGTCCTGCGGTGACGGGTTCGCCCGTTGTGGTTGACATCTCAATATGTTTCCTATAAAGCGGGGGTAGTTGTTTACCTTGCGGCAGCTGCTCTTGAAACGACCAATCGGCTACCCGATAAGGGGTGAACAGCAGGGCAAAAGATAGATCGAGGTCAGCGATAGATTTCGCAGTTTGACCATTAGCACCGGAAACAACACTCCGCAGCAGTAACGAACCACTCTCTCGATGCACGACTATCGCCAACTTAGAAGTTCATGCCAATGAGCCGCAATCGATCGATGCACTCAAAGTCAACATAACCTAGGCCATTGGACAAATTTAGCTAATTCTAAGCACCAGAATCATTGAAAATTGGACCTCTCCGATCCGTGCCATCGTGCGAAGCCACAGCGGATATTTGAACAATGTCATATTTCATAACGTCACCTGATACTTGATATGAAATATGTTTCGGTTGATTATGTTTAAAATAAATTGATTATATTATATTAATTATTTAGATTTACAATTTTATATGTGCATAGTAAGAAACCTTTTAGGCTACTTAACTTATTGGTCAATTTAGTTAATTATTTAATTATATATTTATTTATTTTACTCATCAATAAACTTAAATATTTTATTTTTTTTTATTTAATATTAGTTTTTTTTTATATGTACACATTTATATATTAACATTAACGAATGAATGAAAAAAAAATTCACTATGTCTTAAATACTATCACCCCAGAACAGATATACAATCTAATGGGGTTATAAAATCCACACAAATGTAATCTTATCTGCTTCGCAAAAAAAGTGTAAAAATATTATTATTATTACTTTTGTTAGTTTTGCCAAAATCAATTTTCTTGCATTGGATAATTTTATAAAATAAAAATAAAAAAAATAAGATACATTATGGCACAGGTGGGCCTTTCAAATAAATAAGAATTTCGTTAATTCTAGCACACACAATTAAAACACACAGCTTGTTTAATTGAACAGGCTGTCAACATCGGCCCGCTCTTATCGGAAAACCCTGTAATTATGTTTGCCGAATATCATAGCCCTTCTGCTGCATATGTTGATAAAATAATGTAATAAAGTAAACAAATATTTTCAAAAGTTGGTAAATAATTTTTGAAATTGTTGACTCGTTTGAAATCAAGTGTTTGCCGCTATAGCGTTATTGCAGACGTCGCCAAGTCGCGCCGTCTGTCAGAAAAACTATCAACCGCAAGCAGAGCGAAAAAGCCATTTCAAAGCTATCAGGAGCAGTGCGGGCAGGCCGCTTGTCACGTACGCGGCGTTGCCAGACTGTAGCAGCGGTTTCATTTGCCGCTCCGCTTGCCATTGGCAACGTCGCCTGAATTTGATTCCTTCACCCGTCAATGAAAGTGCGATTCAATACGGCGGGAAAATGTTCACGTGATCAAAAATGACAACTCATTTCTAGCTATCATTTTACACATCTCACGGGTAGGTATTACGGAACACTAAAAGCGGAACATTTTAATGTACGCGGAAGGCTGCTAGACTGAATAGGACAATTTCTACAAATAAGACAAGTTCCATCACAGATTAGGATATTTTCGTGGAAATTAGGAAAACATGATTTTTATTTGACTGATATGTTTTTTCAGAAATATATGTACCTTCACACTTTTATCGAAATCGAAATAATTGATCAAATACTTTTCTTAAGAAAATATGATGTCTCCGGAGAAACAGTTCATTTATCTGAACCCATTTATGATTTCCCCATTACGAACAACCCACCATAATATAGGATGTTTTTAATTTGTCACATCCTTTTAGTGGCTGAATCAAGACGATAAACTACGCAACTAAAAAAAATGAGAAAAACAAAATAATGCTTATGAAAATGTACTTCAGAGCAATTATTTCAAAATAGAATAGTTTCAAAATATAATTAATTATATGCTATTGGGTTTGGGGCGCTCTGTAACGGAAAAAGAATTGACAATTGTTATTTAAATTGTTTAAAATATTATATCTATGAAAGATACCAAATAGATCTGTTATTGTTATGATTGTGTGTTTAAACTTAAAATATCAAGTAAATGGATTGTGTGTGTATTTTTGTTGTATTTTTTTAAAATCCCTGCATATACTCAATATTTATGTCAGCTCGCAATCCAAATGACGGCCTTAATCGCACGTACAGGCGTAAGCCTAGTTAGATGTGTGGCGGGATCAGGCTGCATGGGATCGTGAAGAAGCAATTTTTTGCTTTATTTTAATTTAAATTTAAATGACATTATATTTTCGCAGTGTAATCATAGCTGAAATATACGATATGAAATAAGAATAACATAAGGCCAATTATACCTTTTCACAATGGGAGCCAAGACAAGCGAGCGTATAATAAACACAACGCCACCACCAAAAGTCGCTTCTGAAACCAATTCTACCTGTACCGATTTCATGCCATCTAAGAAGCGACAGCTCTGTAATAGGATTCTGTAGAAAATTAATTAGCTCGTTTCGTATCGCGACCGAAAAGCCACATAATAACGATGTTAGTTATCCTGACGTACTCTAGAAGCTAGAAGCTATCCCAGAAATACTTCTATTGTATACTGGAAGCTCTAGAATAAACTAACATATATAACACGTTGACTGTCCGGGCATTATATATAATACATTTTCGACTTAGCCATGACGTTCGTGCATTACATGTAATGCATTTGGTTATACAAACTCCATTGACTTTTGTCGAGTTTAGATTTGAACTAGAAAAAATATTTTTAGTTGACGTATAGACAAGAATAAAAGTAAATAAAAATACTAACGTCCCACACATTTTATTTTTATTTTTATAAGGATAGCAATGATAAAAATATAAAATTATTTTGTTCAAAAAACTTCAATGGATTTCAAAAACAAGGAAGCCTAAATGGTTTATAACTATGACAAAAATGAACTATGATGTCCATGCATTACATTACATGCTGAAATTTTCTGAAATAACTATGTGATGCGTGTTTCATGATTACTCCCGTTGTTAAAAAAAACTTATCCACTAAATACATCGAAAAAACTTAGGAACATGGTTAATACCAATTTTTAACAGTCAACGTGTTAACGATCGTTCCTAATTCCCATGGTACAGACAGATACAATATTACATTCGTAATAAATTAAGAAAAACCTGAATTTCGGAATTTTTATGTTATTTTATTATTTAGATTTGTTAATAGACTTTTTTATACCTTTGTGTGTAATTGAAAATGTAATTTTATTTGTTTTAATTTTATTTTAAATGTAATTTCTATACCCAGATCCAGTTTTTGAAAATAAACACTTTCTTACTAACTTTATTACTTACCAATCGGCTGAAACCGGGGGGAAAGGAAAATACGCTCAAAAGCAAGAAGCTACTGAAAGAGACAGATATACAATTTTATTTTTCATTTATTTTGTTTATTCACTCATTACTAAGCGACATAACTGTAAAACCAAGGCATTGAGAAGTAAAATTAATAAAGATATCACCGTAACTATACAAATAGAATGACGCTTATAATACTAGCTATCATATAAGAATAAATAATTAATAGTTTGCAATTTAAACAAGTGAGGGTTGGCGGTAAAAATATCGAAAGCTGGTGCCTTCGAGTGAATTTCATGCGCCGCAAACACGCGCCAACAAGTTCCACCTCGTAAGGTTAGTGCGCGAGAACGGCTCCGCGAAAATATGGTGCGATCGAGCACGAAGATAATTATTTGGTATGAAAAGATCCACCTTGGCTAGTAAGCTAGGGTTATCAGTTTTACCACGAATTAGATTGAAAAGATAGGACATGGTCAGCATTTCTCTTCTGAGATAGAGATAATTATAGCCAACCTTGCCTGTGATAAATGCAGTCGGATAGAAAAATGGATAATATCCGTACTGCTTGAAGTACAAAAATCTCAAGAAACACTTCTGTACCTTTTCCAGCATGAGGGTATAAGTATCTTCATGCGGATTCCAAATAGCCGCATTCGTTTCCATGTCGACAACAATCGAGTTGTACAACGTGGGCATAACCCGAATATTATTGATGTGCTTGGATTGCCGTATCAGAAACCCTAGAAGAGTTTGATAGTTGCTGAGATATTGACGTCTTTGTTTGCGCAGTGTTGTGGGGACACCACATTGTCAATTAAAGGTTAAGAAGAATACTTTGGTTAATTAAGGTAAAGGAGAATACGTTCGAGCTGCAATTTGAAGTATCGGAATGTTGATCAAAAGACAAGCGTGGTTCAAAGATCTTACCTGGCTCATAATACATACGCAATGAGAATGTTAACACACAAACTATTGTGGTGCTTTTCCACAAATATTTAACCTTTCACCAATCATATTATGAGATATATATTTCAGGCAATTAATATGAGATACATATTTTAAAAAATGCACAAACATCAAATTGAAGATTACTGAATAGCTGGAAAGCATAGGCAGAGAGAATATAAAGGAAAAACAATACGGATTATTATATAGAGAGTCAATAATGTCTACCCGATAAAGAAATAAGGTACCCAAGCTATTAGTTAGGTTATATAAGCTAGGCTAGCTAAGGAGGAATGAAATATAAGGACAAGCAAAGGAAACGGGAGGGGAGGGGGGTATTTATGAGTTGAGTAAATGTCTCTTTAGAGATTTTTTAAACCCGCTCAGGTTTTCAAGTTGTCTTATGGGCAAAAACACGGAATTCCAGAGTCGTGCCGCCTGCACTGTGAAAGGCCTAGACATGAAAGTTGATGAATGCTTTAGGTATAGCCAGTAATAGATTTTCCTGAGAGCGCAATGGAAGGCCATGGGATGAAAGCGGAGAGAAGAGATTATACAAATAAGTAGGCCTGACTGTAGTACACGAAAGAGTATTTCTATGTTTATTTTTCTTTTTCTTTTAGTTTTAAGTCTTTTCTATTTGTCTCATTTTATTTAACGGAATTTTTTGTCCAATTTCAATGCAGATTTTTTTCAAAGTCAATTTAATTCGAATATTTATTTTGGAAATCACACAGCATTACAGTCTATATTTACAGTAAAAATACAGTTTAATAAAAAATAGAACAGGTTACGGATTTTAATAAAAATACAAAAAATTACGGTGACAAATTATTAATAAAACATTTTTTTTTGTAGTCCATAAGAAGCTGGTATTTGCTTGTATTTAGGGTGTATGCGTGTGAGTGTGTTGAGTCTGTGGGTGTATAGTGTAAGCATGAGCGTTAGTGTGAGGGTTGGGTATCTAGAATGTCCGACATATTGTGTAATAGTTCTTTATAATGGAACTGTTCTTAATTTTTTATTACCAAATTTTAAATAGATTTATTTCTATGAGTATTTTACTCCAACGTTAAAATAATTTATTGTATTATTAGAGCCTTGTCCACCCTAGAACGGGTTTGTTTCAGTTGGGTGACCGAATCGAATAAGAATGAGGTTGGGGTTTTGCTATTCGGTTTCTGTCATTTTTGTAGCCAAAATCAATGTTTTATATAATTTAATTCCGAAATAAATATATTCAGCTATACTAATATTATAAAAAATAAAGTTTGTAAGTTTGTATGAAGAATGTAATCTCCGAAACTACACATCCGACATTCTTTCACTAATGGTAAGCTACATTGTCAACGTGTGCCATAGGATATATTTTATTGTGATACATATTGGTTTTCAATACGAAATCAGGATATTTGTAAATCAAGTCGGAGGAAATGTGTTGTTGAGTTGCTTTATTGGCGTGCACTGACTATATTTGATATATATTATGTAAAAGGTTTGATATTTTTTATGTAAAAATAATGTACAGCAAAAACGTTAGCCTCAAAGAGATATAATAAATAGTCTGCGAAATCATAAATCCAACTTTTATATTTAAGCTACAATAACTGCTTTTATGCCGTAGGCAATGAGAACAATAATTAGGCAATGTTTAGTTGAAGACCTTAGCAATAAAATATGAATCTTTATCAAATTAAATTATTCCATCATCACAAGTGTTAGGTACATGGAAATAAAAATTAGCCATATTCTGTAAGTTTTTAGGTCGTATAGAAATTAGTAACGCGTGCAAGCATCTCGAAATATCTCGCGGAGGTGGCCTGCATCTATAGGTAGCGTGCATCTGAGAGGAACGGTATTAAATGATTACACTATATACCTAAAGGGCTCGAAGACTATCGCTGTTGTTTGATATTATAAATAGGATAGAAAACGAATTTACCGCGTGAATTTTGAAGCATGGTATATTTCACTCGGTAAATTCGTTTTCTATCCTATTTATAATACCTAAAGGGCGTCTCAAAAGGCAAATAAACGCCACCCTACTTATATTACCAACTTAATTCGAAATTCTACCCTAAGCGAAGCCGCTGGCAACGCTTAGGGTAGAGTTGTTTTATAAAGAAGGATTTAAGAAAACATTGGTATCACTACAATATAGAGATGGTTCATTCGTGTTATATCTGCGTACAAGCTTTATCCTTCCTGTTCATTCCCCTTCAACCCTTTCTGCCCCACATCCGGTTTCAGCTACTATTTGTAGAATATGCAAATAAAGGCTCCTGCAATATTCCACGCACGGCTCCACGGGCGGCCGCAACGTCATAATTCAAGCGGAGGGTAGTAAATAATATTATAATTGGCCGGACCGCTGCGGAGCGCTACGAGCCGCGCACAGTTCCTGTGAAATAGTGGCAGATGCAAGGTCCGCCGCAGCAATCCGCATGGTCGGTCATGGGTCAACACCACCTCAGTTAAGATCCTCGACAGATTTATGATGATTCATTTTAATTATGGCTTCTAAGCAATGAACGGATGAAAACATCATTTGGTCAAAGACATTACTCTTTCATTACGCCGAGATTTTACAATCTGATCAATATGGAAATAGAAATGAATTTGACATTTAGGGTATTCAAAAATAAAATAAAGGAATGGTTCTCGAGTCATGACAGACTAACCATACATCAAATGTTAGAAATTATAGTTTATTAAAACTTAGGTGCACAAATTATTAATATATTTTTAAATAGTACCTATGTATGTTGATTATATTTTAACATTCGACTAATTACTTTTTATTTTAATTTTATTATTTTTAAGGAAACATACAGCTGTTACAATAAATTTGTTACAGAATTATTAAGTTAAAAAAAATAAGCTAATTACATGTTTCCACTTACCAATTCATTTTGTTGTTATATATTGTTTTAACAATGAATTTTACTTTAATTTTTTTTTTTGACTAGATATTTTATATTATTTTTTATATTGCTTAACATATATTAAATATTACTTGTTGACCTTTTTATTTTTTTTTTAATTATAGATTTATCTTACTCTTTAGTTTTATGTCAATTCTGATTGTCTCACTGTATTTGATTGTTTTTTTTTTTTGAGGATCATATTTTAGGGCAATTTAGTTTTATGAGCATTTTAATAAAACTTCTACATAATTTATTGTAAAATTAGAGTCCTGTCCACCCTAGAACGGGCTAGTCGCAGTTGGGTGACAGAATCAAATAAGCAAAAGGTTAAGGTTTTGCCATTCGGTTCCTGTTATTTTTGTAAGCAATTTTCAATGTTTTATAGTAATTAATTCCTAAATCAATAAATAAATAAACGACAAAAAAATAATAAAGCAGCATTCACATATCAAAGAAAATTATTGTAACGGAAGAACAAGGCCGCCCGAAAGCCAAAGACAATTTGCTGTCGAAATACGACGACCAAATATTAGTGGATCCTTCTAATAAATAATATAAAAACAAATTTATCGAGTGAAGTTCCGAAGCACCCGACGTTTTGGCGATGTTGCAACTGCCGTTGTCTGGAGTAGGCTGAAGTGCTGTCAATCGCTACGACCTTTTTCTGGGGGTAGGCGGCAAGCTGCTGTTGTTACTGCGTATATTATAACGGTGGTGGGGCGGCGGATTCGGCTTGCGCGAACTTTGAATATCCGCCGTGCCCACAACACTCACTATATCGTGTGTTACGTCCTTGCGTTTGGCGATGGGCAATGAGGACATTTTAAGGAGAGGGGTTCTACGTAGTAGAGTTCAAATAAAGTTAGTGGTTTTTCTTATTTCAATGGCTTCCCGGATCATGCGGGGAAGGTAGCACATCCTCTTATTGGTGTTATTTGGATGAAGGTGTTATTTAGATAGCACAATGGGACTTTGATACTTCACCCAGTGGTTAGTTTCGCTATCCAATATGTGTATGCAAATCGCATATTTCTGTCGCTGAACGTTTTTAACTCGGCACTAAAGAGGACAATATTATGCTCATTAATATTTTCCTCAAAACGGACCTACCACGACGTGCCTCGAAGAAAGGAGCGTAACATTGTTCTACACTAAGAATCCTGCATCAGGGTGAACAGCCCTGAGACGCCATATGCTCGAAAGCCGGGCCAATGGACCCGGCTCATACGAAGCCCCACCCAACAGCACGAGAAGTGGAAGAAGTCACAGGCCTATATACAGGGCCTGTCGACCGATATTCGACAGTCGACGTTTTTAACGGCCATGAATCGAGTGGCTATTTGTTCTATCAGTCGAATGACTATGGGCCCTCGCTAAACCAAAGCTGTATTCGATTGTACGAGTATACACATCCGGGGTTCGCACAGGTATTACATACTTTCAGGCCTCAGAGATCCCTTTTTACGATCTTTTCTTGCTTTGGCGGTACAAAATTCTCCTGAATACAATGGCTATTCTCTTGTCTTTAATGGTGTGGCCAATTTTGGTGATAATTAGTTTAGTTCCTTAAACTCTGAGGTTTTTCATGAATATACAAGAGTTCTATCTTTAACTGGGCATTTCTCGGAATTTTTATTGTTTATTCAATTTTACTTACGAAGATCTCAGGTTCTTTGTCACTGCCGTATAGCTCTGTCCAATACTGTTACCAGCACTCCAAAGATGAATACTTAATCCACCTCGTTGTCGATTCATCAGTTTTTAACTTAATTGGCTAAATATTTCGGACCTTCAAAAAAAAATTGCTTTCTGTTAAGTAAGTCGTATGTTGGCAAACCAGCGCATGTAGGCTAAGAGAATAGAAACCGTTCTGATTCCTGCGATGCAGTGTGTTATAGGGTTTTCGTGATTTCCTGTGTGATTTCCTGCAATGCAGTGTGTTATAGGGTTTTCGCGACAGGTCGATATTACTTTCATGGGGTAACTCTACGTAGAGCCATTGATTGTATAGAATACTAGGTTGCTGAATACCATAGAACGTTTTAGCAACCCTTTTTCGCCGGCAACATGAATGTGGCGCTGATAGAAATTCCGGCAAATTAATAGCAATTCACTTTAAGGAAGCTCCGTTACACATTTTATATCTATAAGCACCCAGTGCTTAAAGAAGATTGCGCATTATGTGCGTCAGTTGACGCGCCTTGTCCAGGGCCCGCGACGTCTTCGGCTGCCCGTTAGCGGGGCTTAGCCTGAGCCGTGTATATTGACCCAGCATTTTGAGTGTGGCGTCGCAGGGCCGTGAGCTCTGCGGTAGGTATCTCGTAACGATCGCGCTCCACTCTTGAGGCTTTATATGGCCTCGCGCCGACCACCGCCGCCGAAAGCAGACGGTTGCCCTCAGTGCTCAAGCAATAGAGGTTTTTATATATGTATCCAAATAGATATCTATATATTTTTGGAATCACCTCCATCAGACCTAATACTCAATGTAATTACCGTAATTTATATATATTTAAACAATCCTTTTTGGACATTTAGACAGTTTAGGCACTCTATGACACCTGGGATGACATAAAGATACTAACAATATCACACACTTTTAAATCGGTTTAAGCATTTAAAAGTTATGGTTGAATAGAAACATACATACTCGAACCCTGAAAAAATGCCATTCGTGTAAAAATACCACCTCTGCGCATTTTCTTGCTGTACAAAAATAAAATAAAGGAATGGTTCTCGAGTCATGACCGACTAACCATACATCAAATGTTAGAAATAATAGTTTAAAAAAACTTAGGTGCACAAATTTTAATATATTTTTAAATAGTATGTATGTTGATTATATTTTAACAATCAACTAATTACCAATTCATTTTGTTGTTATATATTGTTTTGACAATGAATTGTACTTTCTTTTTTTTTTTTTTGACTAGGTATTTTATATAAATTTTTATATTTCTTCAATATTAAATATTACTTATTGACTTTTTAATTTTTTTTAATTGTAGATTTATCTTACTCCTTACTATATTACTCTTAGTTTTATGTCAATTCTGATTGTCTCACTGTATTTGACTGTTTTTTTTTGAGGATCATATTTTAGGGCAATTTAGTTTTATGAGCATTTTAATAAAACTTCTACATAAATTATTGTAAAATTAGAGTCCTGTCCACCCTAGAACGGGCTAGTCCCAGTTGGGTGACAGAATCAAATAAGCAAAAGGTTAAGGTTTACCATTTGGTTCCCGTTATTTTTGTAAGCAAATCAATGTTTTATAGTAATTAATTCTTAAATAATAAATAAATAAATTGATAAGCTGTTTTACTTTCCAAATGAGGTCTCTCATCTCGCTTTTACTGAATTATCTTTGTTGAAGATCCAAACTCCTACCTGTAACATAACGACGAGATCGTCCATTCCTTGCCAGTCCGCCAATCAATGAACATATATAATCCGATCCGAACTCTACCGGCAATACAAACATATGGTGCCATTAACGCTGGAGTGTTTTTGCCTGTTGACAAGTAGGTTTTTTTTAGAAAAAAAGAAAAAATAATAATCTATTTCCTTATTTAGTTCAAGTTTTGTGTCGGCCTATCGCGAACGAGTCATAGAATAAGTCAAGTATATATTTGGAATTGTCTCGTCGAATGTAATACAAATCCATAAAAAAATCCTGAGGGATCGACTTGGGAGCTAGTGGGCCCTGTTGCAGTTGGGTCACTAAGACCCATGTGTGTAGGGTCAGCCAAATTCACGGGTCAACACTCAGCCGGCAGCCTCCACGCAGAGGTGCGAGCCAAGGCAGGACTCTGGATTGCGGGTCAGTTTCCCCTGAGAATCTACCTTCGGGCGCTCCTGGACGGTTTGCGAATCGCGCGGCATCAGACAATCGATTGTGAATTCCGCCTGATAGCCGTAGAGTCTGGAAACGGTTTTGTTTCCTATAGAGGAGCAGGGGTGATTGATAACCTTTCGGCAACTACTCTTGAAACGACCAATCGGCTACCCGATACCGGGTGAAGGTTCGCGAAAGATTCGGTTAACACCGAATTATCGCTAGGTAAGAGAGAGGACCGCACAAGCGACCTCGAACCTGAAAACCAGTCGAGAGACCGGAGTAATCTGGTTGCTTCTTGAAGTAATGGCGCGAGTGTCGGCCCGCTGGGTGACTCACCTGGTTATCTCGCGGTAAAGGGTTGGCTTCTTACGGGCGGATGGCGTAACTATACAGTGGGTTGTTTCGTCCTTAGTCTTCTACGTTCACCTCTCAGGAGAGAACGATCAATTATCTTTAAAACTTCCTGAGGTGACGGATTCGCCCATTGTAATTGACAGCTCTATTTGAGGGATCGACCACTTGGTGTAAGTCATCAAACTTCTGTGCGGTAGGAGATCGTACCCCCACCCGCATCCCAGAAGGTTAAGGTGCAAATATTGTAATTTCAAATAGTCCAGCTCAGGTACGTCGGCTATACAACGAAGCTTTTATTGTATAATTACTCTTGTATATTGAATTTTTTGAGAGCCAGCCATGGAATGAAACTCACGACGGCATGTTTTCCACCGTTGAAAATTCGTTTGTGGGTGGGGAGGGGGATTTGTTTTTATTTTAGTTTTTAAGAAGTAATCAGATAGAAAGAATGAGATAGAAGATCATTGCTAGTACCATTGCTATGCAATGTTAGGTATTTATTAATAATTATATAGCGTATTTGATTGCTTAACGCCGTACTATGATTTGGCAGCTCTTATCTCGCTTTTACCAATTTTCTATCTAAAATATCCAAACTCCTAACTACAACATAGCCGCAAAAACGGCCATTCGTTGCCACTCCGCCAATCAATGAACAAATATATTTCGATCAGAACTCTCCCGGCAATACAAACATACGGTGCCATTAACGCTGGAGTGTTTTTGTCAGTTGACAAATATCGTTAAAATTAACTGGAGCCTGAAACGAGCGCGGAAATTGGCTGTGAACTTTTGCATTATTCATACAACTTCCTGCCGGCAGAGCGCAGAGCAGCCGCGCTGCGAAACATTATGCATCAGACGTATCGGGCTTCCGGCCGATACGTCAGTGTTCTGGAATAATCACCATAATAAATATTACGATATAATAGTAATAAAACTGTGCCCGTGCTCAGCCCATGTAAACTAGACAAAGCGACTTTTAAACTCAGTTTTTTACAGGGATATACTAAAAAGACTGGTAGGAGATTTAAGAATCGTTTTTGCACTTTCCGGCAATTATCTGAATGTTCATTTCATAAATAGAATCGATGAGAAGTTGACGCAAATTCCTAATAATATGCGAAGCAACGCAATGAAAATTTAAATTTCGAAAGCCAGAAATCTAATTCAATTTAAAAACCAAATTGCAAACGCAGGTAGACGTGATCTTTCAAATTCGAATGTCGAACAAGCCACGCATCGCAACAGTCGACGCTTTTAAGGGCCTTAATATTTAATTTATATATAACGGATTTTAAATAACTTTTGTGTGGCATTATATATTATGAGATATTCCAACCAAAATTTTACAATGTAATTTAGGACCAAAAACTTTGGTCCAAAGTCTTTCATTTGACACTAAACACTGCATATTTATGTCAATTTATTTACATTTGGGCATTTGGATATTTAGATACCTACTTACTTCATATTTGGACAGTTAAGTTACCCTATGATACTCGGGATGACATAACGATTCTAACAACATCACACACTTTTAAATCAGTTCAAGTCTTTAAAAGTTATGGTGGAATAAAGAAACGGAAAACATACATAGATGAACCCTGAACACATTACACTCCTTTTATGGTGGACAGTCGTGTAAAAAATAACAAAAGTACAAATTGAATCTGTAAATAGAAAAAAACTGTAATAAAACTACAAACCCTGCAAATTAAGAGTAAACATCGGTTATCTCTTAGCTGATTTTCAAAACGCAGCTATTATTGGTACCACTATTTAATGAAATTAAAATAAAAATATCACACTAAATAAGTTTTAAAATCTAAAACTAAATAAACAAGATACAAATTTAGTATCAAATGAGAAAAAATATTATAATTATCACAAATTAGGAAGTATTTATATTTTAAAAATCTGAAAGTTTTTGGTTTCTAAAAAATATTTGTCAATAACATATTCTTGTAGTGGTCTTTGGATATTCTAATTGATCTTGATCGCGATCCGATATTTACAGAGTAATATTCTCACGTTAGGTTTCCTATTTGTCCTTGTTTCCTACAATTTGATCTTCTTTTTCTCATTTATAACACGATTATTTTTCCTTCATTTCAGGTTACGGCAATGTGGCTCCTAGAACATCAGTTGGAAAAGCCGTCACCATGGGTTACGCTCTTCTTGGAATACCACTGACCCTACTTTACCTCTCCGTCGTGGGTAGTTTACTATCGAAACTAATCAGGAGCGTGTTTTCCCGCATGTTCTGCTGCTGCATCTGCACGGGCTGCGGCTACTGCTGCTATGACCAAAGCAGCATAGAGAACAGCATAAGAAAAAAGTACCCAGGCAGGCCTGATCACATGGACTACAACAACCAGATGATTAGCCTGCAAGAGCCGTACTACGTGCGATCCCCGTCCGGTACTATCATATCAGCCGCGCAGGCTCACCACGCGAGCGTGCCATCGATGAAAGACAGATCGTTCAGTCTCTTGAAAGACTGCGATTCGCTGAGCTGCGAAACCGATCCGAAGCACGCGTTTCATCCGCTGTCGATACTGGCACCCGCTTGTCTGTGCATCGCACTGATGGCCTCGTACGTGCTGTTGGGAGCGTTGATTCTGTACCAAATGGAAGGGTGGCCGATGCTCGACGGGGTCTTCTTCTGCTTCATGTGTCTCAGCACGGTAGGGTTTGGAAATCTCGTCCCAGGCGCTCACAGCAACTTCAACAGCAACGCCGACGCCACGGTATGGTTCTGCTCGATCTACATCATCTCGGGCCTGGCCCTCACCGCTATGTGCTTCAACGTGCTGCACGACGAGATCATACACAGGATTCATCACCACGAGAGAATCGCCAGAATGAACACCCATAAGAACAGCGATCTGGTCTTGCATCATCAATCCTGACATGACTACTCCAGAAAGAGGAACCTCACGCAGGAGACACTGCTAGGGCCAATGACGTCATCCGGCCTGATCTGCGATTCCATATGCGCAATGCCCGTACAGGATAAGAAGACTGCTTCACTTCCAGAGATGTTGAACCACGTTCAAGTACCATTTTCACCAGTTAAAGAACTACCGGAAATCGAAGATGGCTTAGAATAACTTAATTCTAAATAAGCCGACGAAAAATAAAGTCAAAAAATCCAATAAAAGCGTCCAATTCGCGAAGTAGAAGGGAAAAAATATTTTAATCACATTTTAAAAATAAAATTATATAATGCATAATAATAATATAGCTATCATCCCTACTCGATTTAAAGGAATTGATAAATAATTGTAAAAAAATATTTACTCTAAATTGTTGAATCGAAATCTTTATAGATTATAGAATTTTGTAAATAATGTTTGGAATTTATAGCGAATACATACAATAATAATAATAGTATTACCTAATAATTATTTGTGATATTATAAAAAAAAATCGAAAATAATTCTTTATTACTTTTTAGGCATGAATTAAGAGTGTTTTAATATATTTTCAATGTGTGCCATAATTATAAACGTCTCATTTTGTAATAAATAATGACGTATTTAAAAATAATTTCGTTTCCCTGTAGCTTTTTGTATGACAAACAATTTTATATTAATATGGATTAAAAATAATTGTTTATCTTCTGAAGTCGATATATAATTGTGTGTAAAAGTAAAAACCACTTTCTTATAATTTACTAGCTGTTGCCCGCGGCTTCGCACGCGTTAAATTTGGGTTAAGATAGATCCCTTTTTCCCAGTCAAGTGGTAAGTTTTTGCGTGTAATATATAAAGGTATCTAACGTCCTTCTCTGTAGGTACTCCTGTCAATATGTACTTCATGATGATCAACTAAGTAATTAAGGCGTGAAGATGTGACGATCGCGGTGCTTGCGCTACGCATGTTATCGAGACAAATGATGAATTTATAATGAGGTTCTAGCGCCTTCTCACGTCCGGGAACCGTCGCGCGCGACTTCTTTTTTGATTTTTAGGGTTATTTACCTCTTCTCACCCCCTAAGTGGTAGATTTAAAAAAAATATGAAACATGCATTTGCTTATTTGTTTATTATCATTTAAACCCCTTTTCACCACATTAGGGGTTGAATTAAAAAAATACTAAATACGTATTTGCCTAAATGTTTATTAGAGTATACAATTTCCATCTAATATCGTTTCTCCATACAAATTTTAAACCCCTTTTCACGCCTTTAGGGGATGAATTGTGAAAAAACGCGAAAGACGTATTTAATTATTTGTTTATAATAGTTATCCTACAAAGTTTCAAAATAAAAAGTCCATCTAATATCGTTTCTCCATACAAACTTAAACACCCCTTTTTACGCCATTAGGGGTGAAATTTCAAAAAAATACGAAACACATATTTGCTTAGATGGTTTTTAAAGTAATCCTACAAAGTTCATCTAATATCGTTTTTTCATACAAATTTTGAAACCCCGTTTCACCCCTTTAGGGGTTGAATTTTGAAAAAACACAAAAGACATATTTGCTTATTTGTTTATTCGAGTAATCTTACAAAGTTTCGAATTAAAAAGTATATCTATATCGTTTTCCATACAAATTTTGAAACCCCTTTCACCCCTTTAGTTGTGGAATTTTGAAAAAATATGAAACACGTGTTTCCTTATTTATTTATTAGAGTGACCTTACAAAGTTTCGAAATAAAAAGTCCATCTAAAATCGTTTATCCATACAAACTTTAAAACCCCGTTTTACCCCTCTAAGTGCGAAATTTTGAAAAACCATGAAAGACCCATTTGTTTATTTGATTATGAGAGTAATATTACAAAGTTTTGATTTAAAAAGTCTATCTGTATCGTTTCTCCATACAAATTGTATAAAGGGGTTTCACCCGTTTAGGGGTTGAATTTTGAAAAACCACGAAAGACGTATTTACTTACTTTTTTATTAGAGTAATCCTTCGAATTTTCGAAATAAAAAGCACATCTAATGTTGTTTATTCCTACAAAGTGTGGAACCCTGTTTCA
Organism: Micropterix aruncella; assembly: GCA_944548615.1. Lineage (NCBI taxonomy): Eukaryota > Metazoa > Arthropoda > Insecta > Lepidoptera > Micropterigidae > Micropterix > Micropterix aruncella. The sequence continues at coordinate 25,721,933 of OX155969.1, forward strand.
CCCCTTTAGGGGTAGAATAAAAAAAAAATTAAACACTTATTTTCTTATTTGTTTAATAGAGTAACCTAACAAAGTTTCGAATTAAAAAGACCATCAATAACGTTTCTTCATATTAATTTTATAACCCCTTTCCACCCCTTTAGGGGTTGAATTTAGGAAAAACCACGAAAATCGCATTTTGGTTTTTTTTTATTAGAGTACTCCTACAGCACATTCCTCCTCCTACATTCGAAATTAAAAGCACGTCTAATATTGTTCATTCATACAAATTTTGAAACCCCGTTTCACCCCCTTAGGGGTTGAACTTTGAAAAAACATGAAACAACTATTGTCTTATTTGTTTATTAGAGTAATCTTACAAAGTTTCGAATTAAAAAGTACATCTATATCGTTTCTCCATAAAAAAATCGAAACCCCTTTTCATCCCTTTAGGGGCTGAATTTTGAAAAAATATGATACACGTGTTTCCTTATTTATTTATTAGAGTAATTTTACAAAGTTTCGAAATAAAAAGCACATCTAATATTGTTCATTCATACAAATTTTGAAACCCCGTTTCACCCCTTTAGGGGTTAAATTTTGAAAAAACGTGAAACACCTATTTTCTTATTTATTTATTAGAGTAATCTTACAAAGTTTCGAATTAAAAAGTACATCTACATCGTTTCTTCATAAAAAAAATCGAAACTCTTTTTCACCCCTTTAGGGCTTGAATTTAAAAAAAATATGAAACACTTGTTTCCTTATTTATTTATTAGAGTAATCTTACAAACTTTCGAAATAAAAAGTCCATCTAAAATAGTTTATCTATACAAACTTTAAACCCCCGTATTACCCCTTTAGGGTCGGAATTTTGAAAAACCATAAAACACCTATTTGATTATTTGTTTATAAGAGTAATCTTAAAACGTTTCGAATTAAAAAGTACATCTATATCGATTTTCTATACAAACTTTGGAACCCCTTTTCACCACTTTAGGGGTTGAATTAAAAAAAAATATAATACATGTGTTTCCTTATTTATTTATTAGAGTAATCTTACAAAGTTTCGAAATAAAAAGCACATCTAATATTGTTCATTCATACAAATTTTGAAACCCCGTTTCACCCCTTTAGGGGTTGGATTTTGAAAAAACATGAAACACCTGTTTTCTTATTTGTTTATTAGAGTAATCTTACAAAGTTTCGAATTAAAAAGTACATCTATATCGTTTCTTCATAAAAATGGAAACCCTTTTTCACCCCTTTAGGGGTTGAATTTTCAAAAATTATGAAACACGTGTTTCCTTATTTATTTATTAGAGTAATCTTACAAACTTTAGAAATAAAAAGTCCATCTAAAATCGTTTATCCATACAAACTTTAAACCCCCGTATTACCCATTTAGGGGCGGAATTTTGAAAAACCATAAAACACCTATTTGATTATTTGTTTTTAAGAGTAATCTTAAAAAGTTTCGAATTAAAAAGTACATCTATATCGATTTTCCATTCAAACTTTGGAACCCCTTTTCACCCCTTTAGGGGTCGAATTTTGAAAAAACATGAAACACCTGTTTTCTTATTTGCTTATTAGAGTAATCTTACAAACTTTCGAATTAAAAAGTACATCTATATCGTTTCTTCATAAAAAAATGGAAACCCTTTTTCACCCCTTTAGGGGTTGAATTTTCAAAAAATATGAAACACGTGTTTCCTTGTTTATTTATTAGAGTAATCTTACAAACTTTCGAAATAAAAAGTCCATCTAAAATCGTTTATCCATACAAACTTTAAACCCCCGTATTACCCCTTTAGGGGCGGAATTTTGAAAAACCATAAAACGCCTATTTGATTATTTGTTCATAAGAGTAATCTGAAAAAGTTTCGAATTAAAAAGTACATCTATATCGATTTTCCATATAAACTTTGGAACCCCTCTTCACCCCTTTAGGGGTTGAATTTTGAAAAAATATGATACACGTGTTACCTTATTTATTTATTAGAGTAATCTTACAAAGTTTCGAAATAAAAAGCACATCTAATATTGTTCATTCATACAAATTTTGAAACCCCGTTTCACCCCTTTAGGGGTTGAATTTTGAAAAAACATGAAACACCTGTTTTCTTATTTGTTTATTAGAGTAATCTTACAAAGTTTCGAATTAAAAAGTACATCTATATCGTCTCTCTATAAACATTTCGAAACCCCTTTTCACCCCTTTAGGGGTTGAATTTTGAAAAAATATGAAACACGTGTTTCCCTATTTATTTATTAGAGTAATCTTACAAACTTTCGAAATAAAAAGTCCATCTAAAATCGTTTGTCCATACAAATTTTAAACCCCCGTTTTTCCCCTTTAAGGGTAGAAGTTTGAAAAAACATGAAACACCTATTTCCTTATTTGTTTATTAGAGTAGTCTTTCAAAGTATCGAATTAAAAAGTACATCTATATAGGTTTTTCATACAAACTGTGAAACCCCTTTTCACCCCTTTAGGGGTTGAATTTCGAAAAATCCGCCCTTAGTGAGCGTTTGCGTCCTAAAAGGAACCTATGTTAAAAATTTCAGCTTCCTAGGTCTAAGGGTTAGGGCTGGGCGTTGATGAGTCAGTCAGTGAATGAATGAGTGAATGAATGAATGAGTGAATCGGAACTTCTCTTTTTATATATGAGATTTCGGGGCCTATTCAATCGGTCATTGATTAGGTTTTGAACGTTTTTAAATTAGGTATTGTTTATTACCCTATAACTGTTATTAAATATGGTTATTAGAAATAAAGGATTTTTTAATGAAAAGATTTTTTTTTTCGGAAATTAGGGGACCTTTTATAAACTTCATTGATATTGAAAAATAATTAGGAAAAACTTAATTTTACGCCTAAGTAATAATTGTATTTCATAGAAATATTTTAGCTAAATGATATTAAAATTGCTGTTAGAATTCTTAGTAGATAACCAAGATCAGAAGTTTCACTAAGTAATATAATGAATTCGGTGTTAATTTCATTTACTGTAAACTCGATACTTATTCTAAGTGTAGAGGCTTTTTTATATCACAGTCAAACTAGACCTGCCTTTAGTGATATATCTAAATATGTATTGTTTTTTTTAATAAAATAAATTAAAAAAGACAAATTGAATCTGTAGATGTTTTATGAAAATATTTAAAAAACAAAAATTTTATTCCCGACAAAATTATACAAAAAGGTAAAACTAAATAAACATTTATAATCTATCATAATTCGTTGGTATAATGATTACGAGAAAACGATCTTACCGTGATTATTCTCTCCATGATGACAAAAAAAAAATCATATATATGTTGACAATTTCCAAATCATACGAGGTAAGATCCATTTGTTATAATTATGATAGCTAACCTAATTTATTATTTTGGTAAAAACACTAAAAACATACATTTTTTATTTAGGTTTTGGGAGTCAATATCGAAATGTGAAAATTAATATCAAAATTCATAATATCTCTATTAATATGGCCATCCACTCTATCTTTCTCGTTAAATAAACTGCAAAAAAACTGTTTTAAAAACAGCTTTTAATTTGACAGCAGCGTTCGTTGCACACCCGCCAAGCAAAAAGCCAAAGTTTAAGATAATGTATATAAATTAAATAAACAACAACTCCGTCTATTTTTTATGGCTGATATCGCTGCCTTTATTATCAATATTTATCGACCCAATAATATCAGTAGGCTATACAAACATCTATCGACTGGCTATGCCTTTGATCGCGATTTCTTTGCATTCCACCGTTCCGATGGCTTATAATGTTGTTATGAGCGTTTATTTTGTACCAAATGGAAGAGGTGTCAACGCTCGACAAAGTGTGTCTCAGTACATATGATAGGTTTGGAAGATTGGTCTAAGGCACTCACGGCAACTCCAACAGCATCATACGGTTTAGTTCTGCTTCACCTACACCATCCCAGATCTGGCCCTGCCTGCTATGTACTTTAATGTTCTGCACGACGACATCATTCATAGCCAATAAGAACAGCTATCTGGTCGTGCTTAATCAATCTAAGGAACTTAAAGTAGATACTGCTAGGACCGATTCAGAGACGCTTTAACATGTTGAGATTGGTACTATTTTCGGTTTACCAAGGTACCATACCGATTTATGTTACTCTGTGCCATCTTTTAAGGCGACATGATACCTGTGAACGACCATATCTGAAGAATTTTAGTTTTATGAGTTTTTTGAAAGGTATAAGCAATAATTAAAAAAAGTTTCTAAGTAAATCCCTCGATAAGAAACCAATTTAAAATTTGGACTTAAAAAAGTTGCTCATTGCCTTGGACATGGCTTTAAACTGACTTCGAAAACTTTCAGGCTCGTTTACTACTACAAAGTAAACGGTGAGTATGTTTTATAATAATTTCATTATATTAACTGGTTAATTTTCTAAGGCAGCAATTAAAAACATTTTTTATTTAGGCCCTAAATTAATTACAATTAATTATAACGTGAGACCGCACTGAGAGTTACGCTAAATATGCTTTGCCATTAACACCTTTATTCCACCACTGCGTAAAGATAGTTATTCTGTGCTAGCGCTGCGATAGACCGTTTAGTCTGCGTCTGGTTCCCGGCGCTAGCGGACGTGGAATCTGCGCTTGACGCTTCGTCAATGCTGGATTTTTATTGGTCAAACCCTACAAAATTGACTCCGAATTTTTGAGGTCTCATGTCGCCATAATTTGGAAGATGGCTCAGTGTTACCTAATCCAAAACCAACCAATGATAAATCGAGTTAAAAAATAAATAAAACAAAAGCGCCCAGACAATAAAATGAAAATATTTTCTAATACCTAATAAATAACTAGCTTACTCTAAAAAGAGGCGTTGATATTGCTTTATTGAAGATTATATTTTTTAAACGTTCGAATATAAACCCTAATAGATTAGTTATAGAAATTTGTGGATTGTAGAACAAAAGATTGTAGGATTTATATCGAATAGGTACACCAATAATGTCATAAAAGGTAAACCACAATACACCAATAAAAAATCCCATAAAATACCTAGGTATTTTTTAACGCAAATAAGAGTTATTTTATTTAAGATGGGGTATACAATTTTCCAGTAAAGATATGTAATAATATATAAATTATGTTTTTTTTAACACTTACAAATTATTATTACTTCACTCATGACAATTTCAAATTACATCACGCCATCTATTACAACTTTAAGCAAACTTCATAAATTTACCTATAGGAACAGAGGAGATAGCGAGGCAATTCGCGTGCTTTGGCTTAGAAAACAAAGAGGGCGCTATACTAAGGAAAAATGCACGTCGGCTGTTATTGTTTATATTCGATGCCCCACGCTTCTATTTTTGTAAATTAGATTTTTTTATTTTGTTTCTATTTAAAACTTCTACTTGTATTGAAAAAAAATTTAAAAAAAAATACGTGTGGCACTCGTGGACTGCCGCGGTAAAGCTATTGCATAGCATTTTTAACAATTTATGCAATTATAATTATTTATTTATTTTATTTTTCCTGATATCAGATATCTGCGCTCTCATCTTGCGGTGTCAACTACAACGGGCGAGCCCGTCACCACAGGACGTTTTAACGATTAGTCGTTCTATCGCCCTGCAGTGAACGTAGAGACTTTGGACAGTACATTCTACGTCCAGCTACGTCACAACCCGTGAGAGTCCAACGCCTTACCGCGAGTAAGCCAGGAGTAAACCCGGCGGGCTCGAGAACTCGCGCCCTCACTTCCAATTGTGACCAGATTTCTCCGGTCTCTCGATTGGTTCCGAGTTCGAGGTCGCTTGCGCGGACCTCTCCCTTATGAAGCGGTGAAACGGAGTGCACCGAATCTTCGCGGACCAAGGCGTCCTTTGCCCGCCTCTTACCCGGGATCGGATGGCCAATGGTCAATTCCAGAGCAGTCGCCATAAGGTACGCAACCACCCCCGCTCTATAGGAAACAATACAGTTCCCAGACTCCCCCGACTGTTAGTCGGAAAGCACAACCGATTGGAGCAAACCCCGCACGGTGCGCAGACCGTCCAGGGGCGCCAGAGGTTTGATTCCCAGGGGAGACTGGTTGACCCAGTGTCCTACCCAGGCCTCGCACCCCATGCGAGGAGGCCGTCGGATGGGTGTTGACCCGTGAGTGTGACCGACCCTGTACACATGGGTCATCGTGGCCAACTCATCATGGGCCCGTTAGCCCCCATATCATATCTGCGCTCTATCGGAAAACGTTGAAATTATTCCGAATCATTTGCTGCTGCGAAAGCAAATGATTCGGAATAATTTAAACGTCTTCCGATAGAGCGCCGCGCACGAATTTTTTATTCGAAAAAACAAAAAAAAAACGGATTATTCGAAAAAAAACGTAGATAAAAAGATAGATAATTAAATTATCTTTAAAATGGTGCAGGTTTCATAATAATACGCCAGATAGTATTTGCGTAGTAGTCGTTTTTGTGTTAAGTTAGACCTAATTTCACAAATTTATTACACTATGTAATATAAACAAAATCTAAAATATTCAAATCTAAGAATATTACGAAAATGTTCTTGTCTAACATATATTTTTTTCGAATCGTAAGCAGCACTCGTTTAGACGTAATTATCAGTTTAAAATTATTAATTATCGTTAAGAAATTTCTTCATTCGGTCGCCGCGCTGAACTAGGCCCGCGATAAAAGCTATGCAATAGCTTAAAAAATATTTCTTCTAAAACGTGAATCTTCCACGATATGCCTTTTGTCTTCTGGCTGTAGGTCTGGATGTAGAGATCATGATTCAGGTATATTTGAATTCCTGATTGCAGAGGTAAATACGCTTTCCAAGATTTTTCAGGAGATACAATACACTTAATTATTTTTTATGCTTACAATAGAAAAATATTCATAAATCGATAATATCTGACTACCTATTGGCTGTCCATTATTTATAATTTTGTGTAGGAAGGATATTACGTATGTACATTTTACAGATACGATTAGATTGCCTTGAACTGAAGATTCTTTGTAAATGAAACCTGTTCATGCTGTCACACGTTGTTTCACACATATATCATGTTGTAAAAGAATATAATTTGTAAGCAATTGTGGTTTGACAAAATTGAGGTCTCACAAAGAAAATATTGCCTATATACAAGTTTCTAAATTCAGTGATGTTCTGACTATAAACGCGTTAGGATTCAGAATATATTACGAGAGATTGTATTTCAAAATCTTTGCCAAAATTTAAGACAAACGGTAGGAAATGTTTTATTATATATTTTTAATTTTAAGGACGACCTCTTAGAAATGTATATCATCGTATATTCTTGGGTGTTCATTTTATATTCATCGTATATTCATTTTATATTCATCGGTGTTCATTTTATATTCATAGTATATTCATCGTATATTCATACGTATATGGGTTGCATTCATCTTTTCTTCTCGAGTGTAAGGTACATTTTTAAATTTTAGGGGATAAACTGAATTTCCATACGAATTTTCTTGTTCAAAACTAACTTAAATCTTACTGTTGCATACTCACTTTTGAGCACGATTTTTTACACACTATTGTGTCACTATTTTCAACTGAGCTATGCCGTGATACATTATTTTATACCATTATTTCAACATTTTCGAAATAGTTGAAAACACACTTCTAGGGCCTTTTGTCATTTGTTTATTCGTTTGTTTGTTTGTTCGTTTGTTCCTTTAATTGTTTGTTGTATTGATCGTTTGTTTGTTCGTTCGTTTGTTTTTATTAGATTGAAACCGAGAGCGTGAATATGTTATATAGGATTGATGCCTTATTATGTGATACGATCTCCTGATACTTCAAATCGGGTTTGAAATAGTTTTGCAATCGATAGCGCGCAAATATGGTATAAAGCATTGAAGCCGTGTGACATGAATGCTGGTGCTTCGAATAGGGCATCAAGAAAATTTACAATCGAGATTATGCGAGTATGGTATATGGGATTGTTATCCCCTCGTGTGACATGATTTCCTGGTACTTCGAAGCAATTCGGTTATATAACGTTATAGTTTCGACTACCTTTTCGACGTTTTAATATTGACCGAATGCTGGATTAATGATATGTACACTCCAAAAATCATAAACGGGTTCACTTCTTATTTTTCTAATGGCATTAGGTTACAGAATGATGGCGTAATTATCTATGTAAAATCTAAACTGCAGGGGGTAGTAACGGAAAAATGGTTGACGAATCCAACTGCCTTCATCTGCTGCTAGATGGACGCATTAACATATTCGCAATATATAGATCTCCGAGTTATCCTAATTTAACACGTTTTTTGCTATCATTAGATAGGCTATTAGAATTGTATACTAGTGAGTCTAATCTCATCGTAACCGGAGACTTAAATATAAATATCATAAATGAAAAACACCGGCAAGCAGATGACTATCTGGACATGATGGCTCACCATGGTCTTTACTCCGCTATTGATAAGCCAACCAGAATTGATGGGTGCCATATTAGCTGTATTGACCATTTCATGGTAAAGTCGAAACTTCAGGTGAAATCTTTTATTTATGAAGCATGTATTACTGATCACTTTGCCATTGGTATATGTATATCTAAAAACATGAATAAAACTTTAAAGAAAAATATTATCAAAAAAATAACTAATAAAGAACTCTTTTTAGAAACAATTAAAGCTGTGGATTGGAATCCAGTTCTTCAAAATTGCAATACTAACTTTTTTTCTTTCTTTTCTTCATTCCACACGCTCAAACCGATTATGAAGTATTTGGTACTGTTATAAGCGTTATGTCATCCTCAGTGTCATAGAGCACCTTAACTGTTAAAATATTAAGTAAATAGTTATCCAAATGTCTAAATCTCCAAATGACAACAAAATTACATTATTATATCGTATTTAGTGTCAAATGACAGGTCTGATTAAGTTTATTCCGGAACTATGTAGGTAGGTATATGTATAACAAGGTGCATCAGATAGGTTTTATTTTTCGAGAATTAAGAAACGTTTTGGAGCCAGGAACACTCAAGATGACTTACTTCACTCTCTGTGAAACATTAATATATTACGTTAATATAGCTTAGGGTGGCTGTGCTAAAACCATTCTGCACTCACTTTATTTTGCACGAAAGAGTGTTATAAAAACCGTAATTAGAAAACCATTTAGATTTCCTAGTACTTTATTATTTAAAGAGTTCAATGTTTTAAGCTTTAGATTATTGTATGCTAAACATATTATAATTCGTCTACATACGAAAACCATACAACCAAAGGCAAAACTAACATTAGCAACCAGGAGAGCAGCTGGAGATTGTATAAACGTCCCATTTATGAGAACAACTTTTGGGCAAAGAAATTTCTCATTCATTGGGCAAAAATTGTATAACATCCTCCCGACTCATCTAAAAGAGACACCCATTCAGCAAGTCTTCTAAAAAGATTTAAAGAAGTGGCTGCTTGAAGACGGTAATACCCTGCTTTTATTTTTTATATGTGTTTTAATTTATTTCTTTTATTTTTTTTATAATTGATTAAATATTATATTATACGATTTATATATTATTTTTATTACTATTCGATTATTTTTATGATTACTTTTTATGACTGACTATGTATAATTATTTTAATTTCCATTATGTCGTTGCTTTTTTTACCTGTTCTTAATTTTTAACATTCAACTTACATGAATTGACTGTTACATAAATTACTTTTTGACTATTTTATAACTATGACCATTCACCTCCTCTTAATTTTATTAATTATTAAGGCTTTTCATTTGGTAATTTAAATTTTTCAGGTCTGTACTGTCATTTTTTATATTTTTTCAAGTTTCGGCAGCGTATTAAATCAAAATGACAGCCATTTAAATTTCTTTTTCATTAACTTATAAAAAAGAAAAAATGTTTTTTAACGTATTTACATGTATTTTTTTCTATGTATTTAACGACCCTATGTTTATGGAATGTCCGCCCAAGTACAAGCTTTGGTTAGTTGGGCGACATATGACAAAGGGCACCATTTAATCAATTAAGTTTAATTTCTTGTTGTAATTTGTAACATTTATGTGTGAATACACACATATATCATAAAAAAATGTTAAATAATAATTATAAATACAGTAGTGCTTTTTTGTAATAGCAGTAGTATTTTTTTTCTTTTGATATATTTGCTTGTTTCTTTAATTTAATCTGTTCATTAGAGTTCTTTTCTTCATATTCTATTTTTTTAAAAAGAGTGTTTATTTTAGTCTTTCAGGAAAAACATTGACAACTGCTAATCTTTAGTATTTTCCATGACTAAGGTCTTTTACAATGAATGTCATCATTTAAATATATATATATATATGTATATATATATATATATATATATATATATATATATATATATATATATATATATATATAT